>JASEVX010000002.1:81238074-81375739 GCA_031761405.1 Serripes groenlandicus | reverse complement strand
ACATGGCAACGGATTTGAAACATTCGGAAAAGGTCGAAACTGGTTGGAACAGTTGTTGTTGGTATTGACTTACACAGACTGTTTTGGGCCTATAAGTGGGACAATTATCTTTCCCATATGAATCAACAGTTAATGTGAGAACTTGTTGTTATTACCAAGGGCTGTTATCAACAGTCAAAAGTTGCTGAGAAATACATGTAGCCCCAACAACAACGGTACGAACGAACGGACGGACATAGCGGCAACTTATATACTCGGGGAGCATACGAACTGATAATAATAACAGTTCCTCATACAAATACAGATAATTCATGGCGGAGTCAACACGAAAATAGATTTGCATAAAAACCTTATTTTACTGCTATGATGGTGAGTGGCAAAGTCGCGTTTCTAAATTCCCATGTGCATTGTCGATTACTTGAATTCTTCGGATTGAAACTAGCTTTCAAAATATCTATGATCTACAACGCATGCGTTTTAAAGACATATACACAACAAATACTATTTTCCTTGGGCATAAACAGCTAAAAAGTGAACACTGTTCAAATGTTAAATTTGACTAAGTGAGAATAAAAGTACATACGAGGTTTGTTCTGCCAATTTGTATGAAGCATCTTCTCAATGTCCTCTCCTAAATTCATTCTATATTTGGGGATCCATGCTAAATTCTTGTTGCCATGGCAATCAAAATAAATGTTTTATTGGTGACGCCCTTCTCCTCCGGAAGTATGAAGCTAATTTTCAAACGATCAAATGTTCCGTAGGTGACCATCTATCAGATTCATTCAAGCCACGTTAATTGGTAAAGAAACTTGGCCGTTAGGAGGCGGAGCTGTTTTGTTGTGTATTTCAAAAGTGAATTAACGTTTCCCTAATTATAATGGATACATACTGACCCTTTTGATTGATGACACCTGGATAATATGTTTCAAATTGTATGATGCAGGTTTTGGCTGATAGCAGATTTGGTTGGCTGGTATTTATTCAAGATTCGTTAGATCAAAACAAGGAGGTCATACTTTTCTTAAAATCTTCCACAAATATGAATAACATCATAATACCCGTTTATATGTACAGAAACAAGTCCACGTATCTCTCCTGTAAGTGAATACAATTTGAAGACAATTTCCAATACACAGTTCTCTTGATTACATAGCGATTGAAAACTTTTAAGGACATTTCATTGCAAAATATAACTGTGTAAAATATTGTATACACATATAATGCAAAGCTTTCCTTGCAATTTGGAGTCTTAATTTATTAAAAACATGATAATTATATGTCAAATGATTCAGAATTCATGATGTCACATCTTTTTTTTGTCATTGAAAACAAATACATGTAGGTTAAAACTCAAGTTCACATGATAACACGTACAGTTTGATACTGACACAAAGGTCTTGGTACAAGTAATACAAAGGTCAACCATGAAAGCCCAATGCCAAGGGTTTCATGTTAAAGATGTTATCAAAGACAGAAAGTATACCAAAGGTCAAGGTCACATGGCAGCAACTGTGTTACATACAGAAGGTCTTTGCAACAAGCAGTAAACTCACCAAACATGAAAGGCCTATGTCAAATGATTGACAAGTTATGTCAAACTCTTTTGTCAAAGACAAACAGACCAAAAACTATATTTGACATCAGAATCTACTGAGGGCATAACAGAAAACGGAATAACATATTTACCTACAATATTGATTCCACTGAGGTAGTGGATGTTCACCAGTAACACATTACAGCTGGTATTTCATAGCTGTAGCTCAAGGCGGAGTGGAATACAACCCCCGACTCTAAGTTATCAATGGTATAAGCTTATAACTGTTTTATTGTGAAAAAGAACGTAATTACGTTCTTTTTCAGTGGAATCAATATAGTTTATGATCAATAAGTCTGTTGAGATTACGATAGTAAATGAGAAATTAAATGGGGTTTTATTTGTGGTATCAAAATGTTACGAGGAAAGAGATTCGTTATGAGGTTAACGATTATGACGTAACATTTTGCTACCACAAATAAAACCCCATTTAATTTCTCATTTACTATCGTAATCTCAACAGACTTATTGATCATAAACTATATTTCGGTTTAAACATGGTGATACAAGTTAAAACTTATGATAACGTATCCTGGATACAAGTATGAGCTTATAATTTCATGATTTGTTGGACAAATAAGAAGTTGCACTATCAATTTATGTGATATTGACCTTTAATATAGGAATTGAAACAAGGTCATGCATGGACAACCATGAGGTAATAAACAAATGTGTGTCAAGTATATTTGTCACAAGATCAACGATTTCAGGCTTAGGTTTTATGAAACTTTGCGAAAAAACTCTCTTTATATGTGGAAATCATGAGTTAACCAACACTAAAAAATGAGGTTGGACATCTCAGATTTTAAAGATTTCCTGGGAACTAGTCAATTGGAACCAGTCAAATGGCCACCATTTCCCGCCGGGATTAATGGATCTTACACACCACACCCCACTCCTCTAATTGTAATCTACCTACATACTAAGTTTTAGGTCAATGACAGTAATACAGACAGCATAATTTAAGGCATTTTACTTATACCAAACTCACAATGTATAGACTGAAGGCATGATGCCTTGCAATTGGCATTGTTCCTGATAAGCTTCGCTCATAAATCTTAAAAACTGATATCAAGATCATGGTGCCGGAGGCAGTGTGAGGATTCAAATGGTTACTTCGCATTATTGTGGAGAAAACATCTGAACAGTGCAGACACGTTGCATTAGAATTAAGCCTTTCGACGAGGTACTCTCTATAAATTGTACACGAGACATCCGCATTGGCAAAAAGAAATGTACACGATCGACAAACGAGTCGCTAGCATAGTCGCAGCACTTTTTTTTTTCGATTAACCGTCGATATCCCTCAATGAATTTTGTTGGAAAGCCAGAGAACGTCAAACCGTTAACGTCATGGGATCACCAATGCTTATTTTTCTCGAAAAGAGATGGCGAATACGTGATCAGGGGATGGATGCTTCGCAGGGCAGAAGCATGAAGGACACACGCGCGTCTCCACGCACACACTTTTTAATGATAGCACGATTATTCAATAGAATATGTCTCGTATACGTGCGTAGCCGTATATCTGAGGACTTTGACAGAGTACTGCACTTAGAGGACTAACAAGAAGGAACGAATTAGGTCTTTCAGAAATTCCCCAGATTGCTCCTCTGTAGGCCTTATTATGAGCTTCACAGAGAACTGCAGGCAGGCGAAATAAGGTATTTTTAAATCTACGAATTGTGAAATCCCAGATGAGTCTTGTGTTTTGGTTGGCACTTTCAGTTATAAATCGATGCACCCTTATGGTAAAACTTCAAGCCTTAAAACATAATAATATATTAAAACATTCTATTCCGTAGGTAATAAATATATATAGATCAAAACTCAAAAAAACACTCATGAAAATCGTGCAGAGGGTCAAACAAGAAACGTTTGTACTCAATTATCTTGAAATCTGAAAAGCAGATTCAGTGAAGAAGAATTTAACAAATATTTATTTTGCTCCCTTCCATCTGCCGCAGCAACAACAGTTGTGTATATAATTTATATCTTTGAACAAATTTGAAAGGTGACCACCAAAGGAACTTTCTGTGAAGTTTTGTTGAAATTTCCCAGTGGATCAGGATGATATATCATTTGAAGCTAAAAGTTCAATTTACCCCTTTTCTGTTGCCGCCTGGTAACTATGTCTTCCAACAAGTCGTTACTTATGAAGAGTGTCTATGAGGAAACACATAAGACAAGCACCTTCATATGAATAGAGTTTGAAAATGTTGTCATTATGCCTCGTTCCTCTTTTTTCAAACAACTGATATGGCTTGAACAATTTCGTAGAGAGTCTCTGAAGTAACATTTCTACTAAATAACTGGAATCGGACAAGAACTTTTGATATTGGGCATTTTACTCCCTTTCTTAGCTACCACACAAACAAGAGTTCTACACATATCTTTGAACATAATTAAGAAAAGACCGACAAAAGAATGTTCCTTGATGTTTTTGTCCAATGGATAAGGATGAGAGGTTATTTGAAGATAAACACGTTAAATTTCCACTTTTTAGATGCCACCTGGTTTATACGACTTTCATGAACAGTTCTGCTATATTATCTTGAAATCAGACAAGCACTTTCATAAGAATGTAGTTTTAAAATGGTGTCATTTTACCCCTTTTCCTATAACGCCTGATTGTCGTGGTTAACAACCAATCGATACTATTATACAACATGATATTGGTATCAGACAAGCGAATTCTGTTTAGAATATTTTTAAAAATATGGCAAATTTAATCCTTTCTTATGCAACGGCAAATCCTCCGTAGAAGATAAATATACCGCACAGTTTCTTCATTTGCCATAATATTTCCGAATGTCGTCTGCTGCAGAGGGGGTCACAAAGAGGCTATATGTGGGTAAGGGTTGATATATCAGGTTAATTTTTCTGAATATTTCGGAATAGCATAGAAAGCATTGTGGCAAAAGGAGATATTGCTATATATGTCTCCTTTTGCCACAATGCTTTCAAAATCTGTCTGCAGCAAATGCATCTGCAAGTGGGAAAATGCTATTTGAATATCACAATCAAATCTACTTTTTCAGAAGGAATATTACTTTTTCTTTTGCTAAAGGAAACAATTTACAGATGGTAATTTGTTAACGTGGTAGTTAACACTTGGGGTGGGGGCGGAGATATATTATTATCCTTTATTACACTGAAATATGATATTTACACATTCAGAGACTTGTAATTTTATTTGGTTACCAAGAATAAGGGGAATTTATTTTACATATTTTACCTTTGATAATGTTTGCATTCGTAATTTGTCTAGAATTTTGCGCACTCTGTCTGTCTGTCTGTCTCTCTGTCTCTCGTTCTCTATCCCTCTTCTCTCTCTCTCTCTCTCTCTCTCTCTCTCTCTCTCTCGCTCTCTCTATATATATATAGTCTGTATATGTCTGTCTGTCTGTCTGTCTGTCTGTCTGTCTGTCGCTCTCTCTCTCTCTCTCTCTCTCTCTCTCTCTCTCTCTCTCTCTGTATGTATGTATGTCTGTCTCTCTCTCTCTGTCGATATTTCTATCTTTCTCTGTCTCTCTCTCTCTCTCTCTATCTCTCTCTGTATTTATCTGTGTCTCTCTGTGTCTCTAACTCTGTCTCTGTCTGTCTGTCTGTCTGTCTGTCTGTCTGTCTGTCTGCCTCTCTGTCTCTCTATGTCTCTCTCTTTCTCTCTGTCTCTGTCTCCCTGTGTCTGTCTCTGTGTCTCTGTCTCTCTATGTCTATCTCTGTCTCTGTGTCTCTGTCTCCCTGTGTCTGTCTCTGTGTCTCTGTTGGTTTTCTCGAGGGACGGCTCAAATATTTTGTTTTTTTTATATACAGGGTGTACTCTACCCGTTGGCCGTTTGGTGGTACTTTCACTCTTACGTTCAGGAACTTCCTAGAGAGAGATGCGGGACTGTATATGTGTAAGGCCTGGTTGGGTGCGGTACACGGCTGGGTAGAGAGGAATGTGGAGATCAGAATCGGTAAGACAACGGGTCATTGTCCTTTATTTATTTGGTTTGATTTGTTGTTTAATTGGGGTTGAACTCCGTTTTCAACATTATTTCAGTTATATCACGGCGGTAGTAAACTTATTCATGATCCCTGGGTCAACAAACCAGTTCTAGGTTAGGAAATGTGCCTTGCACAAAGGAACTTCACCATGACCGTCGTGCCACGACTGGGAATCGAACATGGGACGCCCGTTTCAAAGCTTGAGAACGATTACTATCCATCAGTGTAATTCATATTCGACCATTTCACAAGTGCATCTGTATTTTAGAACGTCTGCAGCAGATAGAATTTATAAAAAAAAATCTGACAAAACGTAAACTTATTCATAATGACTGTGAGGGTGATAGGACATAAATGCTGTTGAAAATAACCCATACACCCAAACAATGCAATCAAATTGACCTTTGAAAACATGATGAGCAATGGCTCCTCTTACCACACTGTTTTCAGTCCTATTGTATTGCTGGGTTGATTCACCCAAGACAAATGAGTATGTTAACTGTGAGAGTGATTGGACATAAATGCTTTTGAAAACGGCTTAAAACTCCGTACAATATAATCACATGGACCTTTGAAAACATGATGAACGATGGCCCCTGATACCACACTGTCTTCAGTCCTATCGCGTAGATGGGTTGATTCACCCAGGAGGCATGTGTATGTATGTGAGCAGTGAGGGTTATTTAACATAAATGCTGTTGTAAACGGCCTAAAAAACCCAACAACGCAATCAAAACGACATTTGAAAGCACGATGTGTAATGGCTCCTCTTACCACACTGTTTTCAGTCATATAGCATAGTTTAATTGATTCACCCAGGACGCATGAGTATGTGAACTGTGAGATTGATTGGACATACATGCTGTTGAAAACGGCCTAAAACCCCAACAATGTAAGAAAAACGACCTTTGAAAACATGATGAACAATGGCTGTTTTCACACTTATTTAGTCATTCACAACAACTCGCTTCCAAGATCAAAACCCATACAATGCAAACAAAACGTCATTTCAATGCATGGCGGGCAATTGTTTCTTTTGCCACAATGTGTTCATGTCTATTGCATAGCTGGGTTGATTCACCCAGGGTTCACGAGTGTGTGAACTGACGGGGAGGTATGACTTGAATGATGTGGAAAACGGCCTAAAACACCCAACAATACGAACAAAACGACCTCTGAAAGCAGGACGGGCAATTGATCCCTTTGTCACAGTGTGTTCAGTACTATTGAGTAGCTGGGTTGAATCACCCAGGACGCATTAGTATGTGAACAGTGCGTGTGATTTGACATATATGATGTTGAAAACGGCGTAAAACACCCAACAATACAAACAAAACCAACTCTGAAATCATGATTAGCAATGGCTCCTCTTTCCACACTGTTTTCAGTCCTAACGCATAGCTGGGTTGAATCACCCAGGACGCATGAGTATATGAACAGTGCGTGCGATCTGACACATATGATGTTGAAAACGGCGTAAAACACCCAACAACGCAATCAAAACGACCTTTGAAAACATGATGAGCAATGGCTCCTCTTACCACACTGTTTTCAGTCCTATTGCCTAGCTTGGTAGAATCACTCAAAAAACATGAGTATGTGCAAACAAGACGACACGTTAAAGCATGGCGGGCAATTGCTTCTCTTGCCACAATGTGTTCAGGTCTATTGCTTAGCTGGGTTAATTCACCCAGGGATCACGAGTGTGTGAACTGACGGGGTGGTATGACTTGAATGATGTGGAAAACGGCCTAAAACACCCATCAATACCGACACAATTACCTCTGAAAGCATGACGGGCAATTGCTCCCTTTGTCACAGTGTGTTCAGTACTATTGAGTATGTGGGTTGAATCACCCAGGACGCATGAGTATGTGAAGAGTGCGTGTGGTTTGACATATATGATATTGAAAACGGCGTAAAACACCCAACAATACAAACAAAACGACCTGAGAAATCATGATTAGCAATGGCTCTTCTTTCCACACTGTTTTCAGGCCTAACGCATAGCTGGGTTGAATCACCCAGGACGCATGAGTATAATGAACAGTGCGTGCGATCTGACACATATGATGTTGAAAACGGCGTAAAACACCCAACAACGCAATCAAAACGACCTTTGAAAGCATGATGAGCAATGGCTCCTCTTACCACACTGTTTTCAGTCCTATTGCCTAGCTGAGTAGAATCACTCAAAAAACATGAGTATGTGCAAACAAGACGACACGTTAAAGCATGGCGGGCAATTGCTTCTCTTGCCACAATGTGTTCAGGTATATTGCATAGCAGGGTTGATTCACCCAGGGATCACGAGTGTGTGAACTGACGGGTGGTATGACTGAAATGATGTTGAAAACGGCCTAAAACACCCAACAATACAAACAAAACGACCTCTGAAAGCAGGACGGGCAATTGCTCCCTTTGGCATAGTGTGTTCAGTACTACATGTACATGTATTGAGTAGCTGGATTGAATCACCCAGGACGCATTAGTATGTGAACAGTGCGGGTGATTTGACATATATGATGTTGAAACCGGCGTAAACAATCCAAAAATACAAACAAAACGACCTTTGAAATCATGATTAGCAATGGCTCCTCTTTCCACACTGTTTTCAGTCCTAACGCATAGCTAGGTTGATTCTCCCAGGTCCCATGAGTTTGTGAACTGTGAGAGTGATTGGACATAAATGCTATTGAAAACAGCCTATAAACCCCAACAATGCAATCACATTGACCTTTGAAAACATGATGAGCAATGGCTCCTTATACCACACTGTTTTCAGTCCTATCGCGTAGATGGGTTGATTCACGCAGGAAGCATGTGTGTGTGAGCAGTGAGGTGTATTTAACATAAATGCTGTTGAAAACGGCCTAAAACAAACAACAACGCATTCAAAATGACATTTGAAAACATGATGAGCAATGGGTCCTCTTACCACACTGTTTTCAGTCCTATTGCCTAGATGGGTAGAATCACGCAAACACACGAGTATGTGCACTGTGATGGCGATTGGGCATACGTGCTGTTGAAAACGGCCTAAAACCCCAACAATGCAAGCAAAACCACCTTTGAAAACATGATGAGCAATGGCTGTTTTTATCACAATGTTTTCGATAGTTCATTTATAGGGAGTGTATGCATGTGGGAACGGGGTTATGGAAATATCGTTCACTGTACCGCCGAAAGGAATTTGACCTGCAGAGGTGCGAAGACCAGTGAACACATACTCACCCTTTCCCACATGCAGTTATTTTATGCCACTTTCAACTCTTATTTAGTCATGCAACATCTCGCTTCCAAGATCAAAACCCATACAATGCAAATAAAACGACATTTTAAAGCATGGCGGGCCATTGCTTCTCTTGCCACAATGTGTTCGGGTCTATTGCATATCAGGGTTGATTCACCCAGGGATCACGAGTGTGTGAACTGACGGGGTAGTATGACTTGAATGATGTGAAAAACGGCCTAAAACACCCAACAATACCAATAAAACGACCTCTGAAAGCAGGACGGGCAATTGCTCCCTTTGTCACAGTGTGTTCAGTACTATTGAGTATGTGGGTTGAATCACCCAGGACGCATGGGTATGTGAACAGTGCGTGTGATTTGACATATATGATATTGAAAACGGCGTAAAACACCAAACAATACAAACAAAATGACCTTTGAAATCATGATTAGTAATGGCTCTTCTTTCCACACTGTTTTCAGGCCTAACGCATAGCTGGGTTGAATCACCCAGGACGCATGAGTATATGAACAGTGCGTGCGATCTGACACATATGATATTGAAAACGGCGTAAAACACCCAACAACGCAATCAAAACGACCTTTGAAAACATGATGAGCAATGGCTCATCTTACCACACTGTTTTCAGTCCTATTGCCTAGCTGGGTAGAATCACTAAAAAAACATGAGTATGTGCAAACAAGACGACACGTTAAAGCATGGCGGGCAATTGCTTCTCTTGCCACAATGTGTTCAGGTCTATTGCATAGCTGGGTTGATTCACCCAGGGATCACGAGTGTGTGAACTGACGGGTGGTATGACTGAAATGATGTTGAAAACGGCCTAAAACACCCAACAATACAAACAAAACGACCTCTGAAAGCAGGGCGGGCAATTGCTCCCTTTGGCATCGTGTGTTCAGTACTATTGAGTAGCTGGATTGAATCACCCAGGACGCATTAGTATGTGAACGGTGCGGGTGATTTGACATATATGATGTTGAAACCGGCGTAAACAATCCAAAAATACAAACAAAACGACATTTAAAATCATGATTAGCAATGGATCCTCTTTCCACACTGTTTTCAGTCCTAACGCATAGCTGGGTTGATTCTCCCAGGTCCCATGAGTTTGTGAACTGTGAGAGTGATTGGACATAAATGCTGTTGAAAACGGCCTATAAACCCCAACAATGCAATCACATTGACCTTTGAAAACATGATGAGCAATGGCTCCTTATACCACACTGTTTTAAGTCCTATCGCGTAGATGGGTTGATTTACCCAGGAAGCATGTTTGTGTGAGTAGTGAGGTGTATTTAACATAAATGCTGTTGAAAACGGCCTAAAACAAACAACAACGCATTCAAAATGACCTTTGAAAACATGATGAGCAATGGGTCCTCTTACCACAATGTTTTCAGTCCTATTGCCTAGATGGGTAGAATCACACAAACACACGAGTATGTGCACTGTGATGGCGATTGGGCATACGTGCTGTTGAAAACGGCCTAAAACCCCAACAATGCAAGCAAAACCACCTTTGAAAACATGATGAGCAATGGCTGTTTTTATCACAATGTTTTCGATAGTTCATTTATAGGGAGTGTATGCATGTGGGAACATGTTATGGGAAAATCGTTCACTGTACCGCCGAAAGGGATTTGACCTGCAGAGGTGCGAAGACCAGTGAACACATACTCACCCTTTCCCACATGCAGTTATTTTATGCCACTTTCCACCAATATTTAGTCATGCAACAACTCGCTTCCAAGATCAAAACTCATACAATGCAAACAAAACGACATTGTAAAGCATGGCGGGCAATTGCTTCTCTTGCCACAATGTGTTCGGGTCTATTGCATAGCAGGGTTGATTCACCCAGGGATCACGAGTGTGTGAACTGACGGGGTGGTTTGACTGGAATGATGTTGAAAACGGCCTAAAACACCCAACAATACAAACAAAACGACCTCTGAAAGCAGGGCGGGCAATTGCTCCCTTTGGCATAGTGTGTTCAGTACTATTGAGTAGCTGGATTGAATCACCCAGGACGCATTAGTATGTGAACAGTGCGGGTGATTTGACATATATGATGATGAAACCGGCGTAAACAATCCAAAAATACAAACAAAACGACCTGTGAAATCATGATTAGCAATGGATCCTCTTTCCACACTGTTTTCAGTCCTAACGCATAGCTGGGTTGATTCTCCCAGGTCCCATGAGTTTGTGAACTGTGAGAGTGATTGGACATAAATGCTGTTGAAAACGGCTTATAAACACCAACAATGCAATCACATTGACCTTTGAAAACATGATGAGCAATGGCTCCTTATACCACACTGTTTTCAGTCCTATCGCGTAGATGGGTTGATTCACCCAGGAAGCATGTGTGTGTGAGCAGTGAGGTGTATTTAACATAAATGCTGTTGAAAACGGCCTAAAACAACCAACAACGCATTCAAAACGACCTTTGAAAACATGATGAGCAATGGGTCCTCTTACCAAACTGTTTTCAGACCTATTGCCTAGATGGGTAGAATCACACAAACACACGAGTATGTGCACTGTGATGGCGATTGGGCATACGTGCTGTTGAAAACGGCCTAAAACCCCAACAATGCAAGCAAAACCACCTTTGAAAACATGATGAGCAATGGCTGTTTTTATCACAATGTTTTTTTTTCGATAGTTCATTTATAGGGAGTGTATGCATGTGGGAACGGGGTTATGGAAAAATCGTTTACTGTACCGCCGAAAGGGATTTGACCTGCAGAGGTGCGAAGACCAGTAAACACATACTCACCCTTTCCCACACGCAGTTATTTTATGCCACTTTCCACTTTTATTTAGTCATGCAACAACTCGCTTCCAAGATCAAAACCCATACAAAGCAAACAAAACGACATTTTAAAGCATGGCGGGCAATTGCTTCTCTTGCCACAATGTGTTCGGGTCTATTGCATAGCAGAGTTGATTCACCCAGGGATCGCGAGTGTGTGAACTGACGGGGTGGTATGACTTGAATGATGTGAAAAAGGCCTAAAACACCCAACAATACCAACAAAACGACCTCTGAAAGCAGGACGGGCAATTGCTCCCTTTGTCACAGTGTGTTCAGTACTATTGAGTATGTGGGTTGAATCACCCAGGACGCATGAGTATGTGAAGAGTGCGTGTGATTTGACATATATGATATTGAAAACGGCATAAAACACCCAACAATACAAACAAAATGACCTTTGAAATCATGATTAGCAATGGCTCTTCTTTCCACACTGTTTTCAGGCCTAACGCATACATGTAGCTGGGTTGAATCACCCAGGACGCATGAGTATATGAACAGTGCGTGCGATGTGACACATATGATGTTGAAAACGGCGTAAAACACCCAACAACGCAATCAAAACGACCTTTGAAAACATGATGAGCAATGGCTCCTCTTACCACACTGTTTTCAGTATTGCCTAGCTGGGTAGAATCACTAAAAAAACACGAGTATGTGCAAACAAGACGACACGTTAAAGCATGGCGGGCAATTGCTTCTCTTGCCACAATGTGTTCAGGTTTATTGCATAGCTGTGTTGATTCACCCAGGGATCACGAGTGTGTGAACTGACGGGGTGGTATGACTGGAATGATGTTGAAAACGGCCTAAAACACCCAACAATACAAACAAAACGACCTCTGAAAGCAGGGCGGGCAATTGCTCCCTTTGGCATAGTGTGTTCAGTACTATTGAGTAGCTGGATTGAATCACCCAGGACGCATTAGTATGTGAACAGTGCGGGTGATTTGACATATATGATGTTGAAACCGGCGTAAATAATCCAAAAATACAAACAAAACGACCTTTAAAATCATGATTAGCAATGGATCCTCTTTCCACACTGTTTTCAGTCCTAACGCATAGCTGGGTTGATTCTCCCAGGTCCCATGAGTTTGTGAACTGTGAGAGTGATTGGACATAAATGCTGTTGAAAACGGCCTATAAACCCCAACAATGCAATCACATTGACCTTTGAAAACATGATGAGCAATGGCTCCTTATACCACACTGTTTTCAGTCCTATCGCGTAGATGGGTTGATTCACCCAGGAAGCATGTGTGTGTGAGCAGTGAGGTGTATTTAACATAAATGCTGTTGAAAACGGCCTAAAACAAACAACAACGCTTTCAAAATGACATTTGAAAACATGATGAGCAATGGGTCCTCTTACCACACTGTGTTCAGTCCTATTGCCTAGATGGGTAGAATCACACAAACACACGAGTATGTGCACTGTGATGGCGATTGGGCATACGTGCTGTTGAAAACGGCCTAAAACCCCAACAATGCAAGCAAAACCACCTTTGAAAACATGATGAGCAATGGCTGTTTTTATCACAATGTTTTCGATAGTTCATTTATAGGGAGTGTATGCATGTGGGAACGGGGTTATGGGAAAATCGTTCACTGTACCGCCGAAAGGGATTTGACCTGCCGAGGTGCGAAGACCAGTGAACACATACTCACCTTTTCCCACATGCAGTTATTTTATGCCACTTTCCACCAATATTTAGTCATGCAACAACTCGCTTCCAAGATCAAAACCCATACAATGCAAACAAAACGACATTTTAAAGCATGGCGGGCAATTGCTTCTCTTGCCACAATGTGTTCGGGTCTATTGCATAGCAGGGTTGATTCACCCAGGAATCACGAGTGTGTGAACTGACGGGGTGGTATGACTGGAATGATGTTGAAAACGGCCTAAAACAACCAACAATACAAACAAAACGACCTCTGAAAGCAGGGCGGGCAATTGCTCCCTTTGGCATAGTGTGTTCAGTACTATTGAGTAGCTGGATTGAATCACCCAGGACGCATTAGTATGTGAACAGTGCGGGTGATTTGACATATATGATGATGAAACCGGCGTAAACAATCCAAAAATACAAACAAAACGACCTTTGAACTCATGATTAGCAATGGATCCTCTTTCCACACTGTTTTCAGTCCTAACGCATAGCTGGGTTGATTCTCCCAGGTCCCATGAGTTTGTGAACTGTGAGAGTGATTGGACATAAATGCTGTTGAAAACGGCCTATAAACTAGGGATGGGAACGAATATTCGAATATTCGAATATTCGAAAAACGGACGAATATTCGAATACTGTTTTCGAATAAGAACATTCGTTTTCAGTGTTCTATTTTCTATAATTATTACTATTTTCTAAAATCAAAACAAAACATTATTAGTAAAATTCTGACATCGGTCGCGAGTTTGAGCTAATCATTTATTAAGGGTGAAGTGATAAAGAGTGTGTATGTGTCGTTTGTTGTGTTTTTACAACGTATGTCAAAACATAAGTAACAATAATACAATCAATAATTGCCACGCGTACGTTTACCAGAGATCTAATCGTGTGTAACCAGATATCACATTGACGACCAGTTTGTTTGATATTTTTGAATCAACAAACATGTATAAACGGTGACAGCCTGCAGTTCCGTAAAACCCGCCCAACATGAACAAAACATAGGCGATGTTTACATCAAAGACAGCTGTTGCAAAAATGAATAAATCATATTTAAACATCGCACAAGAGAAAGTTTATGCAACGCACCAATGTCGCCGGAAATCCATACTGCAGTTATGCATAACACTAACATTATAGTAGTTGAATAAACAGTTATCAACTGAGGGGCATATTGGAACATCAGGGGTGGGGTCAAGTGAAAATGTTTCATAACTTGCATTGTTTTGTCAACGAAGTGAATGATAATTGAAGCCTTTCATTGTTTATGACCAATCTCCATTCCAAAGTAGGTTGACCATACACACAACCAACTAATTATTGATCATAAACAGTAATAGAAATGAGTAATCTTGCCAATCATTAGTCTTAGTATGTATACAGTGCTTTCATTAAGGAATAAATATAAGATTTGTGAATTACACATACACTTTTCAAGATGTTTGTCAGAATATTTGAATTTTATTATTTTTCAATAAAACCACAAAACAGACAATTTAGGATTTGCATGCAATAGCACGTCATTTTACCTTTCCTCTATTACAGTTAACAGTGGACACCTTTGCAGCAATCTACTTTTAAAACAATGAGATAAGGGTTAAATCGCTGAAGACATGAGTTTTCTCTTTTTCTCAAAATGATATTAGCTTGGCATCCTAATTATATCATACTTTAACAAATGTTGAAATGTAGTCCAATATTTATAAATTAGATCACCTTCGAAATATAATATTAACTAAACAGTTAAATCTCATTGAAATTGTTGTATAATTTAAACTTAATTTCGAACATAAACTGAGCCCTACAACATGTTAAATTATTTTAATTCTTTCCTTCCTTTTTTATAATGAAAATAACACACTACTCATGTTTTAAAATTATATTATGATGAGCGCCCTTGTGTCAATGATGCATAACAATATGCAGATCGGAAGCAATATGCCTTTAGGGAATTAAATGACACATTTAAAATTGTCAAGGACGAAATAATTTTGTACGAAATACCCGATTCTTTCTTATTCGCAGAGATGTCGTTCTTGAAACTCTCTTTATAGGCAGAGGGTGTTCGTTCAAAGTATTTTTTCTATTAAAACCAGTTTTATCTCGGTTTGTTCTTTTCTTCATTTGTTTCGAACCAAATAAACATTTTAAATCACCTATGATTTACTATTTGTAAGTGAGTGTAAAGAGCGGATCTCTGCAAAGGAGATTGATCTACGCAGTTGGTATGTAAACAAATAATTAGACTGTGCGACGTAAAGGTTTGTAGTTATCGCCGTTTGATTACATGTAGTATATAGTGTAAAATAAAGTATTTCAGTCTAGCTAATAGGGACTGTTTTGTCTTCGTAAATAAACAAAAAAACATAAATGCGAGTCAAAATAAAGGAACTGAAAATACCTAAAACATCGGAATATTTATTTCATTTTAGATGTGTCATTACTTAGTGTTTTTAAACAAACACAATTGTAATATGTTCAAGACATCTAAATGTGTTTCTTTCTAATAATAATCCCCCCTCCAATGTGATTTCCGAAAACCTATTAAAAATAGAAGTCGCGGGCTTCTGCCCGGCGACTAATTACGTCTCAAAAGTATGCAGCTTTCCTCTTTACCTCTTCAAAAATGAAGTCACATAAGCGAACAAATTGAATCGTCCGCGATTTTGTTTTCTTACAACACGCGGTTAAATTGACTAGACGAAATTGGTAAAAGAAATATAACCCAACTCCCTATGCTTTTTGTATGAATAAGATTTATAATTATTTCGTTAATTATTTGATTCGATTCAATATTAAACTCGGTAAACAAGCGACACCTGAATGAATATACGGCTCAAAAAACGTTGCGATCTGGTTTATCGTTTGGAAGTGGTTTTTTTTCTTGATTTACTTCAAATTGAAATTCAAATACATCTGTTGAGGAAAAAGAGAGTGTAAGTTCAGTTGAAAACATGAAACGTAAACAATAGCTCATACTTTTACTTGGAAAATTGCCATTATTTGAAAAAGGAAATGGGAAGTACCAGTGTTCGGAATAACCTGAAATCGGATACCGATTTCTGATTCGTAAAACCAATAATCGAATATATTCGAATAAGGAAAACGAATATTCGAATATAGTTTTTTATATTCGTTCCCATCCCTACTATAAACCCCAACAATGCAATCACATTGACCTTTGAAAACATGATGAGCAATGGCTCCTTATACCACACTGTTTTCAGTCCTATCGCGTAGATGGGTTGATTCACCCAGGAAGCATGTGTGTGTGAGGTGTTTTTAACATAAATGCTGTTGAAAACGGCCTAAAACAACCAACAACGCATTCAAAACGACCTTTGAAAACATGATGAGCAATGGGTCCTCTTACCACACTGTTTTCAGTCCTATTGCCTAGATGGGTAGAATCACACAAACACACGGGTATGTGCACTGTGATGGCGATTGGGCATACGTGCTGTTGAAAACGGCCTAAAACCCCAACAATGCAAGCAAAACCACCTTTGAAAACATGATGAGCAATGGCTGTTTTTATCACAATGTTTTCGATAGTTCATTTATAGGGAGTGTATATGCAAATAGAGATCGGGTATTCCAACTTACTGAATGCTTAAACAGTACCCAGATCCACTAATTTTTCTCAAGACTAGCATCTAAACCAACATGTTTATATGATGAAAATGATATTCGTGCAAATGAACTCTCAGTTTTAACATCAATTACTTCTGTCAAATAATGAGCAAATTCCACAGAGATCATATCAGCAGCAGACTACTTTTAAAACATCAATTTAAAATATCATGCTGACAGTCAAACATTATTTTCAAATCCGGACAATGCTTTTGTACAAGAATATCTTTCAAGTTTTCTCTATATTTTTTTATATTCATATAATGAAAACAAGCACCTACCCCTTGCAGCCATGTTTTTCAACAGATCGGAATAATTTGAACAATATTTGTAGAGGATCATCCAAGGAACATTTGTGCCAAAATAATTTGAATTCCGGCTGAAACTTTTGGACAAGAGGATTTGTTAATTGTTCGCTAATTATACATATAGAAACTAAGCCCTGTCTCTCGGTGGCCATGTTTTTCACCGGATCAGAATAATTTGAACACTCTTGGTAGATGGTCAGCCAATGAACATTTGTGCCAAATTATTGTTTAATTTAGGCTTGTTTGTGTGACAGATAGGGAGAGAGATTCATTCAGAGCTGCAATTAGCAAAATTTTGCAATTAATCAAGTGTAATGAATTGCTACTGGTACATTTTAATGGTTTTATTCTCATTTATTTATTTTATCTAAAGTTCATCAAAACAGCTGCTTTATCCCCAGGAGATTTGTACTGAGAACAGAAAGAATTAGATTCAGTCTATAATATAAACAGCATTTATCATTAGTCATGCTTGTCCCATTTATATTCATTATTAAATTGTATAAGCTTATATATTTCAAACATAGTCTGAACAAACAGAATATACCTTTATCCAGCTGAATTCCATCATCTTTCATTGTTTTTAAATTTCTAACACATTAAAGCATTAGTCTTTGCTTAATTCTGTTAAATGCTTAGAGAACAAAATATAACACATTTCAAACAATAACGTCACCTGTTAGATGCGCGTGCCATGTAACAGTATACTGTTAACCGGTATATTCATATGTGTGTGCTACATTGTTGTAGATCTACCCATGTTCATCTACCCTACAAAGGGACAGAATAAATTGAATAAATTGAATAAACGTGTAATTTTGTTCGGTATAATACAAAAATTATTGCATGGCTTCCAGTGTGACAGTACATATTGTCAACATTCGGGTAAATACACTGTTAACAGTATTTTCATCATATTGACAATATGTACTGTCACACTGGAAGCCATGCAATATTTATATATTCTTTTTCTGTAGAAGATGCATTATTAGATGATGGTAAGCATTGTTTGATATCAAGTTAGTTTTTGAGAGAACATTTTCAAAAATCTCTATTTTGTCAAATTTAAGAGTCATCTCCCTTTTCAATGTGAAATATTTCTGTCAAACGAAAGAACCACAGTTGTTTCGATTTTGATTATTAATCTGCAGAATATAACTTTTTAGATGGTAGTTATCATTGTTCCATATAAAGTTGCCTAATAAGTGAACATATAAGTTGAAAATGGACAGAAATGGCAATTTAGTCGAAATTAACAATTATCTCCCTTTACAAAGTGAAAAACAAATATACACGAAAGTCTTTTAAAAAATTAGAATTTTAATGTGTAGAAATTGACATAAAAGATGTTGGTAAGCATTGTTTGGTATCAATATTGTTTTAACAGAAGAATTTATGTTGAAAATTGGCAAAGATCTCTATTTTGTCTTATTTAAGAGTTATCTCCCTTTTCAATGTGAATTATTTCTGTCAAACGAAAGGGTCAGAGTTGTTTTAAATTTGATTCTTGTTCTGTAAAATATGACTCATAAAATGGTAATAATAAATTTTCCATATCAAGCTGCCGATATTGTGAACATTTATGTTGAAAATGGGAAAAAATGGCAATTTTTACAAAGTTTAGAGTTTGCTCCCTTTTTGATTGGCATATTTTTCCGATTAGGTATTGCCAATTTTTTGCTTTTTCAATTTCAACATATTAAAGGTGCTTCTATCCACTGCCGGTATCAATTTAAACCTTTATTTATCTAAAATATGGAAAAAAAGGGACCGAAATATACCAAAATTTGCTTTTTACAAAAAGGATAATGTTATTACCATTTTTGCTTCTTTTTAAATACTATTTATAAATACTTTTGTTTCAAGTTATTATGTAATTATGAAGGGTAAATGCTATCCTTTCATGTCATAAAGATTTTCTTCATGTCATTTCTGTTGTTTGTCTTATATTTGGATGTGAGGAAGCCCCTTTTGGACAAAAATGACCCTTTCTTTGACACATTAATGGTTGCCATAGTAACCACGTGATTTTTTTTTGCAAAAATAAATATGATGTTGTTTTATTGACACACAGCTAGTCCCAGGGCTATAATTTAAACAATCTTGGTAGAGGTCCACTAGATGATGCTACATACAAATATCAAAGGCTTGGGCCCTCTACTCTTGGACAAGAAGATGTTTAAAGTGTTTTCCCTATATGAGTCTATAAAAAAACAAGTGACCCCCGGAGAGGGGTCATTTTTGACCTCAGGGCTATAATTTGAACACTCTTGGGGGCACTCTTGGGGGCACTTTTTCCTGATGTTTTCTTTTAATTGGCTGTTGTTTATTTACCACGTCATCGATTAAATGATTAAAAATGTATTCTGCTATTGCAGACCACAGCAGTTCTTCCATTTTGATATATTTTAATAACGAACCAGGTTTAATTGGTTGTGTAGACGGATTCTTTCGCCCGCGAACAGACATTATTTGCATATCAATTCCGAAGCGTGAGAACTCGTTGTACCGTAAAAACTGCACATACCGGTGAAGTGTCAAATTACATACGGTGTTAGGATAATTCATTCGACCGCGATTATATTTAAAGATCGGGATTTCTCTGGAAATGCGTCACTTTCATGTTGTCTTACGATTAAAACACGAACAGAAAATATTTTATGTTCGTTATTCCGGGTTTAAATGCGTGATACGACGAACAGCAAATATTTTCATTCGTTTTTCCTGCATTTCAATGCGTAATCATGTATTCACGTACATTATCTGGAGCTCTGCAGCGTTGGGTCGAAGGTCAGGTTTGCTAGCGTTACATAATGGGCACCTGTTAACTACGTCACTCACTAGTCAATGGGCGGACAACTCGAAATTCATACATGCCTACAGACACATGAGATATATGCCTTTATTATTAATTTATATTCTCTTGGGAATTGATTCCTGTGTTGATTCGATAGTATACATATGAATTCACTTCATTAAAATAACCCATCAAAGTGATGCAATATCGGTAAAAATATTAGGACTATTTTCAGCAATGGTGTAGTTTAACCGAACGCGGAATTGTAAAGGTAAAATCTTATACCAATCGGGGTAACTGAAATATTTTTTGAGAAAAAATAATTCGTTAAAAATAGTGATTCGGTCTTGTTATATTACACACGTTACATATAAAGAAATATGTAATGGGTATATTATATCGAATACAAGCATTATCATGTGATAAATACATATATCAACAAAGTAATGTCACGAATGAGCTATAAGCAATACTCCGATATAACACATGATTATACGAGGATGAACAAAACATAGATATTTTTACTATATACTTTATCATTTTAATGGTACAATGCAATATTATACACTCTTTGTTTGCAACCGAAAGCCATTTTTTAAAATAAAGCCAACAGTGTAACGTTAAATGTCATTGGCTGACATATCATCCAATATCAACCAGCGAAAAATCAGCCTCTATCCGTTGTCATATATTTGAAAGTATGTAAAACGAGAATCCAGTTTACACTTCACGTTTGGTTCGGTTGATTGTATAAGGAAGTGTATCAAATATTACACTAACATTCATGTCCTTAAATTCTTCCACATTTTCAAACACCCTCAAACTAAGCTTATTTAATACGCTAAGACATGCTTTGTTTGTGGACTGAGTTGTATTCCAAGGCAAGCTTTGTCTATACGAATCTGGATGAAACCCTTTTTTCTCATATCCATCTGCTTTCAGCAAATTCTTTAACATTGTCTCTGCATCGCTTGTCATTTCCATGTTAAGAAAGTTGTATAAAGTAACAGCTAACCTATACGGATCGTTGAAATCTTCATACTGTAATATTTTAACTCTGTCTGGAAACAGTGTACTGAGCCGTTCAGCTGAGTCTATATCATGTTCCATCCTATAACAAAGTTGTTTTGCATCATATGTCGGATGTGTTTGCCCATTTTTATAGTACCAGCCTATGTTTTTTCTACTATTTATAACAGCTCTAGGATCACGAAATAACTGAACAAGTTTTATTCGCTGGTGATTTTCAAGAAGGGACTGCGCATGCGTCGTGTCCATGCGCAGTACCTTGGCTACCGTATGTTTTGTCGTCTCACACCTGCTCACCATTTTCTTGAAGCAGAGTTCTTTCTGGTCTAACCTACAAGAGTTACACTGCACCGGGGAAGGACAGCCCTCGCAACCAAAGGTTTTGCAGTTTTGGTAGGCCGCACCAGTTGGACCTGCAATGAACAACACTACGGATTAATTAATTCGCCGAGTTCATCATGACGGATTGTTTAAACATTTCCCACTTTCATACGCACTACGACTCATTTAACATCAGGCGAAATTATGAAATGATTGTGGTAAAAGCAGAACTTGCTTATTAAGGGAAATCTATTCTATACTTATACTTTCATTTATATACATATCTCGTAGTTTTGCCAAGATGTTTTGAAGATCAACCGCTGCATATTTGTTGTATGTTGCAAATGGTTAAAGAAGAGAAATGTTTACCTGGACTGTTACAGTATACTAGAATATTATTTCAAAACGGTGTTAAAACCCAACTAAACATTAACATGGATGTGCTTGTTGTGTGCTTTCTTATACCGTTCGCCGAGCCCCGGTAGCGACGGGGCTGTTAATCAATGGGTTGTGAGTTCGAACTCCAGCTCGGCAAACATTCTTTTCAACGTTTGACAAACGTCACTGTGACCATCGTCATTCGTCTTGCACCAATAGGCTTACAGTCTATATGAAAAAGCAGCCAGTTGCTTAGAAAGAGCAATCAATCATGCTTTCTAATGGTATTAGCACATTAACATATCAGCCGTTCCGCGATAAAACCAACATTCAGGACTCTCCGTAAAGTATCGACCCGGATCAGTTTAAGCATGCCGCACAGGCTTACCCGGATATACACTTTTCGCCTCCTGTGGATTTTTGTTTCAGGAATCATTACTCTATATCCCCTGAGACGAAATGTATCGGCCTGATCTGAGTCGATAAATAACGCTGAGGCAATAATGTTGGTTTTCTCACGGGACGGCTCATATAAACTACATTCCTCTTCTTTTTTCCACGTTATCCATCGACAATTATATAAATCTGAAGGAAAAGTGTCATGTATAAGATGTATTTTACCAGTGTTCGAGCTTTGAAGACCATCGAATATGTGGTAGTGTGTGTTGAGATTTGTACATGTGTATAGATCCAGTAAATATTGTATTGATTTATTGGCAGATTGCATCGACTTCTCCGCACTGAAATAAAAAGATGAATAAAACATGATTAGTATGCCGTCATTTCAGCTTTATGCGACGTCATTACCCCAGTATGCACCGCCATTACCTATTTATATACCGTCATTCCCTCTTTATGCACCGTCATTACTCCTTATGTAACGCCATTACACCTTGATGTACAGTCATTAACTCTTCTTTATGTACCGTCATTACCCCTTCTTTTTGTACCGTCATTACCCCTTCTTTATGTACCGTCATTGCCCCTTCGTTATGTACCGTCATAACCCCTCTTTATGCACCGTCATTACTCCTTTACGTACCGCCATTACCACCTTATGAAACGTTATTACACCTTGATGTACCGTCATTACCACTTCTTTATGTACCGTCATTACCCCTTCTTTATGTAACGCTAGTACACCTTGATGTACCGTCATTCCCTCTTTATGCACCGTCATTACCCCTTCTTTATGTTACGCCATTACACCTTGATGTACCGTCATTACCATTTCTTTATGTACCGTCATAACCCCTCTTTATGTACCGTCGTTACCCCCTTATGCGTCGTCATTAACCCATAAGGCACCACCATTACACCTTCATGTACCGTCATTACACCTGTATTCACCGTCATTACATCTTTATGTACCGTCATTACCCCTTCATGCGCCGTCTTTACCCCTTTAACCGCCGTCACTACCCCTTTAAGGGCCGTCATTTACCCTTTATGCACCGTGATAACTCCTTCATGTGCCGTCATTACCCCATTTATGAACCGTTATTATCACTTACTACGCCGACATTACTGCTTTTAATGCCGGAACTGATTTTGTGAATCCTGTGCCACGCATAAACAGCCAGGCCAACCAGCGCATCCGCGCCTTCTGACCAAGCTCGATACTGATGAATTTTCAACTCATCATTTTCATTTCATTTCAAGTCCATTTCAAAGTTTCTGCATATAAATGTTTTTTCTTTATTAGGGTTTTACGCCGCTTTCAACATTATTTCATTGCGACATTGAAATGGTAAGATATCCAATTCTAAAATTGTCCAACACGTACATGTTTTCACGGGCAATTTATCTTTTGTCACAATATTTCCAACCCTGTTCAAAAACTCTCATTTCATTTATAGAGGTAACAAATATTCAAATAGCGGAGGCCGAGCCCCCGTAGCTCGGTCGATCTGTCAATTCTGAGTATCAAGTTTAAACTCCACCAACGCAAGTTCAGTCTATTTAGAAAAAGCAGCTACTATACTACAAAAGACTGCTGTGTGGAGTACATGTGTGGAGCGAGCCAGGAAACACGTGGATAAATGAACTGGGTGCCGAGATAGGACCCAAACATTGTTGAAAATGCCGTTTAACCCAATAAATCTGTCGGAGAGTGATCCGGAGTCATAAGTAGCATTGTAAATCGATAGTATGCCGGGAGATTGCGACCTGAGTGGGAGCGGGTTTTTTGCTGTTGTTTTGGTGTAGAACATAACCATCTCCTTCATACATTCTCCTTCGGACAAGTGTTGTAAACATTGCCGCAGAGTAGCCGTATGTGTGAAAGGGTTACGGTTGGATACCTACGCCAATATACATCCTGGGCGTCCATAGTTACACCATGTGTTTTCACTCGATAAGTATTCCCACGTGTGTGCTCTCCGAAAAGGTTCATACCAGTAAAACGTATCGCTTCTATGTCCCAGGAGTTTACCGATAAACGATGAACCACTCCGCATGTATGTTAATATTAAAGCATCATATGGTTCTGAAAGAGAACGTTTACCTAAGGTTTGCGTTATTACTAAAAAAGTTATACAATTCCAAATCCATCGATAAATCTGACACGAGACGTTAATATGTGGGGACATGTGTACTTTAAAGGATATATTACATCATACCGTTTATACTGTAGCTATGTATGTATGTGTATGCTCAAGTGTGTGTGTGTGTGGGGGGGGGGGGGGGGGGGGGGGGCGATGCAATTATTCATCCGATATTCTGAATCAACGGGTAACGGAACTCAATAAAAAATACAGATAGTCAATGTTTATTCAAGAATTGTGTATCAAAATGTCCACTTCGGACCAACTCGAACGACACCTGTGCTTATGTAATCAATATTCTATGTCAACCTTAGTGAAATGGACTTCCTTAAACTAACTTTTTCGGCGATAGACGATTAACGTGGGTTTTGACCTAGATGTTAAACAAATGATCTAGCTTGTAGACCAATCAAATGTATTTAATGAATAATGTCGAAGAAATAAAGGAAATGAAACGTTTTGATTGGTTTTGATTGGTTCATAGTTAAGTTGGCGATCCTACGAGAGGCACTTATAAGGTGAAGTTTTAAAACCTTTAATTGTTTTCTTTAAGTGAAGAAAAATTCAGTGAAAACGTATAAAATATAATATTTAAGAGCAAAATATATATATATATTTTTTAAATATGACAAATTTTCAGTTATTTATCTTCAATTGAAACTTAAACTGCGTTACATAATACACCTCTTGGGAGCCTCGCGTAATCTCCAGCCATGTGATGAATTCTCGGCTTTGAACGTATTAACGTCATGTCGTGCTAGTGTAATGGATGTTTGCCTTGGATTGGCAAGTGAAATGTCTGTGGTTCGCTTCCCGGCAGAGGCAAGCTCTTTTTTTTCTCCGTTTTATTCATATCAAAACCAAAGTATATAAATAAAACAAATATTACATATTTAACGTTGTTTTCTGTCATTCTTATAAGTAAGACAAAATATCAAATAATATGCGAATGTTCCATTCCTTAGTGTTTACTCATATTGATCGCCGTTTATCTTTTTTAAAGATATTTCTTGTTTTTATTTAAAGATATTTCTTGTTTTTATTAATCCAAATAACCTGACGAGTGGAACTTAATTAGATAAGATTAAAACAAAATGAGTTTCATTTGTTTCGTGATAGAATAATACTCATGATTTTGTAACAGTTTCCAATGGGTTTGAAACTTATACAATTCCAATCATAAACATTTTCATAAGTGTGAGGGGACCACTCATTAACACTAAAATAGACTGGTCCTGTTTAGAATTTATTACTGGTAGTAAAAATAAAATGTGCCAGAGTTTAAGACTAGTGTCGGTCAAGGTTAGACATTAAATAACAAATGCAGTCCACACAGCATTTTTTGTCTAGTATGATAATAAAATTGGTCTGTTCCAATATATCACACATCATGATGGTTGGCACCATTGACGCCGCGTGGAAACGCGGCGTCAGTATGGGATAGGTTTTAATTTTAGAAAAACTCTGTTATATGTTTGAAAGAAACAGCCTTTATGAATAAGTAAATTGTATGAACTGATTTAAGAAACAGCAAGATACAAAATACGTATGTCTTCTACAGTTATTACAAAACTTTAGACACATGTAATGGGTATTTAATAACTTTCCCCTAACTTCCTAGGATACGCTTTTTTTATAGTTTGGTTTTCGACTCGATTCATCAAAGCTCAGAAAAAAGTTTCTGGCGATGTTTTTGCCTATTTGCGATATCAATGATGATTCATTTGAATTACTACATATTACAGTATGATTCTAGAAACTGTAAAATCAACAGTAACGCAACTATGCAATACGCATGGCCGTAACGTGACCCGTTCTATTATTTGTAAATGCAGCATGTCATCACTTGGCGATTTTGGTCATCCTTATTTACTAGACGACAAGGTGTCATCGGTTCCCATAGAGTAATTAAGTTGTCTCTCCTTCCTTCCGCTATTAATACTTCGCTGTTTTCACGATTTCATCCAACATTCATTGGATTCGTTTTTCATGTTTCGTTCGAGATGAACGATTCGTACCAACTGGTTTTCGCTCTTTGCTCTTGGGGAACTGACTTGACCATTTTCTTTCGTTAATTTTTCAGTTTTTTACTGGCATGTTCAAAACGATTGAAGTGACATTACAAACAAACAAAACAGACTTAATCATTCTTGCTATATGATGACTATACATGTGAACTTTCATAATGCTCAATCTTGATCATACATATCTTTCTTTTTGTATTTTGTGTTTATATACTCCCGTTTTTGCTATCATACTTCTGCTAAACTGGAAGGATAATAGACTTCCACCTCTCCGACCTAAGCTTGTGTCACAAATAACTTATAACTAGAGGCAATACACCTTAATATATGTTAATATTTAAGCACCTATGTTTTTTTTATCTTATGGATGTAGTTAGAAGATTCAAAACAGTTTATTGGTAAAAATAATTGAGAAACTTCAGCTTGTATGACACATTATAGTTACAGTGAATGTTAAGCAAACCGTAAACCAAATGGTTTCAGGACTAAACTTGTCATTTCACGACTAAACTTCACATGCTGAATATCACATATATCGTAGCACGTAAAACGTTTAATCCCTACGTCAATATTGACCATTTCTGCTCATGGTAACCTTTTTATATAGGCTATGGTAGCAATATAGGCACATCTTGGCCTTCTTGTTTGAAACAAAGGGAAAATTATTCTTGTAATGTACTTGACAAGTACAAGACTTGCTGCGCAATTCAGCAAAAAAAGGTTGCGCAGTGGAGCGAAAAGTCTTCGGACGATATATATACGATTCGCTTATTCCATATACGAACGCATATTGACACGTGTGCAGTAGAAGTCTTTTTAAAACATTGTGGCAAAAGGAGAAAATAATCCTAATGAGCAATTTCTTATTTTGCTGCAATGGTTTCAACTCTATTTGATTATTATACTATCATTAATAGATCTATTTACATAGATGTTTCCAAAATCGTCTGTTGTTGAGTTAATTAATACATGTAGTACTTTAATTATTGAAGTTGATTAGCTTTTAAACAAATGCGAGGCATTTAAGAAAATCGGGAGCCAACTAAACACAATTATAAATTACATTACTATTTTCTACGAAGTTGTGAATGTTCTTCAAAAACGACGTACAGACAGGGCGAATCAATCAAAATAGATCAGCCTGAGCCTTCCGTGCATGTGATTAGAAAGATAACCCCCACCCTGTGGCACTTAACACACCATGGACAGTTTCTATGTACAGACAGTGTATTCAAATAATAAACTTGAAAACATTGTGAAAAATGGAGAAATTGCTAATCAAAAGCAATTTCTTCTTTTTCCTCAATGTTTGCAACTCTCATCTGCTGCAGGGGCGTCTACATGTGGGAAAAGAGCGTTAAATTATTATTTATCGTAACATTACAAGAATTAAACATCAAATAACATTTAAGGACCTACAACATATTTCTTGATCAAAGCGCTGAAAACACAGTGGTATAGGGGCATATGTAAGGTGAAAATATATGGCATAGTTAATATGGACAAACATTGTTGAAACAATGAATCATCGACCTTTAAACAAACCAAACCAAAAATGAATGAAACAACACAGATTGCCTGCCAATAACCAATAACTAATTTATCAAAGTTTGATCTTGTTCTTGTATAAACAAAATAAATCACGAAGGGACAAAATATTGACAATTAACCGAGCAGCGACCCTTAAGTATATTATTTCTTTTTTAGAGTACACTAAAGATCCACACTGTATATTGGAATCATGCTGATGAATGACAGACAATCGAAAGCATGCTAGAGTTATGTTTTTTGTGCCCTGTAGAGCTGTAGCTCATACGTTTCCTAAATTGATAGTTGAACCTTCATTGAGACAATGGCCCAAGAAAAAAATAGGAAAAAAGGAGTTTACACCTAAAAAACAGATCAGATTTGTCGAAATATTGTCTCAGTCTCCTCATCCCCATGTATAATTCACGGAAAGGGTTCAGGTTTCATGGAAAGGATGTAACCATTTTCCGCTTACAGACGCTTACAGACGCATGTGCAGCAGCCGACCTTCGAAAACAACGTGAAAAAAAGGAGAAAATGCTTATCTTAGGCAATTTATACTTTTGCCACAATGGCTTCAACTCCTTTCAATAATTATAATTTTGTTTACAGTGATTTGCATATTTCTCTATATGTATTTTAAGTCGACTGTTGTAGACTAGTTGCGTCACAGCACGGTCTACGTTAACTATGCTTGTCTAATTTGTTCCTTCATGGACACACTTCATACTTTTTTAAGGCATATTGATTGGTTGAAAGACATCAGAAAAGGGGTAAATAAAATAGTTAGCTTCAAATGACATCTCATCCTAATCCACTGGGCACATTTCAACAAATCTTCACACAGATGTTCCGTTGGTGATCCTCTTTCAAATTCTGAACACAACTTTTGTTTCTGCGGCAAGAATGCCTAAACTGTAAAACACAACTGTTTTGGTAGATTACACTTCTAAGTTAACTGTCATCATTGAAAACGTTAATGTATTGCATTAATAGATTACATATTGTGAATGTATCAGTTGGTCCAGTACAGTCAATCAATAGGAAGACACTGTGATGTAATGAATGATCATGGTGGGATTTCGTTAGAGCTATTGGGTAATATAATCTTTAATAAAAGTACCACGTGAACCAAATGATATATTCTGGCCTGATGCATCATTTCTTGTCTGTCATGGTTGGAATATTTTTAGATAAATATTTCTATATGCACTTCTGCTTCTCCTCTTAAACGATCGCAATTCTACCTTCAGTACTTTGATAAGTTCTTACGGGTGCTTTCTTTTCTTCCATGCGAAAACCAATTGTCCACCAATATTATCTCGTATTAATAAAGATCGAGCCAGCACTATAATAAATTTCAACTAACACACACTGTATATAAGTTTGTGTTGCAGGACAACTAGGCTTAAGTACATACTACCTACAATAAATGTATCACTGTCTCGTCGATATTCGCTAGCATGAATGGTGTAAATGAAGAGATCAAATCGTACACTGCATGAACTATCTATTATTGGAGGACTCATCCATCTGTAGACGCTCCATGAAGTGTTCCTATCTGACATAATACAATTGCATATACAACAGTTTCACAACAACCTTTTGGAATCTTTTTCTGGTCAGAAATAACAAACCCGTTGCCCTTTGTCTGTACTTGGTCGTTTATCATGTTAAGCTTATTTCCGGCAAACGCTATCACCAGCTATTCCATAAACACTCGACATAATCTCCTCAATATACTGTAAGGGTCTTGAAATCGATATATTGATGATTGACTAAAACTAACTCATCAGTTATCAAACTTTCAGATCACTATCAAACATTTTCCTTTTACAAAGCAATGGGTAGGGTAAGAAAAAATGTGAACATAGAACCACAGGCAGGAAGATCGTACATAGATGTTTGCAATCTAAATATCAGCATGTGATCTTTATAAGACTCGATGGCGCTATTGAACATGTAGGTAAAACTATCAACTTACTGATCTCCTGATGAAAAAATATGACAACGTAACATTACAAGTATGCATTTATTAAGTAACTGCCATTGATTTTGATCCACACGTCGGTTTTGCTTAGAGTTTATTTATAAAGAGGACAAGACAAATGCGTATGTTAACAATTTGCTTACGTTTTTCCTCCTTTGAGGCAATTTGCTTGACGGGTTGTATACTACCTTCCGCAATTGAGTCCGACGATAGTGCAATTGTAGACGAATAAACGTCTGAAAAAAACAAAATCAAATCTTCTGCCCAAAATGGTCCCATAAGTGATCTATTCACGTATTGAAAAATACGAATGTGCATTTTAGCCGTTCCGTGAGAAAAGCAACATATTGTCCTCTTCGTAAGGTATCGACCGAGGTCAGCCTGCGCAGTCTGCGCAGGCTAATTGGGGGCGACACATTCCGTCTCAGGGAGATAGAGGTATAGAGTAATGATTCTAAAACAGAAGATCCACACGAGGCGAAAATTGTCTTTCCGGATTAGCCTGTGCGGCATGCTAAGTCTGATCCGGGTCGATACTTTACGCAGAGTCCACACTGTTGGTTTCCTCGCGGGACGGCTCATTTAGTGATGGTTAACCTTTACCCAGGTGTATATGTATCAATGCTCGTATACTTGTATGACTACATAAATATATAAATCGAGTTGCTTGAATTTCCAGGATTGACGTATGCCACACAGTGCTGATATAAAAGGACGCCATTTCCTTATTATCAAACCACTTTATAAATTTGTTTCATTTTTAATGTCATTTGAAGGTTATGCTCATCTATATTTCGATTGGTGCATACAACGGTGACAGTCAAATCGAGTGTAAGCTTATACAACATCTTTCGAATCATCAATGTGTTAGTTGATATAAGCCATGAAATGGGGATTGCCGCTAAGTGGATGCAACAATTGTAGCGATCTAAGTTTTCGCGTTTTGATTCTTATAATATCACACCAACCAAAGTTTGTTTTTGTGACACATAGACAAAGGTTTGCTTGTACATGCTGGCATCCGGCCTTCTGCTAATATCCTTAAGACAATGTTGAGATCATTGCAAAGCCATGTAAGACAGCGTTGGTGGGCAGCTTGGTCTGGTTTACACTTGTCGCAAATGACTTTTGTATTTGTATTTCTATTACTTGATAAAAGTGACCTAATCCTAATATCTGTGTCGAAAACGGCTTGTTATTTAACCCTATTCCACATGTAACAAATATGTAGCAGACGACCTTGAAAACATCTTTTCAAAAATGAGAAAAATCTCCATTGATTACAGTTGAATTATTAAATAGAATTGAAAACGTTGTGGCCAAAGGAGAAATTGCTCATCATGAGCAATTTCACCTTTGGCCACAATGTTTTTAAAAGTCGTCTGCTGCTATTGCGTCCAAATGTGTCTGCAGGTTGGAGAGGCTTAAATGTTTGTGCTTATCAGTCGAACTGATCCCTACATTATTTGTCCCGCCATGTTTAATATGATAAGCAAGTCAATGATCATGACAATACATTACGTGAAAATAGTATTTATCATTGCCCAAGAGTCAGGATCAGGTTGATAAGGTAAAACAGCACAGCACATGTAATGTCGGTTTCCTTGATATCAGTCGTGAAGTACATTACCTAAAAACAGCACAGCACATGTACTATCGGTTTCCTTTGATATAACTCGTGCAGTACCTGACCTAAAAACAGCACAGCACATGTACTATCGGTTTCCCTCGATAAGACTATGGCAGTATTCTTCCTGGTAAAAGCACAGCACATGTACTCATGGTTTCTCTTGTTTTAACTTGTGCATCACCTTACCTGTTGAAACGGCACAGCACATATACTGTTGATTCCCCTTAATTTAATTCTTTCAATTCTTTACCTAGTTAAACAGCACAGTACATGTACTAGTTGGATTCTCCTGATATAACTCTTGCTGAATTTTACCTGGTAATAGAAATCTTGATAAGCATAATCCGCCGATGCAAAGAACCACCAGCAACAAAAAGCGCAGTTTTGATCCGTGCATTGTAAGTGTGGTTGATAAATCTGAAGGTGGAAAAGCACAACGTATTACTTTAAGTTGCATAGTATAGCAGTATGAGTGTTGTGTTACAACGTAAAGTGGAAACGCGATAATTCAAAATTGAAAGGGACCGATACATTACTTCGAATTATCGTCTTGTTCGTGAGATCGCTGGATTTCACTAAATACATTTCTGTTTTAATTTATACATAAATGTGTATTACGAAGAGCAAGCCAATGATAAAATTATATTAAGAAAAGGAAGCACATCGGTAGTTCAGAACTGTTGTTGCAATGTTTCTGAAGACAAATTCGTTCCAGGAAATTGTTCGAGTTAAACGATCTATTCGGGTAATCGCCTGTTTGAGTCATCTCGTGATCATTTTACATACTTATTAGTGTGTAAAACAGCGCCCTATATTCAACATTTGAATTTCTTATTGGCCAAATAATTTACTGGAAACATCTGACTAGTTCGGATAATATGAGTAACCGCACTGGACCTTGCTAATAATTGTCTTGCTAGGTAAAGTTATATCTATCTATTGATATAATATTTAAATATGTATAATTTTGCTCTATAAATTAACCTTTTCCTTTTGTCAGAACGGGCTGGCTTCCTTACTGTACTGCTACGGCGACAGAAAATGGGCCCTATGTCGCCATAAACGTGGTTCAAGCATAATGGAAACGCCAGACATCGTGCTGTGGTCGCCAATGATCGCCGAGACACGTCGTTTGTTTGGAGCATGTTCAAAACAATCGACAAGGTTCGGCAATCAGACATGGTACGCGATGAGAACGCGTAGTATACGCACAGTATACGCGTGGCAAAGATACTGCAAACATGGCAACGTTTGCAACGGCTACGTCATGGTGTCCTCACCTAGACCCTAGCGTGTCCTTGTGGCGTTGGCAGGTTGATGTTACGATGAGTGTACCACTGTTTCGGGATTGCACCACGTTTATGGAGTTGTTTATACGACTATGGCGTAGTTAAAGCCCATTCAGACCGTACTGCGACCATTCTCGAACGTACGGCGACCAGCAAAAGTACAAGGTCGCCGGCAAACGTGAACACAATGCGCAAAAAAAGTTAAAAATATACAAACCTGAAAAAACAGCGCTTTAACGCGCCCTGTGCCATAATACCGCGTTCTCACGGCTCGCACGCCACGACCTCTCGGCGCTTATAGTGTTTCTATTAAGATCTATGGGTTTGGCAACGGCAATCACCGGTGATCCCGCGGCGCTCTAACCACGCTCGTGGGTTTCTTACAACGCGTCTTCTATGTGTATCGTGACCTCACAACGTTTCTACCACGTGATCACGGCGACTATATAAGCTGGTCAGATTTTCTGAAATTTCAAGTTGATCATTGTGTAGTCATGTGTTGTCCGTTTGATGAGTAGAAACACGAGCCGAAGAAACAAGCTACACGAGGCCGAGGCCGTGGCAGTGGCCGTGGCAGTGGCCGAGACAGTGGCCGGACGGCATCAACCTCGCCAGCTCCAGTCTCATCACCAGAGAGGGTTTTCGTGAATGATGCTGCTGAGACTGACACCTATTCAGTGACTAGTCAGCGTGATAGTACACGATCATGGCATCTTACATGTAGCCATCCCCTCCAACGTCTATCCACAGGAAGTTATTATTAGAATCTTCCAGGCCCATCAAAACAATTGAATCTTTGGTAGTTGTGGGACAGGCTTCCACTGTTGACTGGCTTTCGTATGGCAGCATGTTAACCATAAAAGGCACCACATCAATGAGGGACATTCCATCGACGTTTGAACTGTTCAGCAACTGCAGACCATTCTGTAGAATTGGAAGGGCACTTGGTCACTTCATGTTTGTACTCATCTACTAGGGCCTGCCAGACTTCCTTCACTACGAGAGACACGTTATTGTATGGGATTCCGAAATAATGCAGGATCTTCAAACCTCGACTCAGGCATGAGGCGATTGAAGTGACCAAACTGAGTTATTCTGACATCACCTAGCCAGATGTTTACAGCTACAGCACCATTGTCTGCCTACTGCTGCTGCTGCTGCTATACAATTAGCATTTTTGGTAGTATTAGCAAGTTCTGGATATATTCTGCCATGATGATTAACACTGCATGCAAGCGATGAAGACAACAGACTCACTGTTGTATGAAATTTGAAACGTCTGTTTTGTAGCAGGTCGCACATGAAAAGCATTGTCGCCATAGGAGCGTAATGAAAGTTTGGTGACCACGCCATGATCGTATTGAGAACTCCATAAACGCAATGAGAACGCAATAAGAACGACAAACTCGCACTGGCAGCTCCATTGGGACGTGGTGCAATCGCGATATAGTGGGGGGGGGGGGGGGGGGGTATCATTGTTACATAGCCCTAACAACGCCATAGGGACTCCAACACTTTTTTGGGTCGTGGTAGACTCGCGAGGGACGAGGTGAAGACACCATGAAGTCGCCGTTGCAAATGTTACAATGTTTGCAGCGTTTTTGCCACGCGAGTACTGCACGTGTATTACGTTCATGGAGATGTGTTACAGCGCTTGTCTAACGACCTTCGAGATCCCACCGCGTTTTCACTGCGTTCTAGGTCAGATCGCCGAACCTTGGCGTTTGTTTTGAACATGTTCAAAACAAACACCGTGACTCGGCGATCATTGCGACCACAGCATGATGTCTGGCCTTTCGCACATCGCTTGTACCGCGTCATTGCGCTCGTTTTCCGTCGCCGAATCAGCGCATGTAGGATGCCAGACCCGTCTGAGATAAGAAATTAAGAACCCCATGAGCGTGGTAAGAGGGTCGCGGGATCGCCGGTGATTGCCGTTGCCAAGCCCATATATTTTCAATAGAAACGCAATAAGCGCGGAAAGGTCGAGTCGGGCGTGCCGTTAGAACGCGGTATAATCGCACAGGTCGCGGTAAGAGCGCGACTTTTTTTTCAAGTTTTACCAAGTTTTTGTATATTTTTTTTCTATTTCTCGCATTGTGTTCATGTTTGCCGGCGACCTTGTACATTTTCTGGTCGCCGTACGGTCGCGGATGGTCACTAATAAAGATTTAATCATTGCTATTGCATGTCGTCTTAGATTGACATGTGCGCCAACCAATCAAATTGTCGCCTACACAATCGTTTGGTATAAACAGCAGAGATAACCCATACAACCAAGCAAGATAGAGAAGCGGTGAGTGCCAAGTATTGCGATTGAAAAGAATATTTTAATGCATAGAATCAATTCGAGCCGACTTTTAATGTGATGTTGGAATATCGATTATATTGTGTAAAGTGTAGATAACACGGGGACGACCTAGACAAAGGAATCACGACTGCAAGAGGGAAAGGGTTAATAAATGATAAATAGTGACGACGTAGATAAAGAAATCAAGTCTGCAAGCGGAAAATGGTTTGAATGATTGTATTGTGTTTAACGCCGCTTTCAACAATTTTGGACGACCTCAATCCTTACTTCTCTCATCCTTCAGTTTATAATGTATTTGCTTTACGTTTTCTGATGATATGTAAGCATTGGCGTACGTCCATATGCATGGATACTCGCCTGTCTTTTTAAAGTCTTCGGTATGACCCGGCAAGGGATCGAAGCCGCGACCTCCCGCACCGGAGTCCGACGCTCTTCCACTTCACCACAGAGGCGGTCTAATAGTGGGAGAAGGTCAACAACTGATAAAACGGGAACGACGTAGACAAAGTAATTATGTCTACAAGTGTGAAAAGGTTAAACAAAATGATAACCTCGTATAATGTTGTGAGGATTAAATGTGTAAGAAAGCAGTTTACACATTTCGTGAACTGGCCACCGTGATATAACTGAAATACCGTTGAAAAACTGCATCAAGCACCCATCGAATATTCTTTTACATGGAACGTTTTTTAAAACATCACTGTAAAATTCATGAAATATGTAGTGTTATTAACCTTTTCCAACATACGACAAATCTGCAGCCGAACTTTTTAAAACGTAAGGGTTAAGTATTGAAAATCTCAATAAATGAAAATATTGCGGCATTATGAACAAATAAGCAATCACGTCTGAAATAGAAAGGATTAACGATAAAACGGAAACCGCGTAGACAAAGCTAATTCACGACAATATTGTAGGTGTACATTTTCTATAATATCAGAGTATTCAGTCCCCCACATTTCTGCCCGAATTTAAGTATTGGTGTGACCATTGTATCGAAAGGTTTAAAGTATTTTGTTTATTGAAAATATCCCAAATTACGTTGTCATGATTTGATAGAGAATATTGCCTTCTTAGTTTCTAGTTTGCAGATGACAACGATAGCTTTGGAATAAACAAAAGGCTCAGATATTTATATACAGACATTGTTTTAACTTTAAACATATAGTCATTTTATCATTACACATCCCTCAAATTTATTCTGTAACCATTTCAGTAACAATTGATAAAAGTCCAAATATGTAACAAAGACAATATTAAAGACAGAACAAATCAGCAAATTCACTGACATAAATTGATTGTTCAACAAACACATCTCATCGAAATTTGTATTTTCTGCCCAAAATAAGCACGAAAACGTTTGACACTCCGATTAACGAGCCGTTCGGTCTTCATGTAATCCTTTTCATAATCTAATGTTGATAAATCTGCTTCCGAAATCGAAACAAACTTGTTTACACTAGAAGTCAATGCAAACGTCGTACAGATACAGACAGATGTACAATCTTCTCAGACTTGGGAAACCAAAATGGTCTATTTTAAGACGCGCGTTCTTTGTGACAGTATCATGTTAAATGATCAAAAACGTACTGTCAGCATGAAACAGCAAGAAATTGTCCATGATGAGTATATGAGAATTTAACACGACAATGCCACGTGAGGTATAATACATGTAATTTAACTAAAATTTATATTTTTTTTACCAATGTTAATCACCTCGCTATCAAGTCGTTATAAGCGTTAAATCATTTTTCTTGTTAAACAATGGCAATTTAGGTGCCATTGCTCGTTCTGAGAAATGGCAACTAAATTGCATTGTTTATAAATGGGTCAAAATTGTTTTTAGATACAACCGTTTCACGCCAAACCCTCGATATAAGAGTATGTTTGCTTTGTCAAACAATTTGTTCCTTGGCATTCTTTTTAACACAGTTAAAATATAAACTTACCAATTGTAACAGATGTTTTTTTCCGAACACAAAATTAATTTATTAACACTAATATCAATGTAATATTGCTAAACTATATTGGTATATCTTTTTATTTGAAGTTTTACTTGTTTTCAAGATTTGCATCGGTTTTTGCCTGTACCTTCCGATTCATTGTCTATAGTGGGTATACTTAATTAGTCATGTATTGCTAATTACAACGATTTGTTTCTAGTCTGTAAATAATCGACGCTAGACTGAAACATTGCCAAACGCATATTTAAGTATAAAAATCATATCACTTAGCCATGACGCTACATCTCACATCATCGCACATCATCTCACATCATATCCATCATCTCGTTAACAGAGTTTCTATATTAATTTAACGACCTTTTACAAACGCCTTGTCAATGACCAACTTTGCTAGACCAACTTTAACCGTATACATGCCTACATTCACACTTAAATAAATAGTTTGACGCAAAGGATTACCTTATAAAAACAATTGAATCCTATTTGCTTCAGTGTGATTGAGTCATATTCCTGCTGAAAGATAACATTTGCCGGACAGATAGAGTAAAACAATATTAATTTCATCCAGCTCTGTTCAAATAAACAAGAACGAAATAAAGCCAAAAGTATCATTCAGTAAAGTAGATAGTAATCACCGTTACAAATACGTACAATTTTTAGTGTGGTTTTGTCAGCAAAGGTTCGAACTCTAAACGTTCAAAACATAACGTAAATCATATTTACCAATATGCTGCTGAGTCTTAACGATAATGTACAATTTGTTATTGTACTAGCTGTTACATAAACGTTTGCAGAAGATTTCTCAGTCGTGAATCACTAACCATATGTTACACCTAAAATATCAATATGCTTCGAGGTAAAACAAAAAGGTGTTATTCTTAATTTTCAGATAATAATGTTTTTGTCAAATATAATATATAATAAGGTGGTCTGCATTGGTAAAAGTTGGCTTTTGTGACTAGTGTAGATCCTGATCAGCATGTGTAAACAAGTACAACTTGATATAAGAAAAGAAATTACTACGAGAGAAAGATAAGTTTGTATTGGTTGCGTTTTTACTCCGCTTTCATACCCTCAGACAGTAACCAATTATGTTCAGTGAGCTATCGTGAAATATAAAAAGACTTATACGGATAGCAAATCTGTATATATCTAATGTGGTGACACTGGAGTAACATAGTCCTATCTTTAGATTCATATACTCATCAAATATAACTGAAATTATCATACTTATTTTACATTTAATTTAGGGCTAAGACCTTTTCATTTCCGAATGCCCTGTCTTCGTCATGCGTTGATGATGATTTATGACGTTGTTTACCCTCGCGCTCGGCAATAATGCCATTTGGCGAGTTTGCAAGCTGTTGCGTATTTATACAAATGCAACCTCGCATAAAGAAAGATCATTATATTTGCATTATGTCGTCCTCTTGAATTATATAAATGACTTTGGTTGCAGTGGCATCAGACAAAAGAGCGGAAATGCCTAAACTTTAAAAATGTTCTTGTTCTAAAGTCCTGGCCCGTCTAAAAAGTAATTTTGCATAAATGTTCCCCGGGGTACCTTCTACCATAATAGTTGGGATATGTATAAAACATGGGCGCTACGAAGCGGTTTCACTTATAACAAAATCTTTAAAAATCTTAAAAATATATTCTTGTCTAAAAGCATAGGCTCAATTTGAAAATAATTTGGCACAACTGTTCCTCGGATGACTACCCCTGCCGGTGGGGGTTAGAATACGCCGACTTCCGTCCTACAAGGGGTAGAAGTCCCCTAATGGACACGCCTGTTTGCCGTGGGTGGATACTCGTAAGCAGGAAACGAGGATCCTGGCATTTGAGGGAAGCGCAGGGATATCCGGCTTTCCAACACACTGCTTTGGCCTCTGCTTCGGTGTAAACGGGAGCCTAGATGGGCCCGGTCTAGTGCAAACGGCTGGTCATATATTATATTTAGGCACTAACTTATTCGCGGTATCTAAGTATACCATCTGTGTACCCCTGACACGAGGAGCTGGTTTTCCGCTCCATGTATCGTGTTCCCTTGTTGGACTCCGTGGCGGGTGGGGGCCACGGTTGACGAAATAAAAAAACTTAAACATGGATCCTCAAAACAAAAAACGCACACGCACGCAAATGCACTCGGACTCCGATATCGACAACCCGAAAGGCAACACATCAAACTCTACATTTCCACGCTTTCTACTGATTGAATCAAATTTACCTGAATCGCCTATTACTTCACTTTCACCTTTTGTCATTGAAAAAACTGAAATCTGGTGCCCTTCTCATTGAAGTTGAGAAGAAGGCACACGCAGACAACCTATTAAAATTAAAGACTTTTTTCAATATATCTGCCAAATGCTCTGCTCACAATACACTCAACACATCAAAAGGACTTATAAGATGCCCGGATATTGAAGGGGTTTCGGAGGAGGAAATTACTTCTGAACTGGCCGACCAATTGGTCGTCCATGTCAGGAGAATGACTTCCTACAGGGACAACATCAAAAGACCAACAAATACTCTGGTACTTACTTTTAATACTGCTATTTTACCAAGATCTTTAAAAGTTGGATACTTACATGTCCCTGTTGATATGTATATACCGAACCCCTTACAGTGTTACAACTGTTACAAATTCAAAAAGAAATATCAAGTTATTCCAATCCGTTCAAAACATAGATGTATTTAGTAGAAACTTTTAAAATAGTATTGTTTTAAGTTACTGGCCCGATTTGACTAGGTTTTTAGTAATTTCGTAGTAACGGCTTTCCCTGCTGGCGCTCATAGTTTGTAAGGTTAGTTAGCATTACGACTGACTCACTGGTGTTAGGATAAATGGACCCGCAGTACTCGTAATTTACCCAGAAAACGCCAAAATATAACTGACAAATTGTTGAAAGTGAAGTAAAAAAGCAACCAAAAATCATATGGTCAGCAATTTACTTTTACCAGTGGCAAATATATGTTTGACATCCGACAATCGATGTTCATATATAATTGCCATAATACGAGAGTTCGTCATAGTCAGTAACGATATAAAATGACCTCCGCACAGTAAATGCGACCTTAAGAAGTTTTGACATTTTTGATAATTAACATCATAATAAAAGCATAATTTCAATTTCCTTTACGGGTCATATCTTTGCCGAGTAAATTTGAATTACTCTATACCTCTATCCCCCTGAGACGGAATGTTTCGGTCGGGATTAGCCTGATCTGGATCGATACATTATGCTGAGTCCATAATGTTGTTTTTTACGCTGAACGGCTTATATGGTCCTTATGTCTTAAAAAGTAAATGGCATAGAGATCTTTGCAATGAGCTGTCTCACCTGAAATTGTTTGCCTTTCACTAACTGTTATCAAAATATTCCAAAATCCTTATATGAAAAATGAAGTCGGCCGATTTTTAACATAGAAGAGTCTACTTAGTGGAACGCGGCGCTGAAAGTATAAATGTGTACCTGAACCTGTTTTGAAATTAACTTTCAAAAACGTTCTATGATTAAACAACGACATGATATTGTATTATACTCACCTGATATCCTGATCCCACTCAAACTGAAATAGATTCGTATCAAGTTTCAAAAAAAAAATTCATTCAAGTCATTCAATAAATAACAATATATGTATGTAGTGTAAACTGTGCGTTTCTTGAGAATTACATTAAGTGTCTACGAGTAAAATATCCAAGTATATTTGTTTGCATCTCCTTTCGCATTTTATCAGGGACTCTCTTATATACATACCTGATTTCTATAAAAGTGAATCTGTTTTCAGAGCTTTGATGAATCGTGTCGTCAGGACCATAAACCAAACTATTAAAGACAAGCATAGCCTGGGAAGTTGGGGAAAAGTTATTAAATACAAATTAAATGTGTCTAAAGATTTGTGAAACGGTAGGAGACATACGTATTTTGCATTTTGTTATTTCTTAAATCAGTCAATACAATTTATTAATTCATGAAGGTTGTTATTTTTAAACATATTACATATTTTTTCTTCACAATAATAATGTTGGTTGCTCACATTTCGATTACAACTTTTTCAATACTGAATTCGCGCCGCGTCAATAACTGTGTCGATTACACGGAATAGATTTTATGTGGGAAATTAAGGTTGACAAGTGCAATGGTTTTTTTAGATTTATAGATACATTGTATTCGTCCTGCTGTCAACGCATTCGTCTGCCTTTAAGATTAATCGCGATAACTTCCCTGTTTTAGTACAAATCGGTGGGGTATATTTTCTTTATTCATTTTTGCGTGCACATATTGCGTGGGTAAATCGTGTTCAGAATAAGTGCAAAAACTAGACGCCGGAGTAATAATACGAATCAACCCTCTCCCACATACATCAAATCTGCAGAAGTCGAATTAGGAATTGTCTAGGTTAATAGGTTAAACCAATCTTTAATATTGAAAGCATACTTAGAAAAAATCATTGTGACAAGTGGGGAAATTCCTCATTATGAATAATTTATCATTTTGCCACAATGAATTCCAAAGACGCCTGCCTCGGATGTGTCGGAATGCGTCTACAAGCGGGAAAGGGTTAATAAATATATTTTTTGGAGAATCCGCTTGAAATATCTTATAAACAATTTAGTGTCTTTATTCACGCCGTTGTTAAAAAAAAGTAAGTTTTATCAACTTAAAAGTAGACTTGTTCATGCTCCCGGAAAATATGAAACAATTTACTAGGCTGTGAAATGTGCCTTGGCCATGGGTTCTCCTTTACCGCCATGAAAGGATCGAACCCTGGAACCTCTGCTCTCAAACTTCCGAGAGCTTAGCACTTTATCATACATACATCATATAATCGTGTTACAGTAGTATTTACAGCTAGCCTGTGTAAACATGAAATCAATGTGAGAAACGTATGAGAGCTCATATATATAGAAGACCTGCTCCCTTTCCACAGTCAACACTGTTCCATTTGGTGGCGTATTGCAGCGATCTATAAAATAAACCACCCCATACAATCACTTGTGTGTAATGTCGTGCATGAAGCAGTTTATCTTCAATTAATTAATAAACAATGTGGGAAAGGAAGACCAATAACTTTCTTGCAACAAATGCTTCATATTTGCGGCATAGTTAACGTTTAAAACATAACCAGTAAATACGTACGCTATGTTGTATACGTTATATTCAAACATCTTTTTGTAATAATCAATCATACATATGGCATACTGTTTTATTACAATAGTGTTTATCGCCTGTAAACATGAAATCACTGTGAGAGGAGTATCAGAGCTCAAAAGCAACCATAGCTTGTATATAGCTGTCAGTGCATGCATGCTATCAGATCCAAATGCAAAATATTGGCGGGGGGGGGGGGTTAGGTCAAGGTTTTGTGACTTCCTGACGAACATTGCAGAGCAAGATTAATCTGCATGGATGGACATAGATTTTGTTTTTATTATTATTTTTCATATTTATTATCTTAATGGTTTGTTTGTTTATCTTGTTGTCTCCCTGTGTTTCATTTGTGTGTGAACAGCTGACAGTTTGGTAAACATCGTAGAGAAGAAAACAGTTTTGAATAATAGGTAAAACTAATTTTCCATACAAACATAATCGTTTCTAAGTATAAACATTATGTGCAGAGGCGAAATTACTCGCATTTATCTCTTTTCCTCACTGTGGTAACCCTTTTACAATTACAACAAAACTGAAGGAGATGAATTTGAAAACAACTATGCTAAACTATGGTAAACCATAACAAAATTATTAAATGGAGTTGTGACTAAGGGAAACACTGCTCATACGGAGTATTTTCCTTCGTTTGCCATAATGTTTTTAAAAATGCTCTGCTGCAGGTCTTGGCAAGAATAGAGATCATTTCGGAACATTAAAGTATAATTATTCATTTGAGTGGAAACAGTCGAACTTGGTTATTATGAACAATTTCTCCTGTTGCCACAATGTTTAAACATTTTGAAAAAGAATCTGTGAAATGACATTTTTTACCTTGTATGACATGCATATGCATTCTGGCACATCTGAAACAAACGACTACTGAAAATAGTGTGACATTTCATTAAAAGATATTTATCATATTTTGTCTAGATACTGGAAAATGGTTAAAGACGATTTATTTCTATAAAGCAATCAGATTTATAAATGTAAAAGTATCATTATTTATTAACGTTGAAAATATTATGGCAAAAAAATAAAAAAAATAGTAATTATGAGCTATTTCTTCATTTGTACAATGTTTTCAAAAGCTATTTACTGCATGTGTGTTACAATACAAGTCGGAACGGGTTAAACACTAGTCTCACCTTCATAAAACCTTGGAAATATTTTAAAAGGAAAATGTGAAGCTTTAATGAATTATCATGATCATTATGTTGAAAATTGACATTCATAAGACTCTCCATGGGATGCATTTTAGCTTTTCCCACACATAATCTGAAACAGACAACTTTGAAGACATCTTTGCAAAGATGTGAAAAAAACACCTAAAAATCAAAAGATAATTATTAAAAAGAGAAACTGCTCGTTTCGAGTCTTTTCTTGGAAGATAGTGATCCAAGGATAGAACAGTGTCCTCTAAAATCAAGCACCACTGGTTCAAAACTTAATGATCGAAGTACCGTATTTAATGAGAAAGATCTCACAAAATAGTTGGGATAAAAAACAATTCGTTTCTCACAATGTTTTCAAAACTCATCATGCAACAATATTCCAGAGACAGTAGAAATACTTTGTTCATCAATGACTAGGCTTATCAGTGGATGATATATTTCAGCACCTGTCACAGCATAGAGGGGTATGGAAACATTTTAGTTAGCAATACAGTGTATTTCATAACGCAAGCATCTATATGAAACACCTCCTTGTTTCCGTTGTGCTTCCGTTGAACACCGCGCATTTTCGTAACTGTTTACATTGACAACAAAATGGCAGACTCAGAGATTTTATTTCCGGGTTGTTCACTGTCGCAATACGTTGATGGGTCTTGTGGAACATGTTCAGCGTTTCCTGGCGAAAAATATCTTATTTTGGTTAAGTCATGTGATAAAAGTATCGAAGCACATTTACGTAAATGTAAAACGAGACACAGCTTTGTAAAAAATGAATGTGATCTCGTCTGCCTTCGAGCAGGAATTTGGAATTATGACAATCATTTCGACGAAGGTATTACCATATGCCCTTTTCACAGATATACTTACGGTGTTGGATGGCATTTTAGTAAAATGTGCAGATTTTTTAAACATTCTGAAGATACAAAAGCTAAGGCGTAGATCGGAATGGACAGGACGATGTGCATGTCTGCACAATTAAGATGGGGAGTGTTGCATCGTGTTGGCACAGGTGTGTATCTATAAACTGGCTCTTTTATGAATCATTTCAAAGATTGAACAAAATAAATAGAATAAGAATAGTGTGGGATGATGTTCTGAGGTAAACACAAACATCTAGAACAGACATTCAAATATAATCCCAACAGACTTATTCATTGCTTGGTCACATTTTGTTTGTGTGCCCTAGAGTTTACTTTGCTAGGATGAGACTTAGTGAATTCTCCTCCTTAACATGCATGTCTCTAAATGATGTATGTATTACTATATGTATGCTCCAGTCTGACTACTAAATATAACAAAATTAAACACAAATCAGTTATGTTTGAGATTGTATGTTCTTTATTTTTCTATTTAATATATCTATAGGTGCTACCTATTTACGAAAAAAACGCAAGATAATTATAAACAAAAATTAAAGAGCATACTTTAGCCATAAAAAAGGATTTATAAGTAATTGACTAGACAATAATAATGTTAATGTCATGTGTCTTGCATTATCATAACATATTTGCAATTCGTATTGCTGTCGTCTATTATTACGAACAGAAAATAATAAAGTAAAGACTTTCAGAAAATCAAGGAATACATTTATAATGAACGAGGTTAAAACATGAGGGCCAAGATGATCCTTAATCGATCACCTGCATTATGGTAAAGAAGCAAATAGATCAGCCCTTTTCTGATGCCACCTGGCGACTGCCTTTTTCAAGCAGTCAATATGACTGGAACAAATTATGTAAGGGGTCACATTTCTGCTAAACCCTGACGATACAGTCAAAATTTAGTTTCGGGCGTAGAAGGCTAATGCTGTCGTTTTATTGACGAACGGGAAAACATATTTCTTATAGATTTCCATTTATTTTTAACTTTTCGTACAAATGTTAATTCCAGCACTTTAATGATCTTAAATATCGATATTAAAAAAAGTGATTAAAAAGACGACAATAATTTTCAATCCGTGTTTTTCTGCTCATTTTATACATACCCAAAATACCGATTTAAAAAAAAATAAAAAAAAGCCGACAATAATTTTCAATCTGTGTTTTACGTCTGCTTTTTATACATATCCAAAATGGCGGCCCCCATGGATTTTTCCAGTTTCATTTCAGAAAGCTTCATGGGTTATTAAAAAAGAAAAAAAAAAAGTATTTATGTTTTTTTTTCGTATTATGATTAAAACTTACTCAGAACAACAGGTTAATATGGCTTGATCATTTTCCTGGGAGATATTTATTTTTAAAATAACCTGACTTGATACAGTATCATACTCTAAATGTTGTGGAAAGAAACATTTTGATAATATTATTGAAATGGAAATGGGAAAGGGTGAAATAATCATTGTTTAAATGTAGATGTGGTGCTGCATTACATTAAATCTTGAAACTAAATTTTATTCGGCAAGTTCGCACATAATATTACCGTCTTTGGCAATTTACAAGCACACGTAAAAAAGGAAGCATCAAGCAAAGATTGACAAAGTATTTTTTCATTCCATTATTATCTTTTCGACAATAAGTTATATTATTCTTTAAGTCTTTTTTATAGGTGTATTGTATGGGTTTTTTCAATGTTTGTAGGTATTTGCCTGAAATGTATGGACAACTTTCCTAGTTAACAAGCAGTGAATAGTGATCTAGTGAATAGTGATATTCAGGTAATATTTTAAAATTCATAGAATTTTACAATCATGAAAGGAATACAATATCACTGTTATATTAGTTTACACATGTTATTTATGTTATTTCTTAAGAGTAAATGTATCAAATAAATATTTTAATAAGATCATGAAAAAGCCCATGACATGGTTGTGTATCTTATGTTATCTTATTTTATCTCCAAATCCTAAGTAATTGCCAAAAAGATTGATTAAATTGAGATGTTTTTTGTTATTCCAATAACATTTTCCTATAATTTTACAGTTATGCTCTAACTTGATGAATGTATCCAAGTCAGTCAATTAGATTTGCAGTTTGGTTTAATCAAATAATCAATTTGGTGTTTTATATTCTATGGGATACATAGACACACTTTAGTTTCATAAATCTACATTTGTGTGAGACATGTCATATGTAAATAAAAAGCTGAAAATGTAGCATTGTTTTCTTAATTCCAGCTTAACAAGGCAGGTTGATGCATCCGCAGAGGACGACTTTTGAAAGAAATTATTCTGCTGCAGAATTGTTGTATGTCTCAAATGGTTAAACCACTTGTAAGCCAAATGACGTTTTTTTTAATCAGATCTGTTCAGGTTTTTATGTTTAGTTTAAATTATCAATGTTAAGCTATAAAGCTTATACTGCTTATGTATCACTGAATATATTTTTTTAAATCAAAGAATCATAACTCAACATTGCATTACCAAAATTTATGACTTGTCATTTCACAACAGATCGTACAATGTCATGTATTTATTATGTTTGATGAATGCTACAGAGGAAATTCAAAATGGCTTTTTACCTTACAACTATGTTGTCATGATATAATATCTTATATTCTGTGTTTGATTCCATCTATTATTATTTTATTTTGTTTAGATACCTGGAATATCTTATGACTAATACAGTGATGGATTGTCATTTAGAAGATAACTTGATGCATTTACAAGTAAGTTATATTCAATAATTTTAATGACAATACATATTTCCTTTTTAACAAACACTTGTGCTGCCTGTGCAGTAAGTCATCTCTGAAAACATGATTGAAAATGGAGAAATTTGCAACTTTACCTAATACTTTTCCACAAGGTTTTCAAATTTGTATCCACACTTTATTTCAATACTTTAGGATGATACAATAGTTATTTGTAATAGTTCTTTTCCAAAAAACATGGTTCTAGAAACATCCATTATCCATATTAATTCTTTCCCACATACAACAAATCTGCAGCAGACAACTTTGAAAAGATCTGTGTAAAAATATGGAAAACCTTTAAAAATAAAAAAGCAATTATAGAATAAAGTTTGTGTCATGAATAATTCTCCTTTTGCACAATATTTTCTGAAGTCTTCTGCTGCAGAGACTTCAGAAAGTGTCTGTATGTAAAAAAGGGTTAAAAGTCAGATTTATCTTTATTGAAAAGGGTTGCAAAGATATCAGAGAGTGTCTGTACGTGGGACAGGGTTTATAGTATGATTGTGTATCAATGTTAAATGTGATAATTGGAATAATTAGATTTTTGTGTTGTAAATGTATTGTTGTATTTTCTGTATTGAATGATATATTTTGTTAACCATTCCACCATGGAACTAATTCTGGTTACTCCATCAGACAGACTAGAGTGAAACAACTTTAAAATATGTATCTATATTTCACAATAATTTGTCTTCCATCTACAAGGACTTAATTTTATTGATTGGCCATCAACAGCAGATAACTTTTGAAAAAATGTGGCAAAGAGAGAGCTTGTTTATGTTTATAGGGGGATTTCCAAAGTATCTATAACCTATATATGGTTTAGGGTTAACATTTCCCCTGGAATTTGCATCTTTCTCTGCCACTTGAGCAAACCATTTTTGAAAACATTGTGGGAAGATGATGAATTGCTCATAATGATCAATTACTCCTTTTCCAACAAGTTTTAGCTAGGTATTTTAAAAATAGTATACTTACCATTTTGCCTGATCTATTTTATGATCTAAACACATTTTCAAAAAAGTTAACTGAAAATCTAGAATATGGGTCATACCAGGTTAACCCTTTTTCTCATTAAACATTTCTGAAGCAGACGACTTAAAACATATTTTGTCAAAAATTTGAAAATCTATAATTGAATGGATAACCTATGATTAAAAGTGGAAAACATTGTGACAAAAGGAGAAATTGATTGTTTTGAGCAATTTCTTCTGTTATCACTATGTTTTCAAAAAGCCGTCTGCTGCAGAGGCGTCAGAAAGCGTCTATATGAGGGAAAGGGTTAAAAGACTAGGACACTTGGCCATATTGAGGAACATCCACAAGTTTGTATCATTAACTTTTCAGAGTTCACAAGATGAAACAATATCTTTTTTTCAAACTGGAGTCAAGAATGTCAAGAACTTTCTCTTGTTAATGTTAATCAAGTGATGAAAAGTTTAGATACAAGTCCTCTAAGATCACAGCTTAAAACTGATATTTTGAAAGCTAAGCCATCGACAGTACGATATTATAAAAAGAAAGCGGAGGACTGTGTAGATTCTTTGCTTGATATGATTGCTCCTTGCCAAAGCAATGTCTTTAAGAAAGATCTACTGTTAATGTCTGATAGTGAAGAACAGCAAGATTCAAACCTCATCGACAATCTATCCAAATTGTATTTAGAAACCACTGACAATTACTGTACAACATTGACAAGACCAGATCATTTCAAAATAAATCAACTAATTACATCATGCTATTGGCTTTTTCTTTAATCCAACATTCTATCAGCTGGTATCATACGGGACGACTCAAATCATTTTAAATTCTGGAGAAAGTATCCAAATCCCGAAAGTTTTGAACTCTATTCAATTATTGTACTTTCATTTAAAAAAGGGAGTTCCCAAATGTTATCAGGTATGTTTTCAAAGTCTGCTGCAGATTCGTTGTATGAGAGAAAGGGTTAAGGGTATGGGTAAATTGTATAAAACATTTGTTACTGTTTATTATTTCAGGATTAAATATCAAACAATATTCATATTCAGAGGAACAATCAGGGAAATCTTATTGTGACTCAAAAATAGCACATATGCGTACCAAGATGAGGTTCTATGTTGCCAATGGTCATGACATCCTGACAGCAGAAGACATGAACACAGCTATTGATCATGGTTCTGGTACGTATTTGTTTTATTGCTACCAACATATGCTTTTGGGTAAAGTTCTTCTCAAATTCGGTGTATCTCAAAAAACACTGAGAAACTAAACATACAAAACCCTGATGTGGAGGTCAGTTGACGTGATTTGATTAATTTATGGGTATTTTGTAAAACAAGTGAACATCTTCTTATCAAAATATAAAAGTAAGATCTTTTAAAACTATTGAAGTGCTATCAGGTAAACAAAATAGTAGGCTATGATGTAAACAAATCCATTCTAGAATTGATACACCTGATATGGTTTTTATAAATAACAAATATCTTTCATTGTCTTCAGGTGTAGTTGTTTGCCAGGTGTCATATGTGAGGATAGATACAGATCACCACAAGATGAAAACCCATCCATTGAAAAAATGTAACACTTTTTAATGACATTATATACTCATGTTCAGGTGACATTGTTTTAAAAAAGGCGTATTCAATTGAAGTCGGCCTTACAATTTCAAAAGATGTAAAATGCTCCAACATGCAAACACAGTTTGGATGTGTCAAATTTAAAGGAAAAAATTATTACAACAAAAAACAAGATGAAAGTATTACAAATGTACCAGATTCAGATCTTTATCATTGTCAAATTCTCATCTGAATGAATCACTTACCTGTCCTGTAGCTGGTTGTATTAAAACATATGCGTCCATTGAATCATTAGACAATCATTTGACCATAGGAAAACATGAAATCAAAATTCACCGGGAATCCACATATGACCGTATAAAAAAGCAACCGGCTGAATTGTGCAACAATGTTGTTGTAGTTGTTGGTAAAAAGAATCATGGAGTTTATTCTCAGTCTGGTGAAAGATCTGTACCAATGGGATGGGGATTGAAACATCTGAGGAAGATAACAAGGTTTTCAAAAAGTGTCAAGCAATTTCTTGAAAATAAATCTGAAGAGGGAATAAAGAGCGGCAGAAAATGTATTCCGCAAGATGTTGTCAGTGACATGAGAACAATGAAAGATGAAAATAGAGATCGGGTATTCCAACTTACTGAATGCTTAAACAGTACCCAGATCCACTAATTTTTCTCAAGACTAGCATCTAAACCAACATGTTTATATGATGAAAATGATATTCGTGCAAATGAACTCTCAGTTTTAACATCAATTACTTCTGTCAAATAATGAGCAAATTCCACAGAGATCATATCAGCAGCAGACTACTTTTAAAACATCAATGTAAAATATCATGCTGACAGTCAAACATTATTTTCAAATCCGGACAATGCTTTTGTACAAGAATATGTTTCAAGTTTTCTCTATATTTTTTTATATTCATATAATGAAAACAAGCACCTACCCCTTGCAGCCATGTTTTTCAACAGATCGGAATAATTTGAACAATATTTGTAGATGGTTATCCAAGGAACATTTGTGCCAAAATAATTTGAATTCCGGCTGAAACTTTTGGACAAGAGGATTTGTTAATTTTTCGCTAATTATACATATAGAAACCAAGCCCTGTCTCCCGGTGGCCATGTTTTTCACCGGATCAGAATAATTTGAACACTCTTGGTAGATGGTCAACCAATGAACATTTGTGCCAAATTATTGTTTAATTTAGGCTTGTTTGTGTGACAGATAGGGAGAGAGATTCATTCAGAGCTGAAATTAGCAAAATTTTGCAATTAATCAAGTGTAATGAATTGCTACTGGTACATTTTAATGGTTTTATTCTCATTTATTTATTTTATCTAAAGTTCATCAAAACAGCTGCTTTATCCCCAGGAGATTTGTACTGAGAACAGAAAGAATTAGATTCAGTCTATAATATAAACAGCATTTGTCATTAGTCATGCTTGTCCCATTTATATTCATTATTAAATTGTATAAGCTTATATATTTCAAACATAGTCTGAACAAACAGAATATACCTTTATCCAGCTGAATTCCATCATCTTTCATTGTTTTTAAATTTCTAACACATTAAAGCATTAGTCTTTGCTTAATTCTGTTAAATGCTTAGAGAACAAAATATAACAAGATTAGCCTGCACAAATGTGCAATCTAATATAGGCTGCTTTTTAATGCAATTACAGGTTAAAGTTGTGCGTAACAGAATACACAAAATATATTAGCTTACAGCATGATAAGGTTTAATAAATAGCACCATAACTGTTCATAGTCAAGTGTGTTCTTCTTTGTAATGAAATTTCATGATGAATTGGAAAATAATATAGTGAATTTGTTAAATGAAGAGTGATGTTGATTTCGAAATGAGTTGTTTCTAACAGATCTAACCACTTTCCACATACAACAAGACTTAGTTTACTGCAATTAAATTTAAAAAAGAAAACAATGAGGAAATTCTCCCTTTACCAGAATGCTTTTGAAAGTTGTCTGCTTATTCAATTTCTATGGGAATATCTTCCTTTTGAACAAAACTAATTTGGCATAAGGCATAAGGCAGTGAAAGGTGTCAATGAATTTCATTCAATAAAAATTTAATGTACTTGTATGGCTATACTATAGAATATGAATTATTATATGATAGCAATCACTGTGTTTATACTAGTTCTGTTGAAAATGGAAAAGTAGCAATTTAATAACATTTAATTTAAGACTTCTCTACAGCAGACAAAATTGAAAACATTATCACAAGCAATTTCCGTAATGTTTCTGACTGCCAATTTGTAGTATATGGAAAAGGGATGAACAAAAGAGACATTTTTCTAATATTTTATTTTTGTTCTGTTTCAAATTTCAAACTTCATACTTCACACTTCACAATTCACAATTCATAGATAATATGTTTGAAGTTTGAAATGTGAAGTGTGAAGTGTAAAGTGTGAAGTATGAATTATGAAGTATGAAGTCTGAAGTTCGAAGTGTGAAGTTTGAAGTATGACATTCAGACTTCATACTTCACACTTCAAACATATTATCTATGAAGTGTGAAGTATGAAGTCTGAATTTCAAACTTCAAACTTCACACTTCACACTTCAAACATATATCTATAAAGTGTGTAGTATGAAGTGTGAAATGTGAAGTAGGAAGTTTGGAAGTCACCACCGGTCTTTCGTAGATATCTCTCTTTTCAACGTGAAAGGTTTCTGTTAAATTGAAAGAGCCAGAGCTGTGTTAAATTGTATTATTATACCTCACGTGACTTTGTAATGTTAAATTCTCATATACTCATCATGGGCAATTTCTTACTGTCTCATGCTAACAGTACGTTTTTGACCGGTTAACAGGCATGCGCGTGAAAATGTTTGTTATGCATGTGCATGACATCATTTCAAACAATAACGTCACCGGTTAGATGCGCGTGCCATGTAACAGTATACTGTTAACCGGTATATTCATATGTGTGTGCTACATTGTTGTAGATCTACTCATGTTCACCTCCCCTACAAAGGGACAGAATAAATTGAATAAATTGAATAAACGTGTAATTTTGTTCGGTATAATACAAACATTTTTGCATGGCTTCCAGTTTGACAGTACATATTGTCAACATTCGGGTAAATACACTGTTAACAGTATTTTCATCATATTGACAATATGTACTGTCACACTGGAAGCCATGCAATATTTATATATTCTTTTTCTGTAGAAGATGCATTATTAGATGATGGTAAGCATTGTTTGATATCAAGTTAGTTTTTAAGAGAACATTTTCAAAAATCTCTATTTTGTCAAATTTAAGAGTCATCTCCCTTTTCAATGTGAAATATTTCTGTCAAACGAAAGAACCACAGTTGTTTCGATTTTGATTATTAATCTGCAGAATATAACTTTTTAGATGGTAGTTATCATTGTTCCATATAAAGTTGCCTAATAAGTGAACATATAAGTTGAAAATGGACAAAAATGGCAATTTAGTCGAAATTAACAATTATCTCCCTTTACAAAGTGAAAAACAAATATACACGAAAGTCTTTTAAAAAATTAGAATTTTAATGTGTAGAAATTGACTTAAAAGATGTTGGTAAGCATTGTTTGGTATCAATATTGTTTTAACAGAAGAATTTATGTTGAAAATTGGCAAAGATCTCTATTTTGTCTTATTTAAGAGTTATCTCCCTTTTCAATGTGAATTATTTCTGTCAAACGAAAGGGTCAGAGTTGTTTTAAATTTGATTCTTGTTCTGTAAAATATGACTCATAAAATGGTAATAATTAATTTTCCATATCAAGCTGCCGATATTGTGAACATTTTTGTTGAAAATGGGCAAAAATGGCAATTTTTACAAAGTTTAGAGTTTGCTCCCTTTTTGATTGGCATATTTTTCCGATTAGGTATTGCCAATTTTTTGCTTTTTCAATTTCAACATATTAAAGGTGCTTCTATCCACTGCCGGTATCAATTTAAACCTTTGTTTATCTAAAATATGGAAAAAAAGGGACCGAAATATACCAAAATTTGCTTTTTACTAAAAGGATAATGTTATTACCATTTTTGCTTCTTTTTAAATACTATTTATAAATACTTTTGTTTCAAGTTATTATGTAATTATGAAGGGTAAATGCTATCCTTTCATGTCATAAAGATTTTCTTCATGTCATTTCTGTTGTTTGTCTTATATTTGGATGTGAGGAAGCCCCTTTTTGGACAAAAATGACCCTTTCTTTGACACATTAATGGTTACCATAGTAACCACGTGAGTTCTTTTTGCAAAAATGAATATGATGTTGTTTTATTGGACACACAGCTAGTCCCAGGGCTATAATTTAAACAATCTTGGTAGAGGTCCACTAGATGATGCTACATACCAAATATCAAAGGCTTGGGCCCTCTACTCTTGGACAAGAAGATGTTTAAAGTGTTTTCCCTATATGAGTCTATTAAAAACAAGTGACCCCCGGAGAGGGGTCATTTTTGACCTCAGGGCTATAATTTGAACACTTTTGGGGGCACTCTTGGGGGCACTTTTTCCTGATGTTTTCTTTTAATTGGCTGTTGTTTATTTACCACGTCATCGATTAAATGATTAAAAATGTATTCTGCTATTGCAGACCACAGCAGTTCTTCCATTTTGATATATTTTAATAACGAACCAGGTTTAATTGGTTGTGTAGACGGATTCTTTCGCCCGCGAACAGACATTATTTGCATATCAATTCCGAAGCGTGAGAACTCGTTGTACCGTAAAAACTGCACATACCGGTGAAGTGTCAAATTACATACGGTGTTAGGGTAATTCATTCGACCGCGATTATATTTAAAGATCGGGATTTCTCTGGAAATGCGTCACTTTCATTTTGTCTTACGATTAAAACACGAACAGAAAATATTTTATGTTCGTTATTCCGGGTTTAAATGCGTGATACGACGAACAGCAAATATTTTCATTCGTTTTTCCTGCATTTCAATGCGTAATCATGTATTCACGTACACTATCTGGAGCTCTGCAGCGTTGGGTCGAAGGTCAGGTTTGCTAGCGTTACATAATGGGCACCTGTTAACTACGTCACTCACTAGTCAATGGGCGGACAACTCGAAATTCATACATGCTTACAGACACATGAGATATATGCCTTTATTATTAATTTATATTCTCTTGAGAATTGATTCCTGTGTTGATTCGATAGTATACATATGAATTCACTTCATTAAAATAACACATCAAAGTGATGCAATATCGGAAAAAATATTAGGACTATTTTCAGCAATGGTGTAGTTTAACCGAACGCGGAATTGTAAAGGTCAAATCTTATACCAATCGGGTTAACTGAAATATTTTTTTTTGAGAAAAAATAATTCGTTAAAAATAGTGATTCGGTCATGTTATATTACACACGTTACATATAAAGAAATATGTAATGGGTATATTATATCGAATACAAGCATTATCATGTGATAAATACATATATCAACAAAGTAATGTCACGAATGAGCTATAAGCAATACTCCGATATAACACATGATTATACGAGGATGAACAAAACATAGATATTTTTACTATATACTTTATCATTTTAATGGTACAATGCAATATTATACACTCTTTGTTTGCAACCGAAAGCCATTTTTTAAAATAAAGCCAACAGTGTAACGTTAAATGTCATTGGCTGACATATCATCCGGTAAAACGAGGATCCAGTTTACACTTCACGTTTGGTTCGGTTGATTGTATAAGGAAGTGTATCAAATATTACACTAACATTCATGTCCTTAAATTATTCCACATTTTCAAACACCCTCAAACTAAGCTTATTAAATACGCTAAGACATGCTTTGTTTGTGGACTGAGTTGTATTCCAAGGCAAGCTTTGGCTATACGAATCTGGATGAAACCCTTTTTTCCCATTTCCATCTGCTTTCAGCAAATTCTTTAACATTGTCTCTGCATCGCTTGTCATTTCCATGTTAAGAAAGTTGTATAAAGTAACAGCTAACCTATACGGATCGTTGAAATCTTCATACTGTAATATTTTAACTCTGTCTGGAAACAGTGTACTGAGCCGTTCAGCTGAGTCTATATCATGTTCCATCCTATAACAAAATAACAAAGTTGTTTTGCATCATATGTCGGATGTGTTTGCCCATTTTTATAGTACCAGCCTGTGTTTTTTCTACTATTTATAACAGCTCTAGGATCACGAAATAACTGAACAAGTTTTATTCGCTGGTGATTTTCAAGAAGGGACTGCGCATGCGTCGTGTCCATGCGCAGTACCTTGGCTACCGTATGTTTTGTCGTCTCACACCTGCTCACCATTTTCTTGAAGCAGAGTTCTTTCTGGTCTAACCTACAAGATTTACACTGCACCGGGGAAGGACAGCCCTCGCAACCAACGGTTTTGCAGTTTTGGTAGGCCGCACCAGTTGGACCTGCAATGAACAACACTACGGAGTAATTATTTCGCCGAGTTCATCATGACGGATTGTTTAAACATTTCCCACTTTCATACGCACTACGACTCATTTAACATCAGGCGAAATTATGAAATGATTGTGGTAAAAGCAGAAATTGCTTATTAAGAGAAATCTATTCTATACTTATACTTTCATTTATATACATATCTCGTAGTTTTGCCAAGATGTTTTGAAGATCAACCGCTGCATATTTGTTGTATGTTGCAAAGGGTTAAAGAAGAGAAATGTTTACCTGGACTGTTACAGTATACTAGAATATTATTTCAAAACGGTGTTAAAACCCAACTAAACATTAACATGGATGAGCTTGTTGTGTGCTTTCTTATACCGTTCGCCGAGCCCCGGTAGCGACGGGGGCTGTTAATCAATGGGTTGTGAGTTCGAACTCCAGCTCGGCAAACATTCTTTTCAACGTTTGACAAACGTCACTGTGACCATCGTCATTCGTCTTGCACCAATAGGCTTACAGTCTATATGAAAAAGCAGCCAGTTGCTTAGAAAGAGCAATCAATCATGCTTTCTAATGGTATTAGCACATTAACATATCAGCCGTCCCGCGATAAAACCAACATTCAGGACTCTCCGTAAAGTATCGACCCGGATCAGTTTAAGCATGCCGCGCAGGCTTACCCGGATATACACTTTTCGCCTCCTGTGGATTTTTGTTTCAGGAATCATTACTCTATATCCCCTGAGACGAAATGTATCGTCCTGATCTGAGTCGATAAATAACGCTGAGGCAATAATGTTGGTTTTCTCACGGGACGGCTCATATAAACTACATTCCTCTTCTTTTTTCCACGTTATCCATCGACAATAATATAAATCTGAAGGAAAAGTGTCATGTATAAGATGTATTTTACCAGTGTTCGAGCTTTGAAGACCATCGAATATGTGGTAGTGTGTGTTGAGATTTGTACATGTGTATAGATCCAGTAAATATTGTATTGATTTATTGGCAGATTGCATCGACTTCTCCGCACTGAAATAAAAAGATGAATAAAACATGATTAGTATGCCGTCATTTCAGCTTTATGCGACGTCATTACCCCAGTATGCACCGCCATTACCTATTTATATACCGTCATTCCCTCTTTATGCACCGTCATTACTCCTTATGTAACGCCATTACACCTTGATGTACAGTCATTAACTCTTCTTTATGTACCGTCATTACCCCTTCTTTTTGTACCGTCATTACCCCTTCTTTATGTACCGTCATTGCCCCTTCGTTATGTACCGTCATAACCCCTCTTTATGCACCGTCATTACTCCTTTACGTACCGCCATTACCACCTTATGAAACGTTATTACACCTTGATGTACCGTCATTACCACTTCTTTATGTACCGTCATTACCCCTTCTTTATGTAACGCTAGTACACCTTGATGTACCGTCATTCCCTCTTTATGCACCGTCATTACCCCTTCTTTATGTACCGTCATTACCCCTTCTTTATGTTACGCCATTACACCTTGATGTACCGTCATTACCAGTTCTTTATGTACCGTCATAACCCCTCTTTATGTACCGTCGTTACCCCCTTATGCGTCGTCATTAACCCATAAGGCACCACCATTACACCTTCATGTACCGTCATTACACCTGTATTCACCGTCATTACATCTTTATGTACCGTCATTACCCCTTCATGCGCCGTCTTTACCCCTTTAACCGCCGTCACTACCCCTTTAAGGGCCGTCATTTACCCTTTATGCACCGTGATAACTCCTTCATGTGCCGTCATTACACCATTTATGAACCGTTATTATCACTTACTACGCCGACATTACTGCTTTTAATGCCGGAACTGATTTTGTGAATCCTGTGCCACGCATAAACAGCCAGGCCAACCAGCGCATCCGCGCCTTCTGACCAAGCTCGATACTGATGAATTTTCAACTCATCATTTTCATTTCATTTCAAGTCCATTTCAAAGTTTCTGCATATAAATGTTTTTTCTTTAGTGGGGTTTTACGCCGCTTTCAACATTATTTCATTGCGACATTGAAATGGTAAGATATCCAATTCTAAAATTGTCCAACACGTACATGTTTTCACGGGCAATTTATCTTTTGTCACAATATTTCCAACCCTGTTCAAAAACTCTCATTTCATTTATAGAGGTAACAAATATTCAAATAGCGGAGGCCGAGCCCCCGTAGCTCGGTCGATCTGTCAATTCTGAGTATCAAGTTTAAACTCCACCAACGCAAGTTCAGTCTATTTAGAAAAAGCAGCTACTATACTACAAAAGACTGCTGTGTGGAGTACATGTGTGGAGCGAGCCAGGAAACACGTGGATAAATGAACTGGGTGCCGAGATAGGACCCAAACATTGTTGAAAATGCCGTTTAACCCAATAAATCTGTCGGAGAGTGATCCGGAGTCATAAGTAGCATTGTAAATCGATAGTATGCCGGGAGATTGCGACCTGAGTGGGAGCGGGTTTTTTGCTGTTGTTTTGGTCTAGAACATAACCATCTCCTTCATACATTCTCCTTCGGACAAGTGTTGTAAACATTGCCGCAGAGTAGCCGTATGTGTGAAAGAGTTACGGTTGGATACCTACGCCAATATACATCCTGGGCGTCCATAGTTATACCATGTGTTTTCACTCGATAAGTATTCCCACGTATGTGCTCTCCGAAAAGGTTCATACCAGTAAAACGTATCGCTTCTATGTCCCAGGAGTTTACCGATAAACGATGAACCACTCCGCATGTATGTTAATATTAAAGCATCATATGGTTCTGAAAGAGAACGTTTACCTAAGGTTTGCGTTATTACTAAAAAAGTTATACAATTCCAAATCCATCGATAAATCTGACACGAGACGTTAATATGTGGGGACATGTGTACTTTAAAGGATATATTACATCATACCGTTTATACTGTAGCTATGTATGTGTATGCTCAAGTGTGTGTGTGTGGGGGGGGGGGGGGGGGGGGGGGGCGATGCAATTATTCATCCGATATTCTGAATCAACGGGTAACGGAACTCAATAAAAAATACAGATAGTCAATGTTTATTCAAGAATTGTGTATCAAAATGTCCACTTCGGACCAACTCGAACGACACCTGTGCTTATGTAATCAATATTCTATGTCAACCTTAGTGAAATGGACTTCCTTAAACTAACTTTTCGGCGATAGACGATTAACGTGGGTTTTGACCTAGATGTTAAACAAATGATCTAGCTTGTAGACCAATCAAATGTATTTAATGAATAATGTCGAAGAAATAAAGGAAATGAAACGTTTTGATTGGTTTTGATTGGTTCATAGTTAAGTTGGCGATCCTACGAGAGGCACTTATAAGGTGAAGTTTTAAAACCTTTAATTGTTTTCTTTAAGTGAAGAAAAATTCAGTGAAAACGTATAAAATATAATATTTAAGAGCAAAATATATATATATTTTTTTTAAATATGACAAATTTTCAGTTATTTATCTTCAATTGAAACTTAAACTGCGTTACATAATACACCTCTTGGGAGCCTCGCGTAATCTCCAGCCATGTGATGAATTCTCGGCTTTGAACGTATTAACGTCACGTCGTGCTAGTGTAATGGATGTTTGCCTTGGATTGGCAAGTGAAATGTCTGTGGTTCGCTTCCCGGCAGAGGCAAGCTCTTTTTTTTCTCCGTTTTATTCATATCAAAACCAAAGTATATAAATAAAACAAATATTACATATTTAACGTTGTTTTCTGTCATTCTTATAAGTAAGACAAAATATCAAATAATATGCGAATGTTCCATTCCTTAGTGTTTACTCATATTGATCGCCGTTTATCTTTTTTAAAGATATTTCTTGTTTTTATTTAAAGATATTTCTTGTTTTTATTAATCCAAATAACCTGACGAGTGGAACTTAATTAGATAAGATTAAAACAAAATGAGTTTCATTTGTTTCGTGATAGAATAATACTCATGATTTTGTAACAGTTTCCAATGGGTTTGAAACTTATACAATTCCAATCATAAACATTTTCATAAGTGTGAGGGGACCACTCATTAACACTAAAATAGACTGGTCCTGTTTAGAATTTATTACTGGTAGTAAAAATAAAATGTGCCAGAGTTTAAGACTAGTGTCGGTCAAGGTTAGACATTAAATAACAAATGCAGTCCACACAGCATTTTTTGTCTAGTATGATAATAAAATTGGTCTGTTCCAATATATCACACATCATGATGGTTGGCACCATTGACGCCGCGTGGAAACGCGGCGTCAGTATGGGATAGGTTTTAATTTTAGAAAAACTCTGTTATATGTTTGAAAGAAACAGCCTTTATGAATAAGTAAATTGTATGAACTGATTTAAGAAACAGCAAGATACAAAATACGTATGTCTTCTACAGTTATTACAAAACTTTAGACACATGTAATGGGTATTTAATAACTTTCCCCTAACTTCCTAGGATACGCTTTTTTTATAGTTTGGTTTTCGACCCGATTCATCAAAGCTCAGAAAAATGTTTCTGGCGATGTTTTTGCCTATTTGCGATATCAATGATGATTCATTTGAATTACTACATATTACAGTATGATTCTAGAAACTGTAAAATCAACAGTAACGCAACTATGCAATACGCATGGCCGTAACGTGACCCGTTCTATTATTTGTAAATGCAGCATGTCATCACTTGGCGATTTTGGTCATTCTTATTTACTAGACGACAAGGTGTCATCGGTTCCCATAGAGTAATTAAGTTGTCTCTCCTTCCTTCCGCTATTAATACTTCGCTGTTTTCACGATTTCATCCAACATTCATTGGATTCGTTTTTCATGTTTCGTTCGAGATGAACGATTCGTACCAACTGGTTTTCGCTCTTTGCTCTTGGGGAACTGACTTGACCATTTTCTTTCGTTAATTTTTCAGGTTTTTACTGGCATGTTCAAAACGATTGAAGTGACATTACAAACAAACAAAACAGACTTAATCATTCTTGCTATATGATGACTATACATGTGAACTTTCATAATGCTCAATCTTGATCATACATATCTTTCTTTTCGTATTTTTTGTTTATATACTCCCGTTTTTGCTATCATACTTCTGCTAAACTGGAAGGATAATAGACTTCCACCTCTCCTTCCTAAGCTTGTGTCACAAATAACTTATAACTAGAGGCAATACACCTTAATATATGTTAATATTTAAGCACCTATGTTTTTTTTATCTTATGGATGTAGTTAGAGGATTCAAAACAGTTTATTGGTAAAAATAATTGAGAAACTTCAGCTTGTATGACACATTATAGTTGCAGTGAATGTTAAGCAAACCGTAAACCAAATGGTTTCAGGACTAAACTTGTCATTTCACGACTAAACTTCACATGCTGAATATCACATATATCGTAGCACGTAAAACGTTTAATCCCTACGTCAATATTGACCATTTCTGCTCATGGTAACCTTTTATATAGGCTATGGTAGCAATATAGGCACATCTTGGCCTTCTTGTTTGAAACAAAGGGAAAATTATTCTTGTAATGTACTTGACAAGTACAAGACTTGCTGCGCAATTCAGCAAAAAAAGGTTGCGCAGTGGAGCGAAAAGTCTTCGGACGATATATATACGATTCGCTTATTCCATATACGAACGCATATTGACACGTGTGCAGTAGAAGTCTTTTTAAAACATTGTGGCAAAAGGAGAAAATAATCCTAATGAGCAATTTCTTATTTTGCTGCAATGGTTTCAACTCTATTTGATTATTATACTATCATTAATAGATCTATTTACATAGATGTTTCCAAAATCGTCTGTTGTTGAGTTAATTAATACATGTAGTACTTTAATTATTGAAGTTGATTAACTTTTAAACAAATGCGAGGCATTTAAGAAAATCGGGAGCCAACTAAACACAATTATAAATTACATTACTATTTTCTACGAAGTTGTGAATGTTCTTCAAAAACGACGTACAGACAGGGCGAATCAATCAAAATAGATCAGCCTGAGCCTTCCGTGCATGTGATTAGAAAGATAACCCCCACCCTGTGGCACTTAACACACCATGGACAGTTTCTATGTACAGACAGTGTATTCAAATAATAAACTTGAAAACATTGTGAAAAATGGAGAAATTGCTAATCAAAAGCAATTTCTTCTTTTTCCTCAATGTTTGCAACTCTCATCTGCTGCAGGGGCGTCTACATGTGGGAAAAGAGCGTTAAATTATTATTTATCGTAACATTACAAGAATTAAACATCAAATAACATTTAAGGACCTACAACATATTTCTTGATCAAAGCGCTGAAAACACAGTGGTATAGGGGCATATGTAAGGTGAAAATATATGGCATAGTTAATATGGACAAACATTGTTGAAACAATGAATCATCGACCTTTAAACAAACCAAACCAAAAATGAATGAAACAACACAGATTGCCTGCCAATAACCAATAACTAATTTATCAAAGTTTGATCTTGTTCTTGTATAAACAAAATAAATCACGAAGGGACAAAATATTGACAATTAACCGAGCAGCGACCCTTAAGTATATTATTTCTTTTTTAGAGTACACTAAAGATCCACACTGTATATTGGAATCGTGCTGATGAATGACAGACAATCGAAAGCATGATAGAGTTATGTTTTTTGTGCCCTGTAGAGCTGTAGCTCATACGTTTCCTAAATTGATAGTTGAACCTTCATTGAGACAATGGCCCAAGAAAAAAATAGGAAAAAAGGAGTTTACACCTAAAAAACAGATCAGATTTGTCGAAATATTGTCTCAGTCTCCTCATCCCCATGTATAATTCACGGAAAGGGTTCAGGTTTCATGGAAAGGATGTAACCATTTTCCGCTTACAGACGCTTACAGACGCATGTGCAGCAGCCGACCTTCGAAAACAACGTGAAAAAAAGGAGAAAATGCTTATCTTAGGCAATTTATACTTTTGCCACAATGGCTTCAACTCCTTTCAATAATTATAATTTTGTTTACAGTGATTTGCATATTTCTCTATATGTATTTTAAGTCGACTGTTGTAGACTAGTTGCGTCACAGCACGGTCTACGTTAACTATGCTTGTCTAATTTGTTCCTTCATGGACACACTTCATACTTTTTTAAGGCATATTGATTGGTTGAAAGACATCAGAAAAGGGGTAAATAAAATAGTTAGCTTCAAATGACATCTCATCCTAATCCACTGGGCACATTTCAACAAATCTTCACACAAATGTTCCGTTGGTGATCCTCTTTCAAATTCTGAACACAACTTTTGTTTCTGCGGCAAGAATGCCTAAACTGTAAAACACAACTGTTTTGGTAGATTACACTTCTAAGTTAACTGTCATCATTGAAAACGTTAATGTATTGCATTAATAGATTACATATTGTGAATGTATCAGTTGGTCCAGTACAGTCAATCAATAGGAAGACACTGTGATGTAATGAATGATCATGGTGGGATTTCGTTAGAGCTATTTGGTAATATAATCTTTAATAAAAGTACCACGTGAACCAAATGATATATTCTGGCCTGATGCATCATTTCTTGTCTGTCATGGTTGGAATATTTTTAGATAAATATTTCTATATGCACTTCTGCTTCTCCTCTTAAACGATCGCAATTCTACCTTCAGTACTTTGATAAGTTCTTACGGGTGCTTTCTTTTCTTCCATGCGAAAACCAATTGTCCACCCATATTATCTCGTATTAATATAGATCGAGCCAGCACTATAATAAATTTCAACTAACACACACTGTATATAAGTTTGTGTTGCAGGACAACTAGGCTTAAGTACATACTACCTACAATAAATGTATCACTGTCTCGTCGATATTCGCTAGCATGAATGGTGTAAATGAAGAGATCAAATCGTACACTGCATGAACTATCTATTATTGGAGGACTCATCCATCTGTAGACGCTCCATGAAGTGTTCCTATCTGACATAATACAATTGCATATACAACAGTTTCACAACAACCTTTTGGAATCTTTTTCTGGTCAGAAATAACAAACCCGTTGCCCTTTGTCTGTACTTGGTCGTTTATCATGTTAAGCTTATTTCCGGCAAACGCTATCACCAGCTATTCCATAAACACTCGACATAATCTCCTCAATATACTGTAAGGGTCTTGAAATCGATATATTGATGATTGACTAAAACTAACTCATCAGTTATCAAACTTTCAGATCACTATCAAACATTTTCCTTTTACAAAGCAATGGGTAGGGTAAGAAAAAATGTGAACATAGAACCACAGGCAGGAAGATCGTACATACATGTTTGCAATCTAAATATCAGCATGTGATCTTTATAAGACTCGATGGCGCTATTGAACATGTATGTAAAACTATCAACTTACTGATCTCCTGATGAAAAAATATGACAACGTAACATTACAAGTATGCATTTATTAAGTAACTGCCATTGATTTTGATCCACACGTCGGTTTTGCTTAGAGTTTATTTATAAAGAGGACAAGACAAATGCGTATGTTAACAATTTGCTTACGTTTTTCCTCCTTTGAGGCAATTTGCTTGACGGGTTGTATACTACCTTCCGCAATTGAGTCCGACGATAGTGCAATTGTAGACGAATAAAAGTCTGAAAAAAAACAAAATCAAATCTTCTGCCCAAAATGGTCCCATAAGTGTTCTATTCACGTATTGAAAAATACGAATGTGCATTTGAGCCGTTCCGTGAGAAAAGCAACATATTGTCCTCTTCGTAAGGTATCGACCGAGGTCAGCCTGCGCAGTCTGCGCAGGCTAATTGGGGGCGACACATTCCGTCTCAGGGAGATAGAGGTATAGAGTAATGATTCTAAAACAGAAGATCCACACGAGGCGAAAATTGTCTTTCCGGATTATCCTGTGCGGCATGCTAAGTCTGATCCGGGTCGATACTTTACGCAGAGTCCACACTGTTGGTTTCCTCGCTCATTTAGTGATGGTTAACCTTTACCCAGGTGTATATGTATCAATGCTCGTATACTTGTATGACTACATAAATATATCAATCGAGTTGCTTGAATTTCCAGGATTGACGTATGCCACACAGTGCTGATATAAAAGGACGCCATTTCCTTATTATCAAACCACTTTATAAATTTGTTTCATTTTTAATGTCATTTGAAGGTTATGCTCATCTATATTTCGATTGGTGCATACAACGGTGACAGTCAAATCGAGTGTAAGCTTATACAACATCTTTCGAATCATCAATGTGTTAGTTGATATAAGCCATGAAATGGGGATTGCCGCTAAGTGGATGCAACAATTGTAGCGATCTAAGTTTTCGCGTTTTGATTCTTATAATATCACACCAACCAAAGTTTGTTTTTGTGACACATAGACAAAGGTTTGCTTGTACATGCTGGCATCCGGCCTTCTGCTAATATCCTTAAGACAATGTTGAGATCATTGCAAAGCCATGTAAGACAGCGTTGGTGGGCAGCTTGGTCTGGTTTACACTTGTCGCAAATGACTTTTGTATTTGTATTTCTATTACTTGATAAAAGTGACCTAATCCTAATATCTGTGTCGAAAACGGTTGTTATTTAACCCTATTCCACATGTAACAAATATGTAGCAGACGACCTTGAAAACATCTTTTCAAAAATGAGAAAAATCTCCATTGATTACAGTTGAATAATTAAATAGAATTGAAAACGTTGTGGCCAAAGGAGAAATTGCTCATCATGAGCAATTTCACCTTTGGCCACAATGTTTTTAAAAGTCGTCTGCTGCTATTGCGTCCAAATGTGTCTGCAGGTTGGAGAGGCTTAAATGTTTGTGCTTATCAGTCGAACTGATCCCTACATTATTTGTCCCGCCATGTTTAATATGATAAGCAAGTCAGTGATCATGACAATACATTACGTGAAAATAGTATTTATCATTGCCCAAGAGTCAGGATCAGGTTGATAAGGTAAAACAGCACAGCACATGTAATGTCGGTTTCCTTGATATCAGTCGTGAAGTACATTACCTAAAAACAGCACAGCACATGTACTATCGGTTTCCTTTGATATAACTCGTGCAGTACCTGACCTAAAAACAGCACAGCACATGTACTATCGGTTTCCCTCGATAAGACTATGGCAGTATTCTTCCTGGTAAAAGCACAGCACATGTACTCATGGTTTCCCTTGTTTTAACTTGTGCATCACCTTACCTGTTGAAACGGCACAGCACATATACTGTTGATTCCCCTTAATTTAATTCTTTCAATTCTTTACCTAGTTAAACAGCACAGTACATGTACTAGTTGGATTATCCTGATATAACTCTTGCTGAATTTTACCTGGTAATAGAAATCTTGATAAGCATAATCCGCCGATGCAAAGAACCACCAGCAACAAAAAGCGCAGTTTTGATCCGTGCATTGTAAGTGTGGTTGATAAATCTGAAGGTGGAAAAGCACAACGTATTACTTTAAGTTGCATAGTATAGCAGTATGAGTGTTGTGTTACAACGTAAAGTGGAAACGCGATAATTCAAAATTGAAAGGGACCGATACATTACTTCGAATTATCGTCTTGTTCGTGAGATCGCTGGATTTCACTAAATACATTTCTGTTTTAATTTATACATAAATGTGTATTACGAAGAGCAAGCCAATGATAAAATTATATTAAGAAAAGGAAGCACATCGGTAGTTCAGAACTGTTGTTGCAATGTTTCTGAAGACAAATTCGTTCCAGGAAATTGTTCGAGTTAAACGATCTATTCGGGTAATCGCCTGTTTGAGTCATCTCGTGATCATTTTACATACTTATTAGTGTGTAAAACAGCGCCCTATATTCAACATTTGAATTTCTTATTGGCCAAATATTTTACTGGAAACATCTGACTAGTTCGGATAATATGAGTAACCGCACTGGACCTTGCTAATAATTGTCTTGCTAGGTAAAGTTATATCTATCTATTGATATAATATTTAAATATGTATAATTTTGCTCTATAAATTAACCTTTTCCTTTTGTCAGAACGGGCTGGCTTCCTTACTGTACTGCTACGGCGACAGAAAATGGGCCCTATGTCGCCATAAACGTGGTTCAAGCATAATGGAAACGCCAGACATCGTGCTGTGGTCGCCAATGATCGCCGAGACACGTCGTTTGTTTGGAGCATGTTCAAAACAATCGACAAGGTTCGGCAATCAGACATGGTACGCGATGAGAACGCGTAGTATACGCACAGTATACGCGTGGCAAAGATACTGCAAACATGGCAACGTTTGCAACGGCTACGTCATGGTGTCCTCACCTAGACCCTAGCGTGTCCTTGTGGCGTTGGCAGGTTGATGTTACGATGAGTGTACCACTGTTTCGGGATTGCACCACGTTTATGGAGTTGTTTATACGACTATGGCGTAGTTAAAGCCCATTCAGACCGTACTGCGACCATTCTCGAACGTACGGCGACCAGCAAAAGTACAAGGTCGCCGGCAAACGTGAACACAATGCGCAAAAAAAGTCAAAAAAATACAAACCTGAAAAAACAGCGCTTTAACGCGCCCTGTGCCATAATACCGCGTTCTCACGGCTCGCACGCCACGACCTCTCGGCGCTTATAGTGTTTCTATTAAGATCTATGGGTTTGGCAACGGCAATCACCGGTGATCCCGCGGCGCTCTAACCACGCTCGTGGGTTTCTTACAACGCGTCTTCTATGTGTATCGTGACCTCACAACGTTTCTACCACGTGATCACGGCGACTATATAAGCTGGTCAGATTTTCTGAAATTTCAAGTTGATCATTGTGTAGTCATGTGTTGTCCGTTTGATGAGTAGAAACACGAGCCGAAGAAACAAGCTACACGAGGCCGAGGCCGTGGCAGTGGCCGTGGCAGTGGCCTAGACAGTGGCCGGACGGCATCAACCTCGCCAGCTCCAGTCTCATCACCAGAGAGGGTTTTCGTGAATGATGCTGCTGAGACTGACACCTATTCAGTGACTAGTCAGCGTGATAGTAAACGATCATGGCATCTTACATGTAGCCATCCCCTCCAACGTCTATCCACAGGAAGTTATTATTAGAATCTTCCAGGCCCATCAAAACAATTGAATCTTTGGTAGTTGTGGGACAGGCTTCCACTGTTGACTGGCTTTCGTATGGCAGCATGTTAACCATAAAAGGCACCACATCAATGAGGGACATTCCATCGACGTTTGAACTGTTCAGCGACTGCAGACCATTATGTAGAATTGGAAGGGCACTTGGTCACTTCATGTTTGTACTCATCTACTAGGGCCTGCCAGACTTCCTTCACTACGAGAGACACGTTATTGTATGGGATTCCGAAATAATGCAGGATCTTCAAACCTCGACTCAGGCATGAGGCGATTGAAGTGACCAAACTGAGTTATTCTGACATCACCTAGCCAGATGTTTACAGCTACAGCACCATTGTCTGCCTACTGCTGCTGCTGCTGCTGCTATACAATTAGCATTTTTGGTAGTATTAGCAAGTTCTGGATATATTCTGCCATGATGATTAACACTGCATGCAAGCGATGAAGACAACAGACTCACTGTTGTATGAAATTTGAAACGTCTGTTTTGTAGCAGGTCGCACATGAAAAGCATTGTCACCATAGGAGCGTAATGAAAGTTTGGTGACCACGCCATGATCGTATTGAGAACTCCATAAACGTAATGAGAACGCAATAAGAACGACAAACTCGCACTGTCAGCGCCATTGGGACGTGGTGCAATCGCGATATAGTGGGGGTATCATTGTTACATAGCCCTAACAACGCCATAGGGACTCCAACACTTTTTTGGGTCGTGGTAGACTCGCGAGGGACTAGGTGAAGACACCATGAAGTCGCCGTTGCAAATGTTACAATGTTTGCAGCGTTTTTGCCACGCGAGTACTGCACGTGTATTACGTTCATGGAGATGTGTTACAGCGCTTGTCTAACGACCTTCGAGATCCCACCGCGTTTTCACTGCGTTCTAGGTCAGATCGCCGAACCTTGGCGTTTGTTTTGAACATGTTCAAAACAAACACCGTGACTCGGCGATCATTGCGACCACAGCATGATGTCTGGCCTTTCGCACATCGCTTGTACCGCTTCATTGCGCTCGTTTTCCGTCGCCGAATCAGCGCATGTAGGATGCCAGACCCGTCTGAGATAAGAAATTAAGAACCCCATGAGCGTGGTAAGAGTGTCGCGGGATCGCCGGTGATTGCCGTTGCCAAGCCCATATATTTTCAATAGAAACGCAATAAGCGCGGAAAGGTCGAGTCGGGCGTGCCGTTAGAACGCGGTATAATCGCACAGGTCGCGGTAAGAGCGCGACTTTTTTTTCAAGTTTTACCAAGTTTTTGTATATTTTTTTTCTATTTCTCGCATTGTGTTCATGTTTGCCGGCGACCTTGTACATTTTCTAGTCGCCGTACGGTCGCGGATGGTCACTAATAAAGATTTAATCATTGCTATTGCATGTCGTCTTAGATTGACATGTGCGCCAACCAATCAAATTGTCGCCTACACAATCGTTTGGTATAAACAGCAGAGATAACCCATACAACCAAGCAAGATAGAGAAGCGGTGAGTGCCAAGTATTGCGATTGAAAAGAATATTTAAATGCATAGAATCAATTCGAGCCGACTTTTAATGAGATGTTGGAATATCGATTATATTGTGTAAAGTGTAGATAACACGGGGACGACCTAGACAAAGGAATCACGACTGCAAGAGGGAAAGGGTTAATAAATGATAAATAGTGACGACGTAGATAAAGAAATCAAGTCTGCAAGCGGAAAATGGTTTGAATGATTGTATTGTGTTTAACGCCGCTTTCAACAATTTTGGACGACCTCAATCCTTACTTCTCTCATCCTTCAGTTTATAATGTATTTGCTTTACGTTTTCTGATGATATGTAAGCATTGGCGTACGTCCATATGCATGGATACTCGCCTGTCTTTTTAAAGTCTTCGGTATGACCCGGCAAGGGATCGAAGCCGCGACCTCCCGCACCGGAGTCCGACGCTCTTCCACTTCACCACAGAGGCGGTCTAATAGTGGGAGAAGGTCAACAACTGATAAAACGGGAACGACGTAGACAAAGAAATTATGTCTACAAGTGTGAAAAGGTTAAACAAAATGATAACCTCGTATAATGTTGTGAGGATAAAATGTGTAAGAAAGCAGTTTACACATTTCGTGAACTGGCCACCGTGATATAACTGAAATACCGTTGAAAAACTGCATCAAGCACCCATCGAGTATTCTTTTACATGGAACGTTTTTTAAAACATCACTGTAAAATTCATGAAATATGTAGTGTTATTAACCTTTTCCAACATACGACAAATCTGCAGACGAACTTTTTAAAACGTAAGGGTTAAGTATTGAAAATCTCAATAAATGAAAATATTGCGGCATTATGAACAAATAAGCAATCACGTCTGAAATAGAAAGGATTAACGATAAAACGGAAACCGCGTAGACAAGCTAATTCACGACAATATTGTAGGTGTACATTTTCTATAATATCAGAGTATTCAGTCCCCCACATTTCTGCCCGAATTTAAGTATTGGTGTGACCATTGTATCGAAAGGTTTAAAGTATTTTGTTTATTGAAAATATCCCAAATTACGTTGTCATGATTTGATAGAGAATATTGCCTTCTTAGTTTCTAGTTTGCAGATGACAACGATAGCTTTGGAATAAACAAAAGGCTCAGATATTTATATACAGACATTGTTTTAACTTTAAACATATAGTCATTTTATCATTACACATCCCTCAAATTTATTCTGTAACCATTTCAGTAACAATTGATAAAAGTCCAAATATGTAACAAAGACAATATTAAAGACACAACAAATCAGCAAATTTACTGACATAAATTGATTGTTCAACAAACACATCTCATCGAAATTTGTATTTTCTGCCCAAAATAAGCACGAAAACGTTTGACACTCCGATTAACGAGCCGTTCGGTCTTCATGTAATCCTTTTCATAATCTAATGTTGATAAATCTGCTTCCGAAATCGAAACAAACTTGTTTACACTAGAAGTCAATGCAAACGTCGTACAGATACAGACAGATGTACAATCTTCTCAGACTTGGGAAACCAAAATTGTCTATTTTAAGACGCGCGTTCTTTGTGACAGTATCATGTACTGTCAGCATGAAACAGCACGAAATTGTCCATGATGAGTATATGAGAATTTAACACGACAATGCCACGTGAGGTATAATACATGTAATTTAACTAAAATTTTTATTTTTTTTACCAATGTTAATCACCTCGCTATCAAGTCGTTATAAGCGTTAAATCATTTTTCTTGTTAAACAATGGCAATTTAGGTGCCATTGCTCGTTCTGAGAAATGGCAACTAAATTGCATTGTTTATAAATGGGTCAAAATTGTTTTTAGATACAACCGTTTCACGCCAAACCCTCGATATAAGAGTATGTTTGCTTTGTCAAACAATTTGTTCCTTGGCATTCTTTTTAACACAGTTAAAATATAAACTTACCATTTGTAACAGATGTTTTTTTCCGAACACAAAATTAATTTATTAACACTAATATCAATGTAATATTGCTAAACTATATTGGTATATCTGTTTATTTGAAGTTTTACTTGTTTTCAAGATTTGCATCGGTTTTTGCCTGTACCTTCCGATTCATTGTCTATAGTGGGTATACTTAATTAGTCATGTATTGCTAATTACAACGATTTGTTTCTAGTCTGTAAATAATCGACGCTAGACTGAAACATTGCCAAACGCATATTTAAGTATAAAAATCATATCACTTAGCCATGACGCTACATCTCACATCATCGCACATCATCTCACATCATATCCATCATCTCGTTAACAGAGTTTCTATATTAATTTAACGACCTTTTACAAACGCCTTGTCAATGACCAACTTTGCTAGACCAACTTTAACCGTATACATGCCTACATTCACACTTAAATAAATAGTTTGACGCAAAGGATTACCTTATAAAAACAATTGAATCCTATTTGCTTCAGTGTGATTGAGTCATATTCCTGCTGAAAGATAACATTTGCCGGACAGATAGAGTAAAACAATATTAATTTCATCCAGCTCTGTTCAAAAGAACAAGAACGAAATAAAGCCAAAAGTATCATTCAGTAAAGTAGATAGTAATCACCGTTACAAATACGTACAATTTTTAGTGTGGTTTTGTCAGCAAAGGTTCGAACTCTAATCGTTCAAAACATAACGTAAATCATATTTACCACTATGCTGCTGAGTCTTAACGATAATGTACAATTTGTTATTGTACTAGCTGTTACATAAACGTTTGCAGAAGATTTCTCAGTCGTGAATCACTAACCATATGTTACACCTAAAATATCAATATGCTTCGAGGTAAAACAAAAAGGTGTTATTCTTAATTTTCAGATAATAATGTTTTTGTCAAATATAATATATAATAAGGTGGTCTGCATTGGTAAAAGTTGGCTTTTGTGACTAGTGTAGATCCTGATCAGCATGTGTAAACAAGTACAACTTGATATAAGAAAAGAAATTGATAAGTTTGTATTGGTTGCGTTTTTACTCCGCTTTCATACCCTCAGACAGGAACCAATTATGTTCAGTGAGCTATCGTGAAATATAAAAAGACTTATACGGATGGATAGCAAATCTGTATATATCTAATGTGGTGACACTGGAGTAACATAGTCCTATCTTTAGATTCATATACTCATCAAATATAACTGAAATTATCATACTTATTTTACATTTAATTTAGGGCTAAGACCTTTTCATTTCCGAATGCCCTGTCTTCGTCATGCGTTGATGATGATTTATGACGTTGTTTACCCTCGCGCTCGGCAATAATGCCATTTGGCGAGTTTGCAAGCTGTTGCGTATTTATACAAATGCAACCTCGCATAAAGAAAGATCATTATATTTGCATTATGTCGTCCTCTTGAATTATATAAATGACTTTGGTTGCAGTGGCATCAGACAAAAGAGCGGAAATGCCTAAACTTTAAAAATGTTCTTGTTCTAAAGTCCTGGCCCGTCTAAAAAGTAATTTTGCATAAATGTTCCCCGGGGTACCTTCTACCATAATAGTTGGGATATGTATAAAACATGGGCGCTACGAAGCGGTTTCACTTATAACAAAATCTTTAAAAATCTTAAAAATATATTCTTGTCTAAAAGCATAGGCTCAATTTGAAAATAATTTGGCACAACTGTTCCTCGGATGACTACCCCTGCCGGTGGGGGTTAGAATACGCCGACTTCCGTCCTACAAGGGGTAGAAGTCCCCTAATGGACACGCCTGTTTGCCGTGGGTGGATACTCGTAAGCAGGAAACGAGGATCCTGGTATTTGAGGGAAGCGCAGGGATATCCGGCTTTCCAACACACTGCTTTGGCCTCTGCTTCGGTGTAAACGGGAGCCTAGATGGGCCCGGTCTAGTGCAAACGGCTGGTCATATATTATATTTAGGCACTAACTTATTCGCGGTATCTAAGTATACCATCTGTGTACCCCTGACACGAGGAGCTGGTTTTCCGCTCCATGTATCGTGTTCCCTTGTTGGACTCCGTGGCGGGTGGGGGCCACGGTTGACGAAAAAAAAAAACTTAGACATGGATCCTCAAAACAAAAAACGCACACGCACGCAAATGCACTCGGACTCCGATATCGACAACCCGAAAGGCAACACATCAAACTCTACATTTCCACGCTTTCTACTGATTGAATCAAATTTACCTGAATCGCCTATTACTTCACTTTCACCTTTTGTCATTGAAAAAACTGAAATCTGGTGCCCTTCTCATTGAAGTTGAGAAGAAGGCACACGCAGACAACCTATTAAAATTAAAGACTTTTTTCAATATATCTGCCAAATGCTCTGCTCACAATACACTCAACACATCAAAAGGACTTATAAGATGCCCGGATCTTGAAGGGGTTTCGGAGGAGGAAATTACTTCTGAACTGGCCGACCAATTGGTCGTCCATGTCAGGAGAATGACTTCCTACAGGGACAACATCAAAAGACCAACAAATACTCTGGTACTTACTTTTAATACTGCTATTTTACCAAGATCTTTAAAAGTTGGATACTTACATGTCCCTGTTGATATGTATATACCGAACCCCTTACAGTGTTACAACTGTTACAAATTCAAAAAGAAATATCAAGTTATTCCAATCCGTTCAAAACATAGATGTATTTAGTAGAAACTTTTAAAATAGTATTGTTTTAAGTTACTGGCCCGATTTGAATAGGTTTTTAGTAATTTCGTAGTAACGGCTTTCCCTCCTGGCGCTCATAGTTTGTAAGGTTAGTTAGCATTACGACTGACTCACTGGTGTTAGGATAAATGGACCCGCAGTACTCGTAATTTACCCAGAAAACGCCAAAATATAACTGACAAATTGTTGAAAGTGAAGTAAAAAAGCAACCAAAAATCATATGGTCAGCAATTTACTTTTACCAGTGGCAAATATATGTTTGACATCCAACAATCGATGTTCATATATAATTGCCATAATACGAGAGTTCGTCATAGTCAGTAACGATATAAAATGACCTCCGCACAGTAAATGCGACCTTAAGAAGTTTTGACATTTTTGATAATTAACATCATAATAAAAGCATAATTTCAATTTCCTTTACGGGTCATATCTTTGCCGAGTAAATTTGAATTACTCTATACCTCTATCCCCCTGAGACGGAATGTTTCGGTCGGGATTAGCCTGATCTGGATCGATACATTATGCTGAGTCCATAATGTTGTTTTTTACGCTGAACGGCTTATATGGTCCTTATGTCTTAAAAGGTAAATGGCATAGAGATCTTTGCAATGAGCTGTCTCACCTGAAATTGTTTGCCTTTCACTAACTGTTATCAAAATATTCCAAAATCCTTATATGAAAAATGAAGTCGGCCGATTTTTAACATAGAAGAGTCTACTTAGTGGAACGCGGCGCTCAAAGTATAAATGTGTACCTGAACCTGTTTTGAAATTAACTTTCAAAAACGTTCTATGATTAAACAACGACATGATATTGTATTATACTCACCTGATATCCTGATCCCACTCAAACTGAAATAGATTCGTATCAAGTTTTAAAAAAAAAATTCATTCAAGTCATTCAATAAATAACAATATATGTATGTAGTGTAAACTGTGCGTTTCTTGAGAATTACATTAAGTGTATACGAGTAAAATATCCAAGTATATTTGTTTGCATCTACTTTCGCATTTTATCAGGGACTCTCTTATATACATACCTGATTTCTATAAAAGTGAATCTGTTTTCAGAGCTTTGATGAATCGTGTCGTCAGGACCATAAACCAAACTATTAAAGAAAAGCATAGCCTGGGAAGTTGGGGAAAAGTTATTAAATACAAATTAAATGTGTCTAAAGATTTGTGAAACGGTAGGAGACATACGTATTTTGCATTTTGTTATTTCTTAAATCAGTCAATACAATTTATTAATTCATGAAGGTTGTTATTTTTAAACATATTACATATTTTTTCTTCACAATAATAATGTTGGTTGCTCACATTTCGATTACAACTTTTTCAATACTGAATTCGCGCCGCGTCAATAACTGTGTCGATTACACGGAATAGATTTTATGTGGGAAATTACGGTTGACAAGTGCAATGGTTTTTTTAGATTTATAGATACATTGTATTCGTCCTGCTGTCAACGCATTCGTCTGCCTTTAAGATTAATCGCGATATCTTCCCTGTTTTAGTACAAATCGGTGGGGTATATTTTCTTTATTCATTTTTGCGTGCACATATTGCGTGGGTAAATCGTGATCAGAATAAGTACAAAAACTAGACGCCGGAGTAATAATACGAATCAACCCTCTCCCACATACATCAAATCTGCAGAAGTCGAATTAGGAATTGTCTAGGTTAATAGGTTAAACCAATCTTTAATATTGAAAGCATACTTAGAAAAAATCATTGTGACAAGTGGGGAAATTCCTCATTATGAATAATTTATCATTTTGCCACAATGAATTCCAAAGACGCCTGCCTCGGATGTGTCGGAATGCGTCTACAAGCGGGAAAGGGTTAATAAATATATTTTTTGGAGAATCCGCTTGAAATATCTTATAAACAATTTAGTGTCTTTATTCACGCCGTTGTTAAAAAAAATTAAGTTTTATCAACTTAAAAGTAGACTTGTTCATGCTCCCGGAAAATATGAAACAATTTACTAGGCTGTGAAATGTGCCTTGGCCATGGGTTCTCCTTTACCGCCATGAAAGGATCGAACCCTGGAACCTCTGCTCTCAAACTTCCGAGAGCTTAGCACTTTATCATACATACATCATATAATCGTGTTACAGTAGTATTTACAGCTAGCCTGTGTAAACATGAAATCAATGTGAGAAACGTATGAGAGCTCATATATATAGAAGACCTGCTCCCTTTCCACAGTCAACACTGTTCCATTTGGTGGCGTATTGCAGCGATCTATAAAATAAACCACCCCATACAATCACTTGTGTGTAATGTCGTGCATGAAGCAGTTTATCTTCAATTAATTAATAAACAATGTGGGAAAGGAAGACCAATAACTTTCTTGCAACAAATGCTTCATATTTGCGGCATAGTTAACGTTTAAAACATAACCAGTAAATACGTACGTTATGTTGTATACGTTATATTCAAACATCTTTTTGTAATAATCAATCATACATATGGCATACTGTTTTCTTACAATAGTGTTTATCGCCTGTAAACATGAAATCACTGTGAGAGGAGTATCAGAGCTCAAAAGCAACCATAGCTTGTATATAGCTGTCAGTGCATGCATGCTATCAGATCCAAATGCAAAATATTGGCGGGGGGGGGGGGGGGCAAGAGCAAGATTAATCTGCATGGATGGACTTAGATTTTGTTTTTATTATTATTTTTCATATTTATTATCTTAATGGTTTGTTTTTTTATCTTGTTGTCGCCCTGTGTTTCATTTGTGTGTGAACAGCTGACAGTTTGGTAAACATCGTAGAGAAGAAAACAGTTTTGAATAATAGGTAAAACTAATTTCCATACAAACATAATCGTTTCTAAGTATAAACATTATGTGCAGAGGCGAAATTACTCGCATTTATCTCTGTTCCTCACTGTGGTAACCCTTTTACAATTACAACAAAACTGAAGGAGATGAATTTGAAAACAACTATGCTAAACTATGGTAAACCATAACAAAATTATTAAATGGAGTTGTGACTAAGGGAAACACTGCTCATACGGAGTATTTTCCTTCGTTTGCCATAATGTTTTCAAAAATGCTCTGCTGCAGGTCTTGGCAAGAATAGAGATCATTTCGGAACATTAAAGTATAATTATTCATTTGAGTGGAAACAGTCGAACTTGGTTATTATGAACAATTTCTCCTGTTGCCACAATGTTTAAACATTTTGAAAAAGAATCTGTGAAATGACATTTTTTACCTTGTATGACATGCATATGCATTCTGGCACATCTGAAACAAACGACTACTGAAAATAGTGTGACATTTCATTAAAAGAGATTTATCATATTTTGTCTAGATACTGGAAAATGGTTAAAGACGATTTATTTCTATAAAGCAATCAGATTTATAAATGTAAAAGTATCATTATTTATTAACGTTGAAAATATTATGGCAAAAAAATAAAAAAAATAGTAATTATGAGCTATTTCTTCATTTGTACAATGTTTTCAAAAGCTATTTACTGCATGTGTGTTACAATACAAGTCGGAACGGGTTAAACACTAGTCTCACCTTCATAAAACCTTGGAAATATTTTAAAAGGAAAATGTGAAGCTTTAATGAATTATCATGATCATTATGTTGAAAATTGACATTCATAAGACTCTCCATGGTATGCATTTTAGCTTTTCCCACACATAATCTGAAACAGACAACTTTGAAGACATCTTGGCAAAGATGTGAAAAAAACACCTAAAAATCAAAAGATAATTATTAAAAAGAGAAACTGCTCGTTTCGAGTCTTTTCTTGGAAGATAGTGATCCAAGGATAGAACAGTGTCCTCTAAAATCAAGCACCACTGGTTCAAACCTTAATGATCGAAGTACCGTATTTAATGAGAAAGATCTCACAAAATAGTTGGGATAAAAAACAATTCGTTTCTCACAACTCATCATGCAACAATATTCCAGAGACAGTAGAAATACTTTGTTCATCAATGACTAGGCTTATCAGTGGATGATATAGTTCAGCACCTGTCACAGCATAGAGGGGTATGGAAACATTTTAGTTAGCAATACAGTGTATTTCATAACGCAAGCATCTATATGAAACACCTCCTTGTTTACGTTGTGCTTCCGTTGAACACCGCGCATTTTCGTAACTGTTGACAACAAAATGGCAGACTCAGAGATTTTATTTCCGGGTTGTTCACTGTCGCAATACGTTAATGGGTCTTGTGGGACATGTTCAGCGTTTCCTGGCGAAACATATCTTATTTTGGTTAAGTCATGTGATAAAAGTATCGAAGCACATTTACGTAAATGTAAAACGAGACACAGCTTTGTAAAAAATGAATGTGATCTCGTCTGCCTTCGAGCAGGAATTTGGAATTATGACAATCATCTCGACGAAGGTATTACCATATGCCCTTTTCACAGATATACTTACGGTGTTGGATGGCATTTTAGTAAAATGTGCAGATTTTTTATACATTCTGAAGATACAAAAGCTAAGGCGCAGATCGGAATGGACAGGACGATGTGCATGTCTGCACAATTAAGATGGGGAGTGTTGCATCGTGTTGGCACAGGTGTGTATCTATAAACTGGCTCTTTTATGAATCATTTCAAAGATTGAACACAATAAATAGAATAAGAATAGTGTGGGATGATGTTCTGAGGTAAACACAAACATCTAGAACAGACATTCAAATATAATCCCAACAGACTTATTCATTGTTTGGTCACATTTTGTTTGTGTGCCCTAGAGTTTACTTTGCTAGGATGAGACTTAGTGAATTCTCCTCCTTAACATGCATGTCTCTAAATGATGTATGTATTACTATATGCATGCTCCAGTCTGACTACTAAATATAACAAAATTAAACACAAAGCAGTTATGTTTGAGACTGTATGTTCTTTATTTTTCTATTTAATATATCTATAGGTGCTACCTATTTACGAAAAAAACGCAAGATAATTATAAACAAAAATTAAAGAGCATACTTTAGCCATAAAAAAGGATTTATAAGTAATTGACTAGACAATAATAATCTTAATGTCATGTGTCTTGCATTATCATAACATATTTGCAATTCGTATTGCTGTCGTCTATTATTACGAACAGAAAATAATAAAGTAAAGACTTTCAGAAAATCAAGGAATACATTTATAATGAACGAGGTTAAAACATGAGGGCCAAGATGATCCTTAATCGATCACCTGCATTATGGTAAAGAAGCAAATAGATCAGCCCTTTTCTGATGCCACCTGGCGACTGCCTTTTTCAAGCAGTCAATATGATTGGAACAAATTATGTAAGGGGTCACATTTCTGCTAAACCCTGACGATACAGTCTAAATTTAGTTTCGGGCGTAGAAGGCTAATGCTGTCGTTTTATTGACGAACGGGAAAACATATTTCTTATAGATTTCCATTTATTTTTAACTTTTCGTACAAATGTTAATTCCAGCACTTTAATGATCTTAAATATCGATATTAAAAAAAGTGATTAAAAAGACGACAATAATTTTCAATCCGTGTTTTTCTGCTCATTTTATACATACCCAAAATACCGATTTAAAAAAAATTAAAAAAAAGCCGACAATAATTTTCAATCTGTGTTTTACGTCTGCTTTTATACATATCCAAAATGGCGGCCCCCATGGATTTTTCCAGTTTCATTTCAGAAAGCTTCATGGGTTATTATATTTATGTTAAAAGTATTTATGGTTTTTTTTCGTATTATGATTAAAACTTACTCAGAACAACAGGTTAATATGGCTTGATCATTTTCCTGGGAGATATTTATTTTTAAAATAACCTGACTTGATACAGTACCATACTCTAAATTTTGTGGAAAGAAACATTTTGATAATATTATTGAAATGGAAATGGGAAAGGGTGAAATAATCATTGTTTAAATGTAGATGTGGTGCTGCATTACATTAAATCTTGAAACTAAATTTTATTCGGCAAGTTCGCACATAATATTACCGTCTTTGGCAATTTACAAGCACACGTAAAAAAGGAAGCATCAAGCAAAGATTGACAAAGTATTTTTTCATTCCATTATTATCTTTTCGACAATAAGTTATATTATTCTTTAAGTCTTTTTTATAGGTGTATTGTATGGGTTTTTTCAATGTTTGTAGGTATTTGCCTGAAATGTATGGACAACTTTCCTAGTGAACAAGCAGTGAATAGTGATCTAGTGAATAGTGATATTCAGGTAATATTTTAAAATTCATAGAATTTTACAATCATGAAAGGAATACAATATCACTGTTATATTAGTTTACACATGTTATTTATGTTATTTCTTAAGAGTAAATGTATCAAATAAATATTTTAATAAGATCATGAAAAAGCCCATGACATGGTTGTGTATCTTATTTTATCTTATTTTATCTCCAAATCCTAAGTAATTGCCAAAAAGATTGATTAAATTGAGATGTTTTTTGTTATTCCAATAACATTTTCCTATAATTTTACAGTTATGCTCTAACTTGATGAATGTATCCAAGTCAGTCAATTATATTTGCAGTTTGGTTTAATCAAATAATCAATTTGGTGTTTTATATTCTATGGGATACATAGACACACTTTTGTTTCATAAATCTACATTTGTGTGAGACATGTCATATGTAAATAAAAAGCTGAAAATGTAGCATTGTTTTCTTAATTCCAGCTTAACAAGGCAGGTTGATGCATCCGCAGAGGACGACTTTTGAAAGAAATTATTCTGCTGCAGGATTGGTGTATGTCTCAAATGGTTAAACCACTTGTAAGCCAAATGACGTTTTTTTTAATCAGATCTGTTCAGGTTTTTATGTTTAGTTTAAATTATCAATGTTAAGCTATGAACCTTATACTGCTTATGTATCACTGAATATATTTTTTTAAATCAAAGAATCATAACTCAACATTGCATTACTAAAATTTATGACTTGTCATTTCACAACAGATCGTACAATGTCATGTATTTATTATGTTTGATGAATGCTACAGAGGAAATTCAAAATGGCTTTTTACCTTACAACTATGTTGTCATGATATAATATCTTATATTCTGTGTTTGATTCCATCTATTATTATTTTATTTTGTTTAGATACCTGGAATATCTTATGACTAATACAGTGATGGATTGTCATTTAGAAGATAACTTGATGCATTTACAAGTAAGTTATATTCAATAATTTTAATGACAATACATATTTCCTTTTTAACAAACACTTGTGCTGCCTGTGCAGTAAGTCATCTCTGAAAACATGATTGAAAATGGAGAAATTTGCAACTTTGCCTAATACTTTTCCACAAGGTTTTCAAATTTGTATCCACACTTTATTTCAATACTTAAGGATGATACAATAGTTATTTGTAATAGTTCTTTTCCAAAAAACATGGTTCTAGAAACATCCATTATCCATATTAATCCTTTCCCACATACAACAAATCTGCAGCAGACAACTTTGAAAAGATCTGTGTAAAAATATGGAAAACCTTTAAAAATAAAAAAGCAATTATAGAATAAAGTTTTTGTCATGAATAATTCTCCTTTTGCACAATATTTTCTGAAGTCTTCTGCTGCAGAGACTTCAGAAAGTGTCTGTATGTAACAAAGGGTTAAAAGTCAGATTTATCTTTATTGAAAAGGGTTGCAAAGATATCAGAGAGTGTCTGTACGTGGGACAGGGTTAATAGTATGATTGTGTATCAATGTTAAATGTGATAATTGGAATAATTAGATTTTTGTGTTGTAAATGTATTGTTGTATTTTCTGTATTGAATGATATATTTTGTTAACCATTCCACCATGGAACTAATTCTGGTTACTCCATCAGACAGACTAGAGTGAAACAACTTTAAAATATGTATCTATATTTCACAATAATTTGTCTTCCATCTACAAGGACTTAATTTTATTGATTGGCCATCAACAGCAGATAACTTTTGAAAAAATGTGGCAAAGAGAGAGCTTGTTTATGTTTATAGGGGGATTTCCAAAGTATCTATAACCTATATATGGTTTAGGGTTAACATTTCCCCTGGAATTTGCATCGTTCTCTGCCACTTGAGCAAACCATTTTTGAAAACATTGTGGGAAGATGATGAATTGCTCATAATGATCAATTACTCCTTTTCCAACAAGTTTTAGCTAGGTATTTTAAAAATAGTATACTTACCATTTTGCCTGATCTTTTTTATGATCTAAACACATTTTCAAAAAAGTTAACTGAAAATCTAGAATATGGGTCATACCAGGTTAACCCTTTTTCTCATTAAACATTTCTGAAGCAGACGACTTAAAACATATTTTGTCAAAAATTTGAAAATCTATAATTGAATGGATAACCTATGATTAAAAGTGGAAAACATTGTGACAAAAGGAGAAATTGATTGTTTTGAGCAATTTCTTCTGTTATCACTATGTTTTCAAAAAGCCGTCTGCTGCAGAGGCGTCAGAAAGCGTCTATTTGAGGGAAAGGGTTAAAAGACTAGGACACTTGGCCATATTGAGGAACATCCACACGTTTGTATCATTAACTTTTCAGAGTTCACAAGATGAAACAATATCTTTTTTTTCAAACTGGAGTCAAGAACGTCAAGAACTTTCTCTTGTTAATGTTAATCAAGTGATGAAAAGTTTAGATACAAGTCCTCTAAGATCACAGCTTAAAACTGATATTTTGAAAGCTAAGCCATCGACAGTACGATATTATAAAAGGAAAGCGGAGGACTGTGTAGATTCTTTGCTTGATATGATTGCTCCTTGCCAAAGCAATGTCTTTAAGAAAGATCTACTGTTAATGTCTGATAGTGAAGAACAGCAAGATTCAAACCTCATCGACAATCTATCCAAATTGTATTTAGAAACCACTGACAATTACTGTACAACATTGACAAGACCAGATCATTTCAAAATAAATCAACTAATTACATCATGCTATTGGCTTTTTCTTTAATCCAACATTCTATCAGCTGGTATCATACGGGACGACTCAAATCATTTTAAATTCTGGAGAAAGTATCCAAATCCCGAAAGTTTTGAACTCTATTCAATTATTGTAATTTCATTTAAAAAAGGGAGTTCCCAAATGTTATCAGGTATGTTTTCAAAGTCTGCTGCAGATTCGTTGTATGAGAGAAAGGGTTAAGGGTATGGGTAAATTGTATAAAACATTTTTTACTGTTTATTATTTCAGGATTAAATATCAAACAATATTCATATTCAGAGGAACAATCAGGGAAATCTTATTGTGACTCAAAAATAGCACATATGCGTACCAAGATGAGGTTCTATGTTGCCAATGGTCATGACATCCTGACAGCAGAAGACATGAACACAGCTATTGATCATGGTTCTGGTACGTATTTGTTTTATTGCTACCAACATATGCTTTTGGGTAAAGTTCTTCTCAAATTCGGTGTATCTCAAAAAACACTGAGAAACTAAACATACAAAACCCTGATGTGGAGGTCAGTTGACGTGATTTGATTAATTTATGGGTATTTTGTAAAACAAGTGAACATCTTCTTATCAAAATATAAAAGTAAGATCTTTTAAAACTATTGAAGTGCTATCAGGTAAACAAAATAGTAGGCTATGATGTAAACAAATCCATTCTAGAATTGATACACCTGGTATGGTTTTTATAAATAACAAATATCTTTCATTGTCTTCAGGTGTAGTTGTTTGCCAGGTGTCATATGTGAGGATAGATACAGATCACCACAAGATGAAAACCCATCCATTGAAAAAATGTAACACTTTTTAATGACATTATATACTCATGTTCAGGTGACATTGTTTTAAAAAAGGCGTATTCAATTGAAGTCGGCCTTACAATTTCAAAAGATGTAAAATGCTCCAACATGCAAACACAGTTTGGATGTATCAAATTTAAAGGAAAAAATTATTTAAACAAAAAACAAGATGAAAGTATTACAAATGTACCAGATTCAGATCTTTATCATTGTCAAATTCTCATCTGAATGAATCACTTACCTGTCCTGTAGCTGGTTGTATTAAAACATATGCGTCCATTGAATCATTAGACAATCATTTGACCATAGGAAAACATGAAATCAAAATTCACCGGGAATCCACATATGACCGTATAAAAAAGCAACCGGCTGAATTGTGCAACAATGTTGTTGTAGTTGTTGGTAAAAAGAATCATGGAGTTTATTCTCAGTCTGGTGAAAGATCTATACCAATGGGATGGGGATTGAAACATCTGAGGAAGATAACAAGGTTTTCAAAATGTGTCAAGCAATTTCTTGAAAATAAATCTGAAGAGGGAATAAAGAGCGGCAGAAAATGTATTCCGCAAGATGTTGTCAGTGACATGAGAACAATGAAAGATGAAAATAGAGATCGGGTATTCCAACTTACTGAATGCTTAAACAGTACCCAGATCCACTAATTTTTCTCAAGACTAGCATCTAAACCAACATGTTTATATGATGAAAATGATATTCGTGCAAATGAACTCTCAGTTTTAACATCAATTACTTCTGTCAAATAATGAGCAAATTCCACAGAGATCATATCAGCAGCAGACTACTTTTAAAACATCAATGTAAAATATCATGCTGACAATCAAACATTATTTTCAAATCCGGACAATGCTTTTGTACAAGAATATGTTTCAAGTTTTCTCTATATTTTTTTATATTTATATAATGAAAACAAGCACTTACCCCTTGCAGCCATGTTTTTCAACAGATCGGAATAATTTGAACAATATTTGTAGAGGGTCATCCAAGGAACATTTGTGCCAAAATAATTTGAATTCCGGCTGAAACTTTTGGACAAGAGGATTTGTTAATTTTTCGCTAATTATACATATAGAAACCAAGCCCTGTCTCCCGGTGGCCATGTTTTTCACCGGATCAGAATAATTTGAACACTATCCATAAATTAATCAAATCACGTCAATGAACATTTGTGCCAAATTATTGTTTAATTTAGGCTTGTTTGTGTGACAGATAGGGAGAGAGAGATTCATGCAGAGCTGAAATTAGCAAAATTTTGCAATTAATCAAGTGTAATGAATTGCTACTGGTACATTTTAATGGTTTTATTCTCATTTATTTGTTTTATCTAAAGTTCATCAAAACAGCTGCTTTATCCCCAGGAGATTTGTACTGAGAACAGAAAGAATTAGATTCAGTCTATAATATAAACAGCATTTGTCATTAGTCATGCTTGTCCCATTTATATTCATTATTAAATTGTATAAGCTTATATATTTCAAACATAGTCTGAACAAACAGAATATACCTTTATCCAGCTGAATTCCATCATCTTTCATTGTTTTTAAATTTCTAACACATTAAAGCATTAGTCTTTGCTTAATTCTGTTAAATGCTTAGAGAACAAAATATAACAAGATTAGCCTGCACAAATGTGCAATCTAATATAGGCTGCTTTTTAATATAATTACAGGTTAAAGTTGTGCGTAACAGAATACACAAAATATATTAGCTTACAGCATGATAAGGTTTAATAAATAGCACCATAACTGTTCATAGTCAAGTGTGTTCTTCTTTGTAATGAAATTTCATGATGAATTGGATAATAATATAGTGAATTTGTTAAATGAAGAGTGATGTTGATTTCGAAATGAGTTGTTTCTAACAGATCTAACCACTTTCCACATACAACAAGACTTAGTTTACTGCATTCAAATTTAAAACAGAAAACAATGAGGAAATTCTCCCTTTACCAGAATACTTTTGAAAGTTGTCTGCTTATTCAATTTCTATGGGAATATCTTCCTTTTGAACAAAACTAATTTGGCATAAGGCATAAGGCAGTGAAAGGTGTCAATGAATTTCATTCAATAAAAATTTAATGTACTTGTATGGCTATACTATAGAATATGAATTATTATATGATAGCAATCACTGTGTTTATACTAGTTCTGTTGAAAATGGAAAAGTAGCAATTTAATAACATTTAATTTAAGACTTCTCTACAGCAGACAAAATTGAAAACATTATCACAAGCAATTTCCGTAATGTTTCTGACTGCCAATTTGTAGTATATGGAAAAGGGATGAACAAAAGAGACATTTTCCTAATATTTGATTTTTGTTCTGTTTCAAATTTCAAACTTCATACTTCACACTTCACAATTCACAATTCATAGATAATATGTTTGAAGTTTGAAATGTGAAGTGTGAAGTGTAAAGTGTGAAGTATGAATTATGAAGTATGAAGTCTGAAGTTCGAAGTGTGAAGTTTGAAGTATGACATTCAGACTTCATACTTCACACTTCAAACATATTATCTATGAAGTGTGAAGTATGAAGTCTGAATTTCAAACTTCAAACTTCACACTTCACACTTCAAACATATATCTATAAAGTGTGTAGTATGAAGTGTGAAATGTGAAGTAGGAAGTTTGGAAGTCACCACCGGTCTTTCGTAGATATCTCCCTTTTCAACGTGAAAGGTTTCTGTTAAATTGAAAGAGCCAGAGCTGTGTTAAATTGTATTATTATACCTCATGTGACTTTGTAATGTTAAATTCTCATATACTCATCATGGGCAATTTCTTACTGTCTCATGCTAACAGTACGTTTTTGACCGGTTAACAGGCATGCGCGTGAAAATGTTTGTTATGCATGTGCATGACATCATTTCAAACAATAACGTCACCTGTTAGATGCGCGTGCCATGTAACAGTATACTGTTAACCGGTATATTCATATGTGTGTGCTACATTGTTGTAGATCTACCCATGTTCACCTCCCCTACAAAGGGACAGAATAAATTGAATAAATTGAATAAACGTGTAATTTTGTTCGGTATAATACAACAAATTTTGCATGGCTTCCAGTGTGACAGTACATATTGTCAACATTCGGGTAAATACACTGTTAACAGTATTTTCATCATATTGACAATATGTACTGTCACACTGGAAGCCATGCAATATTTATATATTCTTTTTCTGTAGAAGATGCATTATTAGATGATGGTAAGCATTGTTTGATATCAAGTTAGTTTTTAAGAGAACATTTTCAAAAATCTCTATTTTGTCAAATTTAAGAGTCATCTCCCTTTTCAATGTGAAATATTTCTGTCAAACGAAAGAACCACAGTTGTTTCGATTTTGATTATTAATCTGTAGAATATAACTTTTTAGATGGTAGTTATCATTGTTCCATATAAAGTTGCCTAATAAGTGAACATATAAGTTGAAAATGGACAAAAATGGCAATTTAGTCGAAATTAACAATTATCTCCCTTTACAAAGTGAAAAACAAATATACACGAAAGTCTTTTAAAAAATTAGAATTGTAATGTGTAGAAATTGACTTAAAAGATGTTGGTAAGCATTGTTTGGTATCAATATTGTTTTAACAGAAGAATTTATGTTGAAAATTGGCAAAGATCTCTATTTTGTCTTATTTAAGAGTTATCTCCCTTTTCAAAGTGAATTATTTCTGTCAAACGAAAGGGTCAGAGTTGTTTTAAATTTGATTCTTGTTCTGTAAAATATGACTCATAAAATGGTAATAGTAAATTTTCCATATCAAGCTGCCGATATTGTGAACATTTATGTTGAAAATGGGCAAAAATGGCAATTTTTACAAAGTTTAGAGTTTGCTCCCTTTTTGATTGGCATATTTTTCCGATTAGGTATTGCCAATTTTTTGCTTTTTCAATTTCAACATATTAAAGGTGCTTCTATCCACTGCCGGTATCAATTTAAACCTTTATTTATCTAAAATATGGAAAAAAAGGGACCGAAATATACCAAAATTTGCTTTTTACTAAAAGGATAATGTTATTACCATTTTTGCTTCTTTTTAAATACTATTTATAAATACTTTTGCTTCAAGTTATTATGTAATTATGAAGGGTAAATGCTATCCTTTCATGTCATAAAGATTTTCTTCATGTCATTTCTGTTGTTTGTCTTATATTTGGATGTGAGGAAGCCCCTTTTGGACAAAAATGACCCTTTCTTTGACACATTAATGGTTACCATAGTAACCACGTGAGTTCTTTTTGCAAAAAATGAATATGATGTTGTTTTATTGGACACACAGCTAGTCCCAGGGCTATAATTTAAACAATCTTGGTAGAGGTCCACTAGATGATGCTACATACCAAATATCAAAGGCTTGGGCCCTCTACTCTTGGACAAGAAGATGTTTAAAGTGTTTTCCCTATATGAGTCTATTAAAAACAAGTGACCCCCGGAGAGGGGTCATTTTTGACCTCAGGGCTATAATTTGAACACTTTTGGGGGCACTCTTGGGGGCACTTTTTCCTGATGTTTTCTTTTAATTGGCTGTTGTTTATTTACCACGTCATCGATTAAATGATTAAAAATGTATTCTGCTATTGCAGACCACAGCAGTTCTTCCATTTTGATATATTTTAATAACGAACCAGGTTTAATTGGTTGTGTAGACGGATTCTTTCGCCCGCGAACAGACATTATTTGCATATCAATTCCGAAGCGTGAGAACTCGTTGTACCGTAAAAACTGCACATACCGGTGAAGTGTCAAATTACATACGGTGTTAAGGTAATTCATTCGACCGCGATTATATTTAAAGATCGGGATTTCTCTGGAAATGCGTCACTTTCATTTTGTCTTACGATTAAAACACGAACAGAAAATATTTTATGTTCGTTATTCCGGGTTTAAATGCGTGATACGACGAACAGCAAATATTTTCATTCGTTTTTCCTGCATTTCAATGCGTAATCATGTATTCACGTACACTATCTGGAGCTCTGCAGCGTTGGGTCGAAGGTCAGGTTTGCTAGCGTTACACAATGGGCACCTGTTAACTACGTCACTCACTAGTCAATGGGCGGACAACTCCAAATTCATACATGCCTACAGACACATGAGATATATGCCTTTATTATTAATTTATATTCTCTTGAGAATTGATTCCTGTGTTGATTCGATAGTATACATATGAATTCACTTCATTAAAATAACACATCAAAGTGATGCAATATCGGAAAAAAATATTAGGACTATTTTCAGCAATGGTGTAGTTTAACCGAACGCGGAATTGTAAAGGTCAAATCTTATACCAATCGGGTTAACTGAAATATTTTTTGAGAAAAAATAATTCGTTAAAAATAGTGATTCGGTCATGTTATATTACACACGTTACATATAAAGAAATATGTAATGGGTATATTATATCGAATACAAGCATTATCATGTGATAAATACATATATCAACAAAGTAATGTCACGAATGAGCTATAAGCAATACTCCGATATAACACATGAGTATTCGAGGATGAACAAAACATAGATATTTTTACTATATACTTTATCATTTTAATGGTACAATGCAATATTATACACTCTTTGTTTGCAACCGAAAGCCATTTTTTAAAATAAAGCCAACAGTGTAACGTTAAATGTCATTGGCTGACATATCATCCGGTAAAACGAGGATCCAGTTTACACTTCACGTTTGGTTCGGTTGATTGTATAAGGAAGTGTATCAAATATTACACTAACATTCATGTCCTTAAATTATTCCACATTTTCAAACACCCTCAAACTAAGCTTATTAAATACGCTAAGACATGCTTTGTTTGTGGACTGAGTTGTATTCCAAGGCAAGCTTTGGCTATACGAATCTGGATGAAACCCTTTTTTACCATTTCCATCTGCTTTCAGCAAATTCTTTAACATTGTCTCTGCATCGCTTGTCATTTCCATGTTAAGAAAGTTGTATAAAGTAACAGTTAACCTATACGGATCGTTGAAATCTTCATACTGTAATATTTTAACTCTGTCTGGAAACAGTGTACTGAGCCGTTCAGCTGAGTCTATATCATGTTCCATCCTATAACAAAATAATTTTGCATCATATGTCGGATGTGTTTGCCCATTTTTATAGTACCAGCCTGTGTTTTTTCTACTATTTATAACAGCTCTAGGATCACGAAATAACTGAACAAGTTTTATTCGCTGGTGATTTTCAAGAAGGGACTGCGCATGCGTCGTGTCCATGCGCAGTACCTTGGCTACCGTATGTTTTGTCGTCTCACACCTGCTCACCATTTTCTTGAAGCAGAGTTCTTTCTGGTCTAACCTACAAGATTTACACTGCACCGGGGAAGGACAGCCCTCGCAACCAACGGTTTTGCAGTTTTGGTAGGCCGCACCAGTTGGACCTGCAATGAACAACACTACGGAGTAATTAATTCGCCGAGTTCATCATGACGGATTGTTTAAACATTTCCCACTTTCATACGCACTACGACTCATTTAACATCAGGCGAAATTATGAAATGATTGTGGTAAAAGCAGAACTTGCTTATTAAGAGAAATCTATTCTATACTTATACTTTCATTTATATACATATCTCGTAGTTTTGCCAAGATGTTTTGAAGATCAACCGCTGCATATTTGTTGTATGTTGCAAAGGGTTAAAGAAGAGAAATGTTTACCTGGACTGTTACAGTATACTAGAATATTATTTCAAAACGGTGTTAAAACCCAACTAAACATTAACATGGATGTGCTTGTTGTGTGCTTTCTTATACCGTTCGCCGAGCCCCGGTAGCGACGGGGGCTGTTAATCAATGGGTTGTGAGTTCGAACTCCAGCTCGGCAAACATTCTTTTCAACGTTTGACAAACGTCACTGTGACCATCGTCATTCGTCTTGCACCAATAGGCTTACAGTCTATATGAAAAAGCAGCCAGTTGCTTAGAAAGAGCAATCAATCATGCTTTCTAATGGTATTAGCACATTAACATATCAGCCGTCCCGCGATGAAACCAACATTCAGGACTCTCCGTAAAGTATCGACCCGGATCAGTTTAAGCATGCCGCGCAGGCTTACCCGGATATACACTTTTCGCCTCCTGTGGATTTTTGTTTCAGGAATCATTACTCTATATCCCCTGAGACGAAATGTATCGGCCTGATCTGAGTCGATAAATAACGCTGAGGCAATAATGTTGGTTTTCTCACGGGACGGCTCATATAAACTACATTCCTCTTCTTTTTTCCACGTTATCCATCGACAATAATATAAATCTGAAGGAAAAGTGTCATGTATAAGATGTATTTTACCAGTGTTCGAGCTTTGAAGACCATCGAATATGTGGTAGTGTGTGTTGAGATTTGTACATGTGTATAGATCCAGTAAATATTGTATTGATTTATTGGCAGATTGCATCGACTTCTCCGCACTGAAATAAAAAGATGAATAAAACATGATTAGTATGCCGTCATTTCAGCTTTATGCGACGTCATTACCCCAGTATGCACCGCCATTACCTATTTATATACCGTCATTCCCTCTTTATGCACCGTCATTACTCCTTATGTAACGCCATTACACCTTGATGTACAGTCATTAACTCTTCTTTATGTACCGTCATTACCCCCTTCTTGTTGTACCGTCATTACCCCTTCTTTATGTACCGTCATTGCCCCTTCGTTATGTACCGTCATAACCCCTCTTTATGCACCGTCATTACTCCTTTACGTACCGCCATTACCACCTTATGAAACGTTATTACACCTTGATGTACCGTCATTACCACTTCTTTATGTACCGTCATTACCCCTTCTTTATGTAACGCTAGTACACCTTGATGTACCGTCATTCCCTCTTTATGCACCGTCATTACCCCTTCTTTATGTACCGTCATTACCCCTTCTTTATGTTACGCCATTACACCTTGATGTACCGTCATTACCATTTCTTTATGTACCGTCATAACCCCTCTTTATGTACCGTCGTTACCCCCTTATGCGTCGTCATTAACCCATAAGGCACCACCATTACACCTTCATGTACCGTCATTACACCTGTATTCACCGTCATTACATCTTTATGTACCGTCATTACTTACCGTTATTATCACTTACTACGCCGACATTACTGCTTTTAATGCCGGAACTGATTTTGTGAATCCTGTGCCACGCATAAACAGCCAGGCCAACCAGCGCATCCGCGCCTTCTGACCAAGCTCGATACTGATGAATTTTCAACTCATCATTTTCATTTCATTTCAAGTCCATTTCAAAGTTTCTGCATATAAATGTTTTTTCTTTATTGGGGTTTTACGCCGATTTCAACATTATTTCATTGCGACATTGACATGGTAAGATATCCAATTCTAAAATTGTCCAACACGTACATGTTTTCACGGGCAATTTATCTTTTGTCACAATATTTCCAACCCTGTTCAAAAACTCTCATTTCATTTATAGAGGTAACAAATATTCAAATAGCGGAGGCCGAGCCCCCGTAGCTCGGTCGATCTGTCAATTCTGAGTATCAAGTTTAAACTCCACCAACGCAAGTTCAGTCTATTTAGAAAAAGCAGCTACTATACTACAAAAGACTGCTGTGTGGAGTACATGTGTGGAGCGAGCCAGGAAACACGTGGATAAATGAACTGGGTACCGAGATAGGACCCAAACATTGTTGAAAATGCCGTTTAACCCAATAAATCTGTCGGAGAGTGATCCGGAGTCATAAGTAGCATTGTAAATCGATAGTATGCCGGGAGATTGCGACCTGAGTGGGAGCGGGTTTTTTGCTGTTGTTTTGGTGTAGAACATAACCATATCCTTCATACATTCTCCTTCGGACAAGTGTTGTAAACATTGCCGCAGAGTAGCCGTATGTGTGAAAGGGTTACGGTTGGATACCTACGCCAATATACATCCTGGGCGTCCATAGTTACACCATGTGTTTTCACTCGATAAGTATTCCCACGTATGTGCTCTCCGAAAAGGTTCATACCAGTAAAACGTATCGCTTCTATGTCCCAGGAGTTTACCGATAAACGATGAACCACTCCGCATGTATGTTAATATTAAAGCATCATATGGTTCTGAAAGAGAACGTTTACCTAAGGTTTGCGTTATTACTAAAAAAGTTATACAATTCCAAATCCATCGATAAATCTGACACGAGACGTTAATATGTGGGGACATGTGTACTTTAAAGGATATATTACATCATACCGTTTATACTGTAGCTATGTATGTATGTGTATGCTCAAGTGTGTGTGTGTGGGGGGGGGGGGGGGGGCGATGCAATTATTCATCCGATATTCTGAATCAACGGGTAACGGAACTCAATAAAAAATACAGATAGTCAATGTTTATTCAAGAATTGTGTATCAAAATGTCCACTTCGGACCAACTCGAACGACACCTGTGCTTATGTAATCAATATTCTATGTCAACCTTAGTGAAATGGACTTCCTTAAACTAACTTTTTCGGCGATAGACGATTAACGTGGGTTTTGACCTAGATGTTAAACAAATGATCTAGCTTGTAGACCAATCAAATGTATTTAATGAATAATGTCGAAGAAATAAAGGAAATGAAACGTTTTAATTGGTTTTGATTGGTTCATAGTTAAGTTGGCGATCCTACGAGAGGCACTTATAAGGTGAAGTTTTAAAACCTTTAATTGTTTTCTTTAAGTGAAGAAAAATTCAGTGAAAACGTATAAAATATAATATTTAAGAGCAAAATATATATATATATTTTTTAAATATGACAAATTTTCAGTTATTTATCTTCAATTGAAACTTAAACTGCGTTACATAATACACCTCTTGGGAGCCTCGCGTAATCTCCAGCCATGTGATGAATTCTCGGCTTTGAACGTATTAACGTCACGTCGTGCTTTGCCTTGGATTGGCAAGTGAAATGTCTGTGGTTCGCTTCCCGGCAGAGGCAAGCTTTTTTTTTCTCCGTTTTATTCATATCAAAACCAAAGTATATAAATAAAACAAATATTACATATTTAACGTTGTTTTCTGTCATTCTTATAAGTAAGACAAAATATCAAATAATATGCGAATGTTCCATTCCTTAGTGTTTACTCATATTGATCGCCGTTTATCTTTTTTAAAGATATTTCTTGTTTTTATTTAAAGATATTTCTTGTTTTTATTAATCCAAATAACCTGACGAGTGGAACTTAATTAGATAAGATTAAAACAAAATGAGTTTCATTTGTTTCGTGATAGAATAATACTCATGATTTTGTAACAGTTTCCAATGGGTTTGAAACTTATACAATTCCAATCATAAACATTTTCATAAGTGTGAGGGGACCACTCATTAACACTAAAATAGACTGGTCCTGTTTAGAATTTATTACTGGTAGTAAAAATAAAATGTGCCAGAGTTTAAGACTAGTGTCGGTCAAGGTTAGACATTAAATAACAAATGCAGTCCACACAGCATTTTTTGTCTAGTATGATAATAAAATTGGTCTGTTCCAATATATCACACATCATGATAGTTGGCACCATTGACGCCGCGTGGAAACGCGGCGTCAGTATGGGATAGGTTTTAATTTTAGAAAAACTCTGTTATATGTTTGAAAGAAACAGCCTTTATGAATAAGTAAATTGTATGAACTGATTTAAGAAACAGCAAGATACAAAATACGTATGTCTTCTACAGTTATTACAAAACTTTAGACACATGTAATGGGTATTTAATAACTTTCCCCTAACTTCCTAGGATACGCTTTTTTTATAGTTTGGTTTTCGACCCGATTCATCAAAGCTCAGAAAAAAGTTTCTGGCGATGTTTTTGCCTATTTGCGATATCAATGATGATTCATTTGAATTACTACATATTACAGTATGATTCTAGAAACTGTAAAATCAACAGTAACGCAACTATGCAATACGCATGGCCGTAACGTGACCCGTTCTATTATTTGTAAATGCAGCATGTCATCACTTGGCGATTTTGGTCATTCTTATTTACTAGACGACAAGGTGTCATCGGTTCCCATAGAGTAATTAAGTTGTCTCTCCTTCCTTCCGCTATTAATACTTCGCTGTTTTCACGATTTCATCCAACATTCATTGGATTCGTTTTTCATGTTTCGTTCGAGATGAACGATTCGTACCAACTGGTTTTCGCTCTTTGCTCTTGGGGAACTGACTTGACCATTTTCTGTCGTTAATTTTTCAGGTTTTTACTGGCATGTTCAAAACGATTGAAGTGACATTACAAACAAACAAAACAGACTTAATCATTCTTGCTATATGATGACTATACATGTGAACTTTCATAATGCTCAATCTTGATCATACATATCTTTCTTTTCGTATTTTTTGTTTATATACTCGTTATATATACCGTTTTTGCTATCATACTTCTGCTAAACTGGAAGGATAATAGACTTCCACCTCTCCTTCCTAAGCTTGTGTCACAAATAACTTATAACTAGAGGCAATACACCTTAATATATGTTAATATTTAAGCACCTATGTTTTTTTTATCTTATGGATGTAGTTAGAGGATTCAAAACAGTTTATTGGTAAAAATAATTGAGAAACTTCAGCTTGTATGACACATTATAGTTGCAGTGAATGTTAAGCAAACCGTAAACCAAATGGTTTCAGGACTAAACTTGTCATTTCACGACTAAACTTCACATGCTGAATATCACATATATCGTAGCACGTAAAACGTTTAATCCCTACGTCAATATTGACCATTTCTGCTCATGGTAACCTTTTTATATAGGCTATGGTAGCAATATAGGCACATCTTGGCCTTCTTGTTTGAAACAAAGGGAAAATTATTCTTGTAATGTACTTGACAAGTACAAGACTTGCTGCGCAATTCAGCAAAAAAAGGTTGCGCAGTGGAGCGAAAAGTCTTCGGACGATATATATACGATTCGCTTATTCCATATACGAACGCATATTGACACGTGTGCAGTAGAAGTCTTTTTAAAACATTGTGGCAAAAGGAGAAAATAATCCTAATGAGCAATTTCTTATTTTGCTGCAATGGTTTCAACTCAATTTGATTATTATACTATCATTAATAGATCTATTTACATAGATGTTTCCAAAATCGTCTGTTGTTGAGTTAATTAATACATGTAGTACTTTAATTATTGAAGTTGATTAGCTTTTAAACAAATGCGAGGCATTTAAGAAAATCGGGAGCCAACTAAACACAATTATAAATTACATTACTATTTTCTACGAAGTTGTGAATGTTCTTCAAAAACGACGTACAGACAGGGCGAATCAATCAAAATAGATCAGCCTGAGCCTTCCGTGCATGTGATTAGAAAGATAACCCCCACCCTGTGGCACTTAACACACCATGGACAGTTTCTATGTACAGACAGTGTATTCAAATAATAAACTTGAAAACATTGTGAAAAATGGAGAAATTGCTAATCAAAAGCAATTTCTTCTTTTTCCTCAATGTTTGCAACTCTCATCTGCTGCAGGGGCGTCTACATGTGGGAAAAGAGCGTTAAATTATTATTTATCGTAACATTACAAGAATTAAACATCAAATAACATTTAAGGACCTACAACATATTTTTTGATCAAAGCGCTGAAAACACAGTGGTATAGGGGCATATGTAAGGTGAAAATATATGGCATAGTTAATATGGACAAACATTGTTGAAACAATGAATCATCGACCTTTAAACAAACCAAACCAAAAATGAATGAAACAACACAGATTGCCTGCCAATAACCAATAACTAATTTATCAAAGTTTGATCTTGTTCTTGTATAAACAAAATAAATCACGAAGGGACAAAATATTGACAATTAACCGAGCAGCGACCCTTAAGTATATTAAATCAATATTGTATACCCTCTAGCTTTTTAACACTTCCAAGCGGGGCTGGGATTTATAGCATGCGTCAAATATACAAGAACAACTGTTTTAGAGCATAAACAATATTTTTATTTGTAATCGGTAAAAATGTAGTGGCATAATATTGGCTGCAAAGGTCCATTCTAACTGACATAACCTACTAACCCATTTTGTGACAACCCGACCTGGGGAGACAACCGACTGCCTACGACTTAACGTTTGACTGGCGAATCAGCGACCTATGTTACCATAGTGTCGAAATCCCACGAGTTAACACAATCTCATGTAGACAGCATTATGGGGTCAGCCCGTATTACCTATCCCCTGAATTAAGTGCCCGAGCGTTAGACTGCTCTGGACCTCCCCTCTATACATAGAGGTGGAGGGGGACCCCCACGTTACACAGAGGTAGGCCCCCAAACTACAACGTACTTACACATATGTTGATACGACACTGAAGAACCTGCAGCTTGTGAGCGTGTCAGGCCAGGGTAAAGGCCAGGCTGATACCCCCCAAAAGCTTTCTGTCTCCCCAGAGCCGCCCCCCCCCCCCCCCCCCCCTTTAGAACATGAAATTTGACCTTGCGCCTAAATAATATTTGAGTCCTATTAACACATTACAGAATGTTTAAACTTATTTATAAATGAAAGATTTTTATGAAGTATTATTTGTTCCTTCAGAATGTCCACTGAAAACGCTTGAATTGTTTGAGTCCGTGTTTGCCGTGGCGAACTTGTCCAAGGTTGTCCTTGCGTGGTGGTACTTTCTGTTTCGACTTGCTATTCGACATCGCATTCGACATCGCTTCGTTCCTGGACTAATTATATCTGAAAAGAGACTAAGCTTTGGAATTAGAAACAGTCTAAATTATTTAAATTAGGGATGGGAGGGAGGGAATTTTAATAAATTGTACACAGCTATGCTCTTCAAGAGCTGCAGGAAAAAGGAAGCGGACTTGGAATGGCATTCTGGGTACCCCTATCAAGGGACATAATTCTGAAGCGAAACTTCAGAAATTCAGAAGCATTTATCTCCCCTGCTTTAACCCTTATCCATTTGAACGCCTGACCCTTTGCTACAAATTACTTTAAATTGGATTATAGAATATAAAATTCGTATAATCTGTATTAAATCAATATTGTATACCCTCTAGCTTTTTAACACTTCCAAGCGGGGCTGGGATTTATAGCATGCGTCAAATATACAAGAACAACTGTTTTAGAGCATAAACAATATTTTTATTTGTAATCGGTAAAAATGTAGTGGCATAATATTGGCTGCAAAGGTCCATTCTAACTGACATAACCTACTAACCCATTTTGTGACAACCCGACCTGGGGAGACAACCGACTGCCTACGACTTAACGTTTGACTGGCGAATCAGCGACCTATGTTACCATAGTGTCGAAATCCCACGAGTTAACACAATCTCATGTAGACAGCATTATGGGGTCAGCCCGTATTACCTATCCCCTGAATTAAGTGCCCGAGCGTTAGACTGCTCTGGACCTCCCCTCTATACATAGAGGTGGAGGGGGACCCCCACGTTACACAGAGGTAGGCCCCCAAACTACAACGTACTTACACATATGTTGATACGACACTGAAGAACCTGCAGCTTGTGAGCGTGTCAGGCCAGGGTAAAGGCCAGGCTGATACCCCCCAAAAGCTTTCTGTCTCCCCAGAGCCGCCACGGTAAAATATCGAACCATATTTTGCCACCACGCCACAAAATGTTATTTTTCTCCTACTGACTAGCAGGGTACATATTTCCATTATCTTTTAAAAACATGTTTAAGGCTGCTTTCCAATTTTTTAGAAGAATGTTGTTTCCTAAATTTGACAGGTGGGTCCCATCTGTCCTGTACAGACTAGCCTCGTCTACCTTAATATAACTGTCATTATGGATTACTTTCCCACCTGTATGTAACACGAACGATTTAATGGCTGCATTTACACTTTTCCTCTTTTTGTCGATCTGGAACCCTGAGCCGATAGGAGCAAAATGCCAATATCTCCTAGCGAGCAGTGATGACCAAATTATTGTTATGTCTTTGAATAACGCTTTATAGCGAAGGATTGAGGTCTTAATGTTTTCAATAATGTCCTTGCCTGAAACACCTTCTGTGGTTAGATCGTTCGATCCACAATGGATAAAGAGGAATGTCGGACACTTATCTTTTTTGAACTGGATGTCGAGCGTCGAATGCAGGGTGTCCAGTGTCATACCCCTTTCCCCCATCCACTGGACTGAAACCTCTGATAAGCCCAAGTGCTGGTCAAACGTCTGTATTGCCGCCATGCCAGCCCAGTACACAATTGACGAACCTACCAACCACAGACTCTGCATTCCTGTAAAACTTGCAACTGTATTAATTTGTATGTGTAACCTTAAAGTCTTATGTATTTAGTATATGCATTTGATTTCCACCTGCCTGCTGCCATGATTCTACTTTCTTCTGTACCTAAACTAGCTAAATGTGTAGCCCCGCCTATTCTGAAACTGTGTGATTTAAAGTGTCCTATTGTTTGGGTAAATTGCAGGGCTTTAAACATGATGGCTTTGAATTGATATCTGGTGAGCGATTTCCCATTTAAGTGTATGAATAGTTTCGCGTTTTTCGTTTTAGGGCGAAGATTATAGTACTCTTTCATACATAGAACTGGGCAGTACGACTTGCCATTTGCTGGAATATAGAGGGTGACGGATTTTCCGCGTTGGTCGGTTTTTGACCATCTTTCTGTTAGGTTTAATTCTTTTTCAGACAACCGTATGTCTGAATATTTCATTACTTTTAGGTCCTGTGACTTATTGTTCGCCTCTGTGAATTCCCCTATTCTTAACAGACCAAAGAATGCTAGTGTGAAAGCAGCTCGAAATAAAGATTGTTCGAATGTGTTTTGACAAATGCTTGCTAGGCTTCCTATCATCTTATGTAATGTGGTTAGTGAAATCGGGGCTCTTGCATCCAATTTACTACCCTTATTTCGTCTTGCGCCCTCCAAAGCCTTAACTACAAAAAATGATTTTGTTGTATCATCTACTTGTTGGAGTTTATGAGCATATGAGATACCTGACATGTAAGTCGATATTGTTGAAGCAGCTATATTTTGGTAAGTTAGGTACGCGATGAAATGTAACAAGTCTTGATTTGGGACAGGCCATATCTCTCGCAACTTGTATAAGTCTCTAAAATGGGTGAGTTTTCCTAGCGCTACTGAATAAGTGTTTTTTGTGTTTTGGGACGTGGAATTGAATATTAAATCGTTTGATATACCTTTTAAATCTTCCAAACTAGGGATGGGACCTTGACCGGGCTGAGATTGGCCTCTGGCGCTGCACTCCTGAACCTCCCCCACTGTGAACGAGAAATTGAGTCAGCAATAATGTTTTCTTTGGAAGGGATATAGACCGCTCTTACCCGTATATTGGTTTTCAGTATTGTAAGAACCATATGTCTGACCAGATTCATCACTCTCTCAGATTTACATGTTTGGGTATTGATAACTTGAACTATTGCTTGATTGTCAACATGGAAAAGAACCCATCGATTTCTTAAGCTGTTTGACCATGTTAAGATAGCGGCTACCACTGGAAACAGCTCCAAGAGGGTCATATCCCTAGTTAGACCCTGCTTTACCCAATATTCGGGCCATCTCCCGTGCGCCCATTGACCTGAGAAGTAAATTCCGAATCCCCCATTATTACCCCCCATTGCATCTGTGTAGAGTTCCAGCTCATTGTTTGTTAACCATGTTCTATTAGATATCAAAGTCACCCCATTGTAATGTGTAAGAAAGGAAAGCCAGACGTTTAAATCAGCTTTATTGGTTTTAGAGACCCTATTTTATGATAAGGCTTTTTGATTCCTATTGTGGCATTAATCAGCCTTCTGCAGAATGCTCTACCAGGGGAGACCACTTTACATGCAAAATTGAGCAGACCAAGCAGTGACTGCATTTCTTTTAGAGTTATCTTTCTTGAAGATAAGACTTTGCGTATTTGCTCTTTCGTTTTTATGAGTTTGTCCTTTGGAAGACGCATAACCATTTCCCCGGAATCCATTTCAATCCCCAAAAAAGTTAGACATGTTGTAGGATGAACTGTTTTATCTTCAGCTAAAGGGACTCCAAAATTTGAACACACTGATTGAAATTCTGTTAGCATTAAGCCCGGCCTAGAACTCGAAGCTTTTTCCCCCAAATAGGAAATCGTCTAGATAATGCAGGATGTCGCTACTTTTGGTTTTCTCACCTATCGACCAATGTAGGAAACATGCAAATGTTTCCCAGATAGCACAACTGGCTGACGAGCCCATAGGAAGCATTTTATCATAAAAATATTGGTTTTCAAATTTGATACCGAGTAACTCGAAATCTGATGGGGTGATAGAAAGTAATCGAAAGGCTGATTTTATATCTGTTTTACTTAACAGTGCCCCTTTACCTAACTTAAAAATTAGATCGGCTGCCTGATCAATTTTTGAATATGTGACTTTGCAGTGTTTTTCCTCAATGAAATCGTTAATAGATTGACTGTCTGGGTATGACAAGTGATGAATCATTCTATGATCACCGTCTTTTTTGGCGACTAAACCTACCGGAGATACTTGAAGGGTCGGGAATGGTTTTTTACTGAACGGACCTGCAATTCGACCCCTATTAATTTCTTTGATCAGTTTTTCCCTCATGATATTGGGGTGCTGCTTAGCACTAGACAAGTTAGGTGACTCGCGTGCACCTCGTGGTCCTGTGTAGTTTAATGGAAATCCATTTTGGAGACCTTCCGTCAAGAATATGGCGTCCTTATGCAGGTAGTTTTTTAACGATTCAAGTAAATGATATATATTTTAGCGGTGTGTTTCCTAATTCATATAAACCTATCACATTATTTGCTTTGTCTGCAACTTGACTTTGGATGGTTTCCGCCACATGACTGACAGGCATGACTAAACCTGCAATTAGGCAAAAATGGACATTTACCTCCTGTATTAAAATAATTACATGATGCGGAATGGGCTAATGTAGGTCTCCTAAACGATAGAGGCTTGCTACTATGCTTAGTATGGTTTGACTGTTCCGTGTAAATACTGCCAGCATTCACATACAACAACCAAAACTCTGAATGAATTGCTCCCCAGGATGCGGATGGGTTACTAGCAATTTGCAAACGGAATTGCTCATCGTATTTCCACCAGCCCGGAGACCTACTGGCAGCCATTCTAATATCCCTCATATATTTAATTAATTCTTGGGCCCGAGCTGGAAATTTTTCCAGTGTTATGCTAACATAGACAAGAAAACCGGATGTCCACTGGTCGATTGATATCTTGGATGGTTCATTTCTTGCCTGGTTAATACATAATCTTCCATTTTGTATTGTGATCTCCCCAGCCGGACCATTGTCTGCAATGACTTGCAGCTCTCTTGTGGATTTTAACAATGATGCAATATCAATATATTGCCCTTCCCAAACTTTCTCCTTAACTTTTAAAGGTATACTACTACCTACATTATTAAAAATACTAGGTTCCTGAACCGGCTGCCATGCTCCATTACTGGCGCCATTACTTCTTTTTGAACAATTAACAAATTCGACACTTCACCTGAATCATCCTGGTTTCCCACGGGTAATTTATCCTTCTCCGCCTGCCTGGACCTCTTAGGCTCCTTTCCAACCTTCTTTGAAGCTATTACCCTCTTAGGTGCCATTATTTTCGCAGATTGCTTGGTTTTAAATTTTAATAAATTGTACACAGCTATGCTCTTCAAGAGCTGCAGGAAAAAGGAAGCGGACTTGGAATGGCATTCTGGGTACCCCTATCAAGGGACATAATTCTGAAGCGAAACTTCAGAAATTCAGAAGCATTTATCTCCCCTGCTTTAACCCTTATCCATTTGAACGCCTGACCCTTTGCTACAAATTACTTTAAATTGGATTATAGAATATAAAATTCGTATAATCTGTATTATTTCTTTTTTAGAGTACACTAAAGATCCACACTGTATATTGGAATCATGCTGATGAATGACAGACAATCGAAAGCATGCTAGAGTTATGTTTTTTGTGCCCTGTAGAGCTGTAGCTCATACGTTTCCTAAATTGATAGTTGAACCTTCATTGAGACAATGGCCCAAGAAAAAAATAGGAAAAAAGGAGTTTACACCTAAAAAAACAGATCAGATTTGTCGAAATATTGTCTCAGTCTCCTCATCCCCATGTATAATTCACGGAAAGGGTTCAGGTTTCATGGAAAGGATGTAACCATTTTCCGCTTACAGACGCTTACAGACGCATGTGCAGCAGCCGACCTTCGAAAACAACGTGAAAAAAAGGAGAAAATGCTTATCTTAGGCAATTTATACTTTTGCCACAATGGCGTCAACTCCTTTCAATAATTATAATTTTGTTTACAGTGATTTGCATATTTCTCTATATGTATTTTAAGTCGACTGTTGTAGACTAGTTGCGTCACAGCACGGTCTACGTTAACTATGCTTGTCTAATTTTTTCCTTCATGAACACACTTCATACTTTTTTAAGGCATATTGATTGGTTGAAAGACATCAGAAAAAGGGTAAATAAAATAGTTAGCTTCAAATGACATCTCATCCTAATCCACTGGGCACATTTCAACAAATCTTCACACAAATGTTCCGTTGGTGATCCTCTTTCAAATTCTGAACACAACTTTTGTTTCTGCGGCAAGAATGCCTAAACTGTAAAACACAACTGTTTTGGTAGATTACACTTCTAAGTTAACTGTCATCATTGAAAACGTTAATGTATTGCATTAATAGATTACATATTGTGAATGTATCAGTTGGTCCAGTACAGTCAATCAATAGGAAGACACTGTGATGTAATGAATGATCATAGTGGGATTTCGTTAGAGCTATTGGGTAATAAATCTTTAATAAAAGTACCGCGTGAACCAAATGATATATTCTGGCCTGATGCATCATTTCTTGTCTGTCATGGTTGGAATATTTTTAGATAAATATTTCTATATGCACTTCTGCTTCTCCTCTTAAACGATCGCAATTCTACCTTCAGTACTTTGATAAGTTCTTACGGGTGCTTTCTTTCCTTCCATGCGAAAACCAATTGTCCACCCATATTATCTCGTATTAATATAGATCGAGCCAGCACTATAATACATTTCAACTAACACACACTGTATATAAGTTTGTGTTGCAGGACAACTAGGCTTAAGTACATACTACCTACAATGTATCACTGTCTCGTCGATATTCGCTAGCATGAATGGTGTAAATGAAGAGATCAAATCGTACACTGCATGAACTATCTATTATTGGAGGACTCATCCATCTGTAGACGCTCCATGAAGTGTTCCTATCTGACATAATACAATTGCATATACAACAGTTTCACAACAACCTTTTGGAATCTTTTTCTGGTCAGAAATAACAAACCCGTTGCCCTTTGTCTGTACTTGGTCGTTTATCATGTTAAGCTTATTTCCGGCAAACGCTATCACCAGCTATTCCATAAACACTCGACATAATCTCCTCAATATACTGTAAGGGTCTTGAAATCGATATATTGATGATTGACTAAAACTAACTCATTAGTTATCAAACTTTCAGATCACTATCAAACATTTTCCTTTTACAAAGCAATGGGTAGGGTAAGAAAAAATGTGAACATAGAACCACAGGCAGGAAGATCGTACATACATGTTTGCAATCTAAATATCAGCATGTGATCTTTATAAGACTCGATGGCGCTATTGAACATGTAGGTAAAACTATCAACTTACTGATCTCCTGATGAAAAAATATGACAACGTAACATTACAAGTATGCATTTATTAAGTAACTGCCATTGATTTTGATCCACACGTCGGTTTTGCTTAGAGTTTATTTATAAAGAGGACAAGACAAATGCGTATGTTAACAATTTGCTTACGTTTTTCCTCCTTTGAGGCAATTTGCTTGACGGGTTGTTTACTACCTTCCGCAATTGAGTCCGACGATAGTGCAATTGTAGACGAATAAAAGTCTGAAAAAAAACAAAATCAAATCTTCTGCCCAAAATGGTCCCATAAGTGTTCTATTCACGTATTGAAAAATACGAATGTGCATTTGAGCCGTTCCGTGAGAAAAGCAACATATTGTCCTCTTCGTAAGGTATCGACCGAGGTCAGCCTGCGCAGTCTGCGCAGGCTAATTGGGGGCGACACATTCCGTCTCAGGGAGATAGAGGTATAGAGTAATGATTCTAAAACAGAAGATCCACACGAGGCGAAAATTGTCTTTCCGGATTAGCCTGTGCGGCATGCTAAGTCTGATCCGGGTCGATACTTTACGCAGAGTTCACACTGTTGGTTTCCTCGCGGGACGGCTCATTTAGTGATGGTTAACCTTTACCCAGGTGTATATGTATCAATGCTCGTATACTTGTATGACTACATAAATATATAAATCGAGTTGCTTGAATTTCCAGGATTGACGTATGCCACACAGTGCTGATATAAAAGGACGCCATTTCCTTATTATCAAACCACTTTATAAATTTGTTTCATTTTTAATGTCATTTGAAGGTTATGCTCATCTATATTTCGATTGGTGCATACAACGGTGACAGTCAAATCGAGTGTAAGCTTATACAACATCTTTCGAATCATCAATGTGTTAGTTGATATAAGCCATGAAATGGGGATTGCCGCTAAGTGGATGCAACAATTGTAGCGATCTAAGTTTTCGCGTTTTGATTCTTATAATATCACACCAACCAAAGTTTGTTTTTGTGACACATAGACAAAGGTTTGCTTGTACATGCTGGCATCCGGCCTTCTACTAATATCCTTAAGACAATGTTGAGATCATTGCAAAGCCATGTAAGACAGCGTTGGTGGGCAGCTTGGTCTGGTTTACACTTGTCGCAAATGACTTTTGTATTTGTATTTCTATTACTTGATAAAAGTGACCTAATCCTAATATCTGTGTCGAAAACGGCTTGTTATTTAACCCTATTCCACATGTAACAAATATGTAGCAGACGACCTTGAAAACATCTTTTCAAAAATGAGAAAAATCTCCATTGATTACAGTTGAATTATTAAATAGAATTGAAAACGTTGTGGCCAAAGGAGAAATTGCTCATCATGAGCAATTTCACCTTTGGCCACAATGTTTTTAAAAGTCGTCTTCTGCTATTGCGTCCAAATGTGTCTGCAGGTTGGAGAGGCTTAAATGTTTGTGCTTATCAGTCGAACTGATCCCTACATTATTTGTCCCGCCATGTTTAATATGATAAGCAAGTCAGTGATCATGACAATACATTACGTGAAAATAGTATTTATCATTGCCCAAGAGTCAGGATCAGGTTGATAAGGTAAAACAGCACAGCACATGTAATGTCGGTTTCCTTGATATCAGTCGTGAAGTACATTACCTAAAAACAGCACAGCACATGTACTATCGGTTTCCTTTGATATAACTCGTGCAGTACCTGACCTAAAAACAGCACAGCACATGTACTATCGGTTTCCCTCGATAAGACTATGGCAGTATTCTTCCTGGTAAAAGCACAGCACATGTACTCATGGATTCCCTTGTTTTAACTTGTGCATCACCTTACCTGTTGAAACGGCACAGCACATATACTGTTGATTCCCCTTAGTTTAATTCTTTCAATTCTTTACCTAGTTAAACAGCACAGTACATGTACTAATTGGATTCTCCTGATATAATTCTTGCTGAATTTTACCTGGTAATAGAAATCTTGATAAGCATAATCCGCCGATGCAAAGAACCACCAGCAACAAAAAGCGCAGTTTTGATCCGTGCATTGTAAGTGTGGTTGATAAATCTGAAGGTGGAAAAGCACAACGTATTACTTTAAGTTGCACAGTATAGCAGTATGAGTGTTGTGTTACAACGTAAAGTGGAAACGCGATAATTCAAAATTGAAAGGGACCGATACATTACTTCGAATTATCGTCTTGTTCGTGAGATCGCTAGATTTCACTAAATACATTTCTGTTTTAATTTATACATAAATGTGTATTACGAAGAGCAAGCCAATGATAACATTATATTAAGAAAAGGAAGCACATCGGTAGTTCAGAACTGTTGTTGCAATGTTTCTGAAGACAAATTCGTTCCAGGAAATTGTTCGAGTTAAACGATCTATTCGGGTAATCGCCTGTTTGAGTCATCTCGTGATCATTTTACATACATATTAGTGTGTAAAACAGCGCCCTATATTCAACATTTGAATTTCTTATTGGCCAAATAATTTACTGGAAACATCTGACTAGTTCTGATAATATGAGTAACCGCACTGGACCTTGCTAATAATTGTCTTGCTAGGTAAAGTTATATCTATCTATTGATATAATATTTAAATATGTATAATTTTGCTCTATAAATTAACCTTTTCCTTTTGTCAGAACGGGCTGGCTTCCTTACTGTACTGCTACGGCGACAGAAAATGGGCCCTATGTCGCCATAAACGTGGTTCAAGCATAATGGAAACGCCAGACATCGTGCTGTGGTCGCCAATGATCGCCGAGACACGTCGTTTGTTTGGAGCATGTTCAAAACAATCGACAAGGTTCGGCAATCAGACATGGTACGCGATGAGAACGCGTAGTATACGCACAGTATACGCGTGGCAAAGATACTGCAAACATGGCAACGTTTGCAACGGCTACGTCATGGTGTCCTCACCTAGACCCTAGCGTGTCCTTGTGGCGTTGGCAGGTTGATGTTACGATGAGTGTACCACTGTTTCGGGATTGCACCAAGTTTATGGAGTTGTTTATACGACTATGGCGTAGTTAAAGCCCATTCAGACCGTACTGCGACCATTCTCGAACGTACGGCGACCAGCAAAAGTACAAGGTCGCCGGCAAACGTGAACACAATGCGCAAAAAAAGTCAAAAAAATACAAACCTGAAAAAACAGCGCTTTAACGCGCCCTGTGCCATAATACCGCGTTCTCATGGCTCGCACGCCATGACCTCTCGGCGCTTATAGTGTTTCTATTAAGATCTATGGGTTTGGCAACGGCAATCACCGGTGATCCCGCGGCGCTCTAACCACGCTCGTGGGTTTCTTACAACGCGTCTTCTATGTGTATCGTGACCTCACAACGTTTCTACCACGTGATCACGGCGACTATATAAGCTGGTCAGATTTTCTGAAATTTCAAGTTGATCATTATGTAGTCATGTGTTGTCCGTTTGATGAGTAGAAACACGAGCCGAAGAAACAAGCTACACGAGGCCGAGGCCGTGGCAGTGGCCGTGGCAGTGGCCGAGACAGTGGCCGGACGGCATCAACCTCGCCAGCTCCAGTCTCATCACCAGAGAAGGTTTTCGTGAATGATGCTGCTGAGACTGACACATATTCCGTGACTAGTCAGCGTGATAGTAAACGATCATGGCATCTTACATGTAGCCATCCCCTCCAACGTCTATCCACAGGAAGTTATTATTAGAATCTTCCAGGCCCATCAAAACAATTGAATCTTTGGTAGTTGTGGGACAGGCTTCCACTGTTGACTGGCTTTCGTATGGCAGCATGTTAACCATAAAAGGCACCACATCAATGAGGGACATTCCATCGTCGATTGAACTGTTCAGCAACTGCAGACCATTCTGTAGAATTGGAAGGGCACTTGGTCACTTCATGTTTGTACTCATCTACTAGGGCCTGCCAGACTTCCTTCACTACGAGAGACACGTTATTGTATGGGATTCCGAAATAATGCAGGATCTTCAAACCTCGACTCAGGCATGAGGCGATTGAAGTGACCAAACTGAGTTTTTCTGACATCACCTAGCCAGATGTTTACAGCTACAGCACCATTGTCTGCCTACTGCTGCTGCTGCTGCTATACAATTAGCATTTTTGGTAGTATTAGCAAGTTCTGGATATATTCTGCCATGATGATTAACACTGCATGCAAGCGATGAAGACAACAGACTCACTGTTGTATGAAATTTGAAACGTCTGTTTTGTAGCAGGTCGCACATGAAAAGCATTGTCGCCATAGGAGCGTAATGAAAGTTTGGTGACCACGCCATGATCGTATTGAGAACTCCATAAACGCAATGAGAACGCAATAAGAACGACAAACTCGCACTGGCAGCGCCATTGGGACGTGGTGCAATCGCGATATAGTGGGGGTATCATTGTTACATAGCCCTAACAACGCCATAGGGACTCCAACACGTCTTTGGGTCGTGGCAGACTCGCGAGGGACTAGGTGAAGACACCATGAAGTCGCCGTTGCAAATGTTACAATGTTTGCAACGTTTTTGCCACGCGAGTACTGCACGTGTATTACGTTCATGGAGATGTGTTACAGCGCTTGTCTAACGACCTTCGAGATCCCACCGCGTTTTCACTGCGTTCTAGGTCAGATCGCCGAACCATGGGGTTTGTTTTGAACATGTTCAAAACAAACACCGTGACTCGGCGATCATTGCGACCACAGCATGATGTCTGGCCTTTCGCACATCGCTTGTACCGCGTCATTGCGCTCGTTTTCCGTCGCCGAATCAGCACATGTAGGATGCCAGACCCGTCTGAGATAAGAAATTAAGAACCCCATGAGCGTGGTAAGAGTGTCGCGGGATCGCCGGTGATTGCCGTTGCCAAGCCCATATATTTTCAATAGAAACGCAATAAGCGCGGAAAGTTCGAGTCGGGCGTGCCGTTAGAACGCGGTATAATCGCACAGGTCGCGGTAAGAGCGCGACTTTTTTTTCAAGTTTTACCAAGTTTTTGTATATTTTTTTTCTATTTCTCGCATTGTGTTCATGTTTGCCGGCGACCTTGTACATTTTCTGGTCGCCGTACGGTCGCGGATGGTCACTAATAAAGATTTAATCATTGCTATTGCATGTCGTCTTAGATTGACATGTGCGCCAACCAATCAAATTGTCGCCTACACAATCGTTTGGTATAAACAGCAGAGATAACCCATACAACCAAGCAAGATAGAGAAGCGGTGAGTGCCAAGTATTGCGATTGAAAAGAATATTTAAATGCATAGAATCAATTCGAGCCGACTTTAAATGTGATGTTGGAATATCGATTATATTGTGTAAAGTGTAGATAACACGGGGACGACCTAGACAAAGGAATCACGACTGCAAGAGGGAAAGGGTTAATAAATGATAAATAGTGACGACGTAGATAAAGAAATCAAGTCTGCAAGCGGAAAATGGTTTGAATTATTGTATTGTGTTTAACGCCGCTTTCAACAATTTTGGACGACCTCAATCCTTACTTCTCTCATCCTTCAGTTTATAATGTATTTGCTTTACGTTTTCTGATGATATGTAAGCATTGGCGTACGTCCATATGCATGGATACTCGCCTGTCTTTTTAAAGTCTTCGGTATGACCCGGCAAGGGATCGAAGCCGCGACCTCCCGCACCGGAGTCCGACGCTCTTCCACTTCACCACAGAGGCGGTCTAATAGTGGGAGAAGGTCAACAACTGATAAAACGGGAACGACGTAGACAAAGAAATTATGTCTACAAGTGTGAAAAGGTTAAACAAAATGATAACCTCGTATAATGTTGTGAGGATTAAATGTGTAAGAAAGCAGTTTACACATTTCGTGAACTGGCCACCGTGATATAACTGAAATACCGTTGAAAAACTGCATCAAGCACCCATCGAGTATTCTTTTACATGGAACGTTTTTTAAAACATCACTGTAAAATTCATGAAATATGTAGTGTTATTAACCTTTTCCAACATACGACAAATCTGCAGCCGAACTTTTTAAAACGTAAGGGTTAAGTATTGAAAAAATCTCAATAAATGAAAATATTGCGGCATTATGAACAAATAAGCAATCACGTCTGAAATAGAAAGGATTAACGATAAAACGGAAACCGCGTAGACAAAGCTAATTCACGACAATATTGTAGGTGTACATTTTCTATAATATCAGAGTATTCAGTCCCCCACATTTCTGCCCGAATTTAAGTATTGGTGTGACCATTGTATCGAAAGGTTTAAAGTATTTTGTTTATTGAAAATATCCCAAATTACGTTGTCATGATTTGATAGAGAATATTGCCTTCTTAGTTTCTAGTTTGCAGATGACAACGATAGCTTTGGAATAAACAAAAGGCTCAGATATTTATATACAGACATTGTTTTAACTTTAAACATATAGTCATTTTATCATTACACATCCCTCAAATTTATTCTGTAACCATTTCAGTAACAATTGATAAAAGTCCAAATATGTAACAAAGACAATATTAAAGACACAACAAATCAGCAAATTCACTGACATAAATTGATTGTTCAACAAACACATCTCATCGAAATTTGTATTTTCTGCCCAAAATAAGCACGAAAACGTTTGACACTCCGATTAACGAGCCGTTCGGTCTTCATGTAATCCTTTTCATAATCTAATGTTGATAAATCTGCTTCCGAAATCGAAACAAACTTGTTTACACTAGAAGTCAATGCAAACGTCGTACAGATACAGACAGATGTACAATCTTCTCAGACTTGGGAAACCAAAATTGTCTATTTTAAGACGCGCGTTCTTTGTGACAGTATCATGTTAAATGATCAAAAACGTACTGTCAGCATGAAACAGCAAGAAATTGTCCATGATGAGTATATGAGAATTTAACACGACAATGCCACGTGAGGTATAATACATGTAATTTAACTAAAATTTATATTTTTTTTACCAATGTTAATCACCTCGCTATCAAGTCGTTATAAGCGTTAAATCATTTTTCTTGTTAAACAATGGCAATTTAGGTGCCATTGCTCGTTCTGAGAAATGGCAACTAAATTGCATTGTTTATAAATGGGTCAAAATTGTTTTTAGATACAACCGTTTCACGCCAAACCCTCGATATAAGAGTATGTTTGCTTTGTCAAACAATTTGTTCCTTGGCATTCTTTTTAACACAGTTAAAATATAAACTTACCAATTGTAACAGATGTTTTTTTCCGAACACAAAATTAATTTATTAACACTAATATCAATGTAATATTGCTAAACTATATTGGTATATCTGTTTATTTGAAGTTTTACTTGTTTTCAAGATTTGCATCGGTTTTTGCCTGTACCTTCCGATTCATTGTCTATAGTGGGTATACTTAATTAGTCATGTATTGCTAATTACAACGATTTGTTTCTAGTCTGTAAATAATCGACGCTAGACTGAAACATTGCCAAACGCATATTTAAGTATAAAAATCATATCACTTAGCCATGACGCTACATCTCACATCATCGCACATCATCTCACATCATATCCATCATCTCGTTAACAGAGTTTCTATATTAATTTAACGACCTTTTACAAACGCCTTGTCAATGACCAACTTTGCTAGACCAACTTTAACCGTATACATGCCTACATTCACACTTAAATAAATAGTTTGACGCAAAGGATTACCTTATAAAAACAATTGAATCCTATTTGCTTCAGTGTGATTGAGTCATATTCCTGCTAAAAGATAACATTTGCCGGACAGATAGAGTAAAACAATATTAATTTCATCCAGCTCTGTTCAAAAGAACAAGAACGAAATAAAGCCAAAATATCATTCAGTAAAGTAGATAGTAATCACCGTTACAAATACGTACAATTTTTAGTGTGGTTTTGTCAGCAAAGGTTCGAACTCTAAACGTTCAAAACATAACGTAAATCATATTTACCACTATGCTGCTGAGTCTTAACGATAATGTACAATTTGTTATTGTACTAGCTGTTACATAAACGTTTGCAGAAGATTTCTCAGTCGTGAATCACTAACCATATGTTACACCTAAAATATCAATATGCTTCGAGGTAAAACAAAAAGGTGTTATTCTTAATTTTCAGATAATAATGTTTTTGTCAAATATAATATATAATAAGGTGGTCTGCATTGGTAAAAGTTGGCTTTTGTGACTAGTGTAGATCCTGATCAGCATGTGTAAACAAGTACAACTTGATATAAGAAAAGAAATTACTACGAGAGAAAGATAAGTTTGTATTGGTTGCGTTTTTACTCCGCTTTCATACCCTCAGACAGGAAACAATTATGTTCAGTGAGCTATCGTGAAATATAAAAAGACTTATACGGATAGCAAATCTGTATATATCTAATGTGGTGACACTGGAGTAACATAGTCCTATCTTTAGATTCATATACTCATCAAATATAACTGAAATTATCATACTTATTTTACATTTAATTTAGGGCTAAGACCTTTTCATTTCCGAATGCCCTGTCTTCGTCATGCGTTGATGATGATTTATGACGTTGTTTACCCTCGTGCTCGGCAATAATGCCATTTGGCGAGTTTGCAAGCTGTTGCGTATTTATACAAATGCAACCTCGCATAAAGAAAGATCATTATATTTGCATTATGTCGTCCTCTTGAATTATATAAATGACTTTGGTTGCAGTGGCATCAGACAAAAGAGCGGAAATGCCTAAACTTTAAAATTGTTCTTGTTCTAAAGTCCTGGCCCGTCTAAAAAGTAATTTTGCATAAATGTTCCCCGGGGTACCTTCTACCATAATAGTTGGGATATGTATAAAACATGGGCGCTACGAAGCGGTTTCACTTATAACAAAATCTTTAAAAATCTTAAAAATATATTCTTGTCTAAAAGCATAGGCTCAATTTGAAAATAATTTGGCACAACTGTTCCTCGGATGACTACCCCTGCCGGTGGGGGTTAGAATACGCCGACTTCCGTCCTACAAGGGGTAGAAGTCCCCTAATGGACACGCCTGTTTGCCGTGGGTGGATACTCGTAAGCAGGAAACGAGGATCCTGGCATTTGAGGGAAGCGCAGGGATATCCGGCTTTCCAACACACTGCTTTGGCCTCTGCTTCGGTGTAAACGGGAGCCTAGATGGGCCCGGTCTAGTGCAAACGGCTGGTCATATATTATATTTAGGCACTAACTTATTCGCGGTATCTAAGTATACCATCTGTGTACCCCTGACACGAGGAGCTGGTTTTCCGCTCCATGTATCGTGTTCCCTTGTTGGACTCCGTGGCGGGTGGGGGCCACGGTTGACGAAATAAAAAAACTTAAACATGGATCCTCAAAACAAAAAACGCACACGCACGCAAATGCACTCGGACTCCGATATCGACAACCCGAAAGGCAACACATCAAACTCTACATTTCCACGCTTTCTACTGATTGAATCAAATTTACCTGAATCGCCTATTACTTCACTTTCACCTTTTGTCATTGAAAAAACTGAAATCTGGTGCCCTTCTCATTGAAGTTGAGAAGAAGGCACACGCAGACAACCTATTAAAATTAAAGACTTTTTTCAATATATCTGCCAAATGCTCTGCTCACAATACACTCAACACATCAAAAGGACTTATAAGATGCCCGGATCTTGAAGGGGTTTCGGAGGAGGAAATTACTTCTGAACTGGCCGACTAATTGGTCGTCCATGTCAGGAGAATGACTTCCTACAGGGACAACATCAAAAGACCAACAAATACTCTGGTACTTACTTTTAATACTGCTATTTTACCAAGATCTTTAAAAGTTGGATACTTACATGTCCCTGTTGATATGTATATACCCAACCTTACAGTGTTACAACTGTTACAAATTCAAAAAGAAATATCAAGTTATTCCAATCCGTTCAAAACATAGATGTATTTAGTAGAAACTTTTAAAATAGTATTGTTTTAAGTTACTGGCCCGATTTGAATAGGTTTTTAGTAATTTCGTAGTAACGGCTTTCCCTGCTGGCGCTCATAGTTTGTAAGGTTAGTTAGCATTACGACTGACTCACTGGTGTTAGGATAAATGGACCCGCAGTACTCGTAATTTACCCAGAAAACGCCAAAATATAACTGACAAATTGTTGAAAGTGAAGTAAAAAAGCAACCAAAAATCATATGGTCAGCAATTTACTTTTACCAGTGGCAAATATATGTTTGACATCCGAAAATCGATGTTCATATATAATTGCCATAATACGAGAGTTCGTCATAGTCAGTAACGATATAAAATGACCTCCGCACAGTAAATGCGACCTTAAGAAGTTTTGACATTTTTGATAATTAACATCATAATAAAAGCATAATTTCAATTTCCTTTACGGGTCATATCTTTGCCGAGTAAATTTGAATTACTCTATACCTCTATCCCCCTGAGACGGAATGTTTCGGTCGGGATTAGCCTGATCTGGATCGATACATTATGCTGAGTCCATAATGTTGTTTTTTACGCTGAACGGCTTATATGGTCCTTATGTCTTACAGTTCAAACATTTATTTAAGACAGGGTTAACCTTATTTCCAGAGATCTATAATTAAACTCTTGAACTGTAGACAGTAGATACAGTTAGATAAACAAACACATTTGTGATAGGTAATTTATCACATGGATAAACTCTACAGCAGATGATTTGAAAATGTTTAACTAAAGATACTGGTAAATCTGTATTGATGAAACTAAAAGTGAATAAAACATTGAGAAACCTGTCAAAATTTCTCATACCATCCATCTGTTGAAGATTAGACAACATGTGTCTGTAGTGTAGAAAGGGTAAAATAGTACCTGTAGCAAAGCTATTTATTATCTATAGTATCTAAAGAATCAACTTAATATTAACACTCTTAGTAAAGAGTCACGCAAGGAACATTTGAGAGAAATGTGTTGACTAGAGTGTTTACAAAATAGTTCTCAATATTGGCCTAGTGACCTAGTTTTTAGCCAGACCATATTCGAAGTTAGCCTAAATATCATCAAGATAAACATTCTGGTAAAGTTTCATCATGCTAGAGTTAAAAACATGGCTTCCAGATCATTAACAAGATTTTTCTTAAATTTGATCAAGGGACCTAATATTTGACTCAAAATGACCAATGTCTAAATTTGCCTGTATATCATCAAGAAAAACTGTCTGACAAAGTTTCAAGCCGCTAAAGTCAAAATTGTGGTCTCTTAAGTGTTAAATCAAGATTGTCCTACAACTTGGCATAGTGACCTAATTTTTTAACAAACATTACCCATATTCAAAATAAATATAATAAAAACAATCATTCTGACAAAGTTTCAGCATGCTCAAGCTAAAAGTGCCACTTCCGGGTCTTAACCAGCAGACGACTTTGAACATATTTTGTCAAATGATACAAAACCTCTATAATTGAATGGATAACCTATGACTAAAAGTGGAAAACATTGTGGCAAAAGGAGAAATTGCTCGTTTTGAGCAATTTCTTCTTTTGTCTCTATGTTTTCAAAAAGCCATCTGCTGCAGAACGCCTCTAGAATATGAGAGAAGGGGTTAACAAGATTTTCCTCCAACTTGGCTTAGTGCCCTAATTTTTTATCCCAAATAACCAATATTTGAAATTGGCCTATCATCAAGACAAACTTTCTGACAAAGTTTCAAAATGCTCAATACAAAAATGCAGTGTCTATAGTGTTTGGCTAAGTGACCTAGTTCTTTACTGGATCTGACACATATTCGAACTTAGGCTAGATATCATACAAGCAAATATTCTGAGAAAGTTTCAACATGCTCAAGTAAAACATGCGGCTTCCAGAGTGTTAACTAGATTTTCCTATAATTTGAGCAGTCCTGCGAGCAAACCAACATTGTGGACTCTGCATAAAGTATCGATCCGGATCAGCCTAAGCATGCTACACAGGCTTACAAGGATAGACAAATTTCACCTGTGGATTTTCTGTCAAATTGACCTGTAACTTAACCAACAATGTCCAATTCTCTAATACAACCAAAATACATCAAAATTGATACTTTTTACCCCAAAACATAGGCTACACTCAGCCTATTTAGTATACAATGAGAAGAAGAGTATTAGATGAACAAAATAGTTTGATTGATTAATTGGGGTTTAACACCATTTTCATCAATCTTTCAGTCATTTCACGGCAGCCAGTTCAACTACTCATATGTTTCTTGGCTTTCTCATACCAGTACTTCACACAACATACTTTCCAAGCAACTGGCTGCTTTTCCACATAGTCTGAAAGCCCATTGGTGGTAGTCATGTCAAATGTTGGAAGGAATGTAGGCCAAGCTGGTGTTCGAACTCACAACCCCTGGATTAACAGCCTGTGTTTCTCCTGACTGAGCTACGGTAAACTGAGTAATAAAATAGGAAACATGCTGTACCAAAGTGAGCTTGCAAAGATATTTTCAAAGTTGTCTGCTGTAGATTGGTTAAATTTGGGTAAAGTTTTTAAAAAGAGCCTGTGATATTGTTTCCGTTTAAATATTTCTTCCAATCCTTGAAGTTTGCAAAAAAATCAACAGGTCAAAATGTACAGTTGTGTTAAAAAAATCATACTTTTCTTCCCATTACTATGTTCAACAATTGAAAAATTGGGGACATATTTTGTACATGTAAATTCTGTTGCATGATGAGTACATATCAACTTGAATATACATAGAAAAAAATAGTAAACTGACCTTTGAATGTATATAGGTTGTAGACAATAATTATGCAATAGAAAATCTTTAAACTTTATGTCAGAAGTTAAATCTCATAATGTGCTTTTTCCTTTTGTGATCAATAATTTGATTGTGAAATTAATTCTTCTTATGAACATGTACCAGTACTCTCTGGAATCTAGACAGAGAAAGCTTTGATCAGATTTAAAAAACAAAAGGCCCAAGAGGGCCAGTATCGCTCCACGGCCATTAGGCAAAAATTAAATCTTCAAACAGCCCCGCCCCCTGATGGCCATGTTTTTGACCAATCAACATTGTTGAAGGAATCTGATAGAGGACCATCCTAGGAACATTTCTACAAAATTATTTGAAAATCAGCCAGAAACTTTCGGAGGAAAAGATTTTTGAAGTTTTCACTATAGCCATATACGGCAAAATAGCGCCACCCTCTGACTGCCATGTTTTTCGACTAATCAACATGGCTTGAAGGATCTGATAGAGGGTCTCCCTAGGAACATTTCTACAAAATTATTTGAAAATTTGTCTGAAGCTTTCGGAGGAGAAGATTTTTTAAGTTTTCACTATAGCCATATAAGGCAAAATAGCCCCGCCCCCTGGCAGCCATAGTTTTCGACCAATCAACATGGCTTGAAGAAATCTGATAGAGGGTCACCCTAGGAACATTTCTCCAAAATAATTTGAAAATTTGCCAAACACTTTTTGAGGTAAAGATATTTCAAGTTTTCACTATAGCCATATAATGCAAATAGCCCCGCCCCCCCTGGCGACCATGTTTTTCAACCCCCCCCTGGCGACCATGTTTTTCAACCAATCAACTTGGCTTGAAGGAATCTGATAGAGGGTCACCCAAGGAACATTTCTACAAAATTATTTGGAAATCGGCCTGACACTTTCGGAGGAGAAGCTTTTTTAAGTTTTCCCTACTTTTTTAATTTGATTGCCATGGAAACCAGAATTTTGCATGGATCCAAAAAATTTGGATGAATTTAGAAGAGGACATTAAGAGGATGCTTCCTAGGAAGTTTCATCTTAATTGGCCAAGTGGTTAAGTACGAGAAGTCGTTTGAAGCAAAAAGTTAACGCATGCACGACGGACAATTCGCCATGACATAAGCTCGACTAGCTTTCAGCCAGAGGAGCTAATTATAATATTTCAATCACCCTTTCCCTCAAATAGACACTTTCTGACGCCTCTGCAGCAGACGGCTTTTTGAAAACATGGAGGCAGAGGAAGAAATTGCTCCATACGAGCAATTTCTTCTTTTGTCACAATGCTTTTTACTCATGCCTCTTACTGTTGACAAATGCTAGTAAACTTAGTTTTACTTTTAAATTTTACATCTTGGGTCATTTAACAAACCTTTTACAACTTGGGTCATTTAACAAAACAAATGATCTGCCTGATCAAAATGATCAACAAGTTCACCCTGTGTGACACAATATGTAGTTCAAAATGATCTACTTAATGTTAGTTATCATGTACAAGTGTCTTCCTGGAAGGCTGTGTTATAGCTCAAAATGATTTACTTGAATGTCTTGTTCATAGTAATTAGTAATTAAACAGTTATCATCCTGTATTATAGTAAACAAAAACAGATCACATTGGGCATCCTTGATTCGTATTTGTGTCGTTTATATCTCCTAGATACTTGTCCTTCCATTCCGTTATTGTTTTCCGAGTTACCTTTACAGGATAAACACTTTCATTCAGAATACTTTTCACAACGACTCGCTGCTGTTACCTGCAGCTTTGAAGAATGTCATTAACGTTGTTTTGTTTTGTTTTCTACCCGTTTTGTTGCGTCCAGGACTTGCCATGTTCACCCTGTGTGACACAATATGTAGTTCAAAATGATCTACTTAATGTTAGTTATCATGTACAAGTGTCTTCCTGGAAGGCTGTGTTATAGCTCAAAATGATTTACTTGAATGTCTTCCGTCAACATTTCCATGATCTGAAACGAAACAAAAATACATACAGTTACTGATTGCACAATAAAAATAAAATCAAGATGTGTATACATGTCTGCACAAAATCATTCTTTATCAATATATATGTATGCTATGATTTGAATAATAAAATAGTCTGTTTATAATAGATACTTTGCAATTATTGATCTGCATTAAGTTATTTGGGGTTATAATGCATATGTATCCAGTGAAGACTCAGAGGAGCCTATGTATCATATTATGCAGTCTCACCAGTCTTAACTGACCATTTACATGTAATTTAGACCTAGAAACGGCGTAGCATCACTACTTTTATGTCAATATAACTTTATAAATGACGTCAAGGCAAAGTGTCAGTTAGACATGGATTCACTAGACAATTTATAACATAACGTACACAAATATACATATGTTTTTGTGTGTTAATTGAATAACATTTTTGGCAAAGCATCATGCATATGCTCCATCTAAGTAAAGACAAAATCTGGAAAATTCATTTATCAATATACATTGTATTTCTTCATTCTTTTCAATAACAAACTTGTATACATAATATCATCAATACAAATAATTGTACACACTTAAGTTTGAAAGCAGTTTTCACATCACTTAACCACTTTTGTCTCCTAAGTCCTCAAATGAGCCTAAATAGTGTATACATACAGTAACAATGATATACTTGTACAATATATGTACGAAGTCTCAGAAGTCCTTCATTTATTATTTTTTATTTTCCTTCATATGCCACCCTTTTAAATAATTAACAGATGTCAGATGATAACACGAACAAGCGAATGTCTACAGGAATTGGGCTATTTTCAGACATACGTGTACACGAAATACATGTGAGCTTATTTTCATATTCGGTTACGATACAGCACAGGGCGAAAAAAAAATCCACTCCAAATTACAGTTTAATTGACAGACCTACCTCGAACGTTTTACGGATTGATGACTAAATGAACATTTTCCACTCCTTTCTTTCCTGTCAGTCTTCCTCAATATAAAACTTCATGTGTCTTTTCTCCATAATAACAATCTATCGTCAGGGCAGCTTGTCAGATTTCTACTTTCATTTTGAACGGAAGTTGCAAGTTCTCCTTCGCAGAGTTGTCGTTCCTTACCATCTCTTTCAGTAAAATGAATCGAGTGGCTAGATAATTAGTTCGGAGATAGTTTTTCATCGAAGCGTTTGGCATTATTGTTAATACTACAGATAGTTTTTCATGGAAGCGTTTGGCATTATTCTTAATTCTACCAAACATCCCAAAATCACTTCTGATCTACAAGAAAATCAAAATATCACGTGATATCATCAAAATTGCCGTATTACGATTTTATATTAAACGAAATTTTAAGAAACATAATAAGGTATGAATTGTAATAGTGTCAATATTATTTCGTTTCTAAAAATTAAATTCTTTCTGATTGAAACATGTAAAAAATTGGTATATATTCATACATTGTTTATGAATATATTAATTCAAACTTCAACGCAAAATTGTAAACATAATACTTCAACCACTAATGCTGCCTTTTTACAGTCCTTTTTCAAAATTCAGATATATTGATTCACCAATGTTTTCGAAAAGCAGTTATATTGCCTGATAATTGGCACTACTTTTTTGTTGTGGGTATAAAAAAAGCCCTCTCGGTTTTTGGTACCCAGCTTTACTCTGTCATACTGTTTATAATCAGGGAGGCAATTGTTGTACGATTTCTCAAAATGCACATGGCTATAGACAGTACCCTTAGGGGTACCGTCCAAAAATGAAGTCGGCCGATTTTTAACATAGAAGAGTCTACTTAGTGGAACGCGGCGCTGAAAGTATAAATGTGTACCTGAACCTGTTTTGAAATTAACTTTCAAAAACGTTCTATGATTAAACAACGACATGATATTGTATTATACTCACCTGATATCCTGATCCCACTCAAACTGAAATAGATTCGTATCAAGTTTCAAAAAAAAAATTCATTCAAGTCATTCAATAAATAACAATATATGTATGTAGTGTAAACTGTGCGTTTCTTGAGAATTACATTAAGTGTCTACGAGTAAAATATCCAAGTATATTTGTTTGCATCTCCTTTCGCATTTTATCAGGGACTCTCTTATATACATACCTGATTTCTATAAAAGTGAATCTGTTTTCAGAGCTTTGATGAATCGTGTCGTCAGGACCATAAACCAAACTATTAAAGAAAAGCATAGCCTGGGAAGTTGGGGAAAATTTATTAAATACAAATTAAATGTGTCTAAAGATTTGTAAAACGGTAGGAGACATACGTATTTTGCATTTTGTTATTTCTTAAATCAGTCAATACAATTTATTAATTCATGAAGGTTGTTATTTTTAAACATATTACATATTTTTTCTTCACAATAATAATGTTGGTTGCTCACATTTCGATTACAACTTTTTCAATACTGAATTCGCGCCGCGTCAATAACTGTGTCGATTACACGGAATAGATTTTATGTGGGAAATTACGGTTGACAAGTGCAATGGTTTTTTTAGATTTATAGATACATTGTATTCGTCCTGCTGTCAACGCATTCGTCTGCCTTTAAGATTAATCGCGATAACTTCCCTGTTTTAGTACAAATCGGTGGGGTATATTTTCTTTATTCATTTTTGCGTGCACATATTGCGTGGGTAAATCGTGTTCAGAATAAGTACAAAAACTAGACGCTGGAGTAATACTACGAATCAACCCACTCCCACATACATCAAATCTGCAGAAGGCGAATTAGGAATTGTCTAGGTTAATAGGTTAAACCAATCTTTAATATTGAAAGCATACTTAGAAAAAATCATTGTGACAAGTGGGGAAATTCCTCATTATGAATAATTTATCATTTTGCCACAATGAATTCCAAAGACACCTGCCTCGGATGTGTCGGAATGCGTCTACAAGCGGGAAAGGGTTAATAAATATATTTTTTGGAGAATCCGCTTGAAATATCTTATAAACAATTTAGTGTCTTTATTCACGCCGTTGTTAAAAAAAATTAAGTTTTATCAACTTAAAAGTAGACTTGTTTATGCTCCCGGAAAATATGAAACAATTTACTAGGCTGTGAAATGTGCCTTGGCCATGGGTTCTCCTTTACCGCCATGAAAGGATCGAACCCTGGAACCTCTGCTCTCAAACTTCCGAGAGCTTAGCACTTTATCATACATACATCATATAATCGTGTTACAGTAGTATTTACAGCTAGCCTGTGTAAACATGAAATCAATGTGAGAAACGTATGAGAGCTCATATATATAGAAGACCTGCTCCCTTTCCACAGTCAACACTGTTCCATTTGGTGGCGTATTGCAGCGATCTATAAAATAAACCACCCCATACAATCACTTGTGTGTAATGTCGTGCATGAAGCAGTTTATCTTCAATTAATTAATAAACAATGTGGGAAAGGAAGACCAATAACTTTCTTGCAACAAATGCTTCATATTTGCGGCATAGTTAACGTTTAAAACATAACCAGTAAATACGTACGCTATGTTGTATACGTTATATTCAAACATCTTTTTGTAATAATCAATCATACATATGGCATACTGTTTTCTTACAATAGTGTTTATCGCCTGTAAACATGAAATCACTGTGAGAGGAGTATCAGAGCTCAAAAGCAACCATAGCTTGTATATAGCTGTCAGTGCATGCATGCTATCAGATCCAAATGCAAAATATTGGCGGGGGGGGGGGGCAAGAGCAAGATTAATCTGCATGGATGGACTTAGATTTTGTTTTTATTATTATTTTTCATATTTATTATCTTAATGGTTTGTTTGTTTATCTTGTTGTCTCCCTGTGTTTCATTTGTGTGTGAACAGCTGACAGTTTGGTAAACATCGTAGAGAAGAAAACAGTTTTGAATAATAGGTAAAACTAATTTCCATACAAACATAATCGTTTCTAAGTTAAAACATTATGTGCAGAGGCGAAATTACTCGCATTTATCTCTGTTCCTCACTGTGGTAACCCTTTTACAATTACAACAAAACTGAAGGAGATGAATTTGAAAACAACTATGCTAAACTATGGTAAACCATAACAAAATTATTAAATGGAGTTGTGACTAAGGGAAACACTGCTCATACGGAGTATTTTCCTTCGTTTGCCATAATGTTTTCAAAAATGCTCTGCTGCAGGTCTTGGCAAGAATAGAGATCATTTCGGAACATTAAAGTATAATTATTCATTTGAGTGGAAACAGTCGAACTTGGTTATTATGAACAATTTCTCCTGTTGCCACAATGTTTAAACATTTTGAAAAAGAATCTGTGAAATGACATTTTTTACCTTGTATGACATGCATATGCATTCTGGCACATCTGAAACAAACGACTACTGAAAATAGTGTGACATTTCATTAAAAGAGATTTATCATATTTTGTCTAGATACTGGAAAATGGTTAAAGACGATTTATTTCTATAAAGCAATCAGATTTATAAATGTAAAAGTATCACTATTTATTAACGTTGAAAATATTATGGCAAAAAAATAAAAAAATTAGTAATTATGAGCTATTTCTTCATTTGTACAATGTTTTCAAAAGCTATTTACTGCATGTGTGTTACAATACAAGTCGGAACGGGTTAAACACTAGTCTCACCTTCATAAAACCTTGGAAATATTTTAAAAGGAAAATGTGAAGCTTAAATGAATTATCATGATCATTATGTTGAAAATTGACATTCATAAGACTCTCCATGGGATGCATTTTAGCTTTTCCCACACATAATCTGAAACAGACAACTTTGAAAACATATTTGCAAAGATGTGAAAAAAACACCTAAAAATCAAAAGATAATTATTAAAAAGAGAAACTGCTCGTTTCGAGTCTTTTCTTGGAAGATAGTGATCCAAGGATAGAACAGTGTCCTCTAAAATCAAGCACCACTGGTTCAAACCTTAATGATCGAAGTACCGTATTTAATGAGAAAGATCTCACAAAATAGTTGGGATAAAAAACAATTCGTTTCTCACAATGTTTTCAAAACTCATCATGCAACAATATTCCAGAGACAGTAGAAATACTTTGTTCATCAATGACTAGGCTTATCAGTGGATGATATATTTCAGCACCTGTCACAGCATAGAGGGGTATGGAAACATTTTAGTTAGCAATACAGTGTATTTCATAACGCAAGCATCTATATGAAACACCTCCTTGTTTCCGTTGTGCTTCCGTTGAACACCGCGCATTTTCGTAACTGTTGACAACAAAATGGCAGACTCAGAGATTTTATTTCCGGGTTGTTCACTGTCGCAATACGTTAATGGGTCTTGTGGAACATGTTCAGCGTTTCCTGGCGAAACATATCTTATTTTGGTTAAGTCATGTGATAAAAGTATCGAAGCACATTTACGTAAATGTAAAACGAGACACAGCTTTGTAAAAAATGAATGTGATCTCGTCTGCCTTCGAGCAGGAATTTGGAATTATGACAATCATCTCGACGAAGGTATTACCATATGCCCTTTTCACAGATATACTTACGGTGTTGGATGGCATTTTAGTAAAATGTGCAGATTTTTTATACATTCTGAAGATACAAAAGCTAAGGCGCAGATCGGAATGGACAGGACGATGTGCATGTCTGCACAATTAAGATGGGGAGTGTTGCATCGTGTTGGCACAGGTGTGTATCTATAAACTGGCTCTTTTATGAATCATTTCAAAGATTGAACAAAATAAATAGAATAAGAATAGTGTGGGATGATGTTCTGAGGTAAACACAAACATCTAGAACAGACATTCAAATATAATCCCAACAGACTTATTCATTGTTTGGTCACATTTTGTTTGTGTGCCCTAGAGTTTACTTTGCTAGGATGAGACTTAGTGAATTCTCCTCCTTAACATGCATGTCTCTAAATGATGTATGTATTACTATATGCATGCTCCAGTCTGACTACTAAATATAACAAAATTAAACACAAATCAGTTATGTTTGAGACTGTATGTTCTTTATTTTTCTATTTAATATATCTATAGGTGCTACCTATTTACGAAAAAAACGCAAGATAATTATAAACAAAAATTAAAGAGCATACTTTAGCCATAAAAAAGGATTTATAAGTAATTGACTAGACAATAATAATCTTAATGTCATGTGTCTTGCATTATCATAACATATTTGCAATTCGTATTGCTGTCGTCTATTATTACGAACAGAAAATAATAAAGTAAAGACTTTCAGAAAATCAAGGAATACATTTATAATGAACGAGGTTAAAAACATGAGGGCCAAGATGATCCTTAATCGATCACCTGCATTATGGTAAAGAAGCAAATAGATCAGCCCTTTTCTGATGCCACCTGGCGACTGCCTTTTTCAAGCAGTCAATATGACTGGAACAAATTATGTAAGGGGTCACATTTCTGCTAAACCCTGACGATACAGTCAAAATTTAGTTTCGGGCGTAGAAGGCTAATGCTGTCGTTTTATTGACGAACGGGAAAACATATTTCTTATAGATTTCCATTTATTTTTAACTTTTCGTACAAATGTTAATTCCAGCACTTTAATGATCTTAAATATCGATATTAAAAAAAGTGATTAAAAAGACGACAATAATTTTCAATCCGTGTTTTTCTGCTCATTTTATACATACCCAAAATACCGATTTAAAAAAAATAAAATAAAGCCGACAATAATTTTCAATCTGTGTTTTACGTCTGCTTTTTATACATATCCAAAATGGCGGCCCCCATGGATTTTTCCAGTTTCATTTCAGAAAGCTTCATGGGTTATTAAAAAAAAAAAAAAAAAAAAGTATTTATGTTTTTTTTTCGTATTATGATTAAAACTTACTCAGAACAACAGGTTAATATGGCTTGATCATTTTCCTGGGAGATATTTATTTTTAAAATAACCTGACTTGATACAGTACCATACTCTAAATTTTGTGGAAAGAAACATTTTGATAATATTATTGAAATGGAAATGGGAAAGGGTGAAATAATCATTGTTTAAATGTAGATGTGGTGCTGCATTACATTAAATCTTGAAACTAAATTTTATTCGGCAAGTTCGCACATAATATTACCGTCTTTGGCAATTTACAAGCACACGTAAAAAAGGAAGCATCAAGCAAAGATTGACAAAGTATTTTTTCATTCCATTATTATCTTTTCGACAATAAGTTATATTATTCTTTAAGTCTTTTTTATAGGTGTATTGTATGGGTTTTTTCAATGTTTGTAGGTATTTGCCTGAAATGTATGGACAACTTTCCTAGTGAACAAGCAGTGAATAGTGATCTAGTGAATAGTGATATTCAGGTAATATTTTAAAATTCATAGAATTTTACAATCATGAAAGGAATACAATATCACTGTTATATTAGTTTACACATGTTATTTATGTTATTTCTTAAGAGTAAATGTATCAAATAAATAGTTTAATAAGATCATGAAAAAGCCCATGACATGGTTGTGTATCTTATTTTATCTTATTTTATCTCCAAATCCTAAGTAATTGCCAAAAAGATTGATTAAATTGAGATGTTTTTTGTTATTCCAATAACATTTTCCTATAATTTTACAGTTATGCTCTAACTTGATGAATGTATCCAAGTCAGTCAATTAGATTTGCAGTTTGGTTTAATCAAATAATCAATTTGGTGTTTTATATTCTATGGGATACATAGACACACTTTTGTTTCATAAATCTACATTTGTGTGAGACATGTCATATGTAAATAAAAAGCTGAAAATGTAGCATTGTTTTCTTAATTCCAGCTTAACAAGGCAGGTTGATGCATCCGCAGAGGACGACTTTTGAAAGAAATTATTCTGCTGCAGAATTGTTGTATGTCTCAAATGGTTAAACCACTTGTAAGTCAAATGACGTTTTTTTTAATCAGATCTGTTCAGGTTTTTATGTTTAGTTTAAATTATCAATGTTAAGCTATGAAGCTTATACTGCTTATGTATCACTGAATATATTTTTTTAAATCAAAGAATCATAACTCAACATTGCATTACTAAAATTTATGACTTGTCATTTCACAACAGATCGTACAATGTCATGTATTTATTATGTTTGATGAATGCTACAGAGGGAATTCAAAATGGCTTTTTACCTTACACCTATGTTGTCATGATATAATATCTTATATTCTGTGTTTGATTCCATCTATTATTATTTTATTTTGTTTAGATACCTGGAATATCTTATGACTAATACAGTGATGGATTGTCATTTAGAAGATAACTTGATGCATTTACAAGTAAGTTATATTCAATAATTTTAATGACAATACATATTTCCTTTTTAACAAACACTTGTGCTGCCTGTGCAGTAAGTCATCTCTAAAAACATGATTGAAAATGGAGAAATTTGCAACTTTGCCTAATACTTTTCCACAAGGTTTTCAAATTTGTATCCACACTTTATTTCAATACTTTAGGATGATACAATAGTTATTTGTAATAGTTCTTTTCCAAAAAACATGGTTCTAGAAACATCCATTATCCATATTAATCCTTTCCCACATACAACAAATCTGCAGCAGACAACTTTGAAAAGATCTGTGTAAAAATATGGAAAACCTTTAAAAATAAAAAAGCAATTATAGAATAAAGTTTGTGTCATGAATAATTCTCCTTTTGCACAATATTTTCTGAAGTCTTCTGCTGCAGAGACTTCAGAAAGTGTCTGTATGTAAAAAGGGGTTAAAAGTCAGATTTATCTTTATTGAAAAGGGTTGCAAAGATATCAGAGAGTGTCTGTACGTGGGACAGGGTTAATAGTATGATTGTGTATCAATGTTAAATGTGATAATTGGAATAATTAGATTTTTGTGTTGTAAATGTATTGTTGTATTTTCTGTATTGAATGATATATTTTGTTAACCATTCCACCATGGAACTAATTCTGGTTACTCCATCAGACAGACTAGAGTGAAACAACTTTAAAATATGTATCTATATTTCACAATAATTTGTCTTCCATCTACAAGGACTTAATTTTATTGATTGGCCATCAACAGCAGATAACTTTTGAAAAAATGTGGCAAAGAGAGAGCTTGTTTATGTTTATAGGGGGATTTCCAAAGTATCTATAACCTATATATGGTTTAGGGTTAACATTTCCCCTGGAATTTGCATCTTTCTCTGCCACTTGAGCAAACCATTTTTGAAAACATTGTGGGAAGATGATGAATTGCTCATAATGATCAATTACTCCTTTTCCAACAAGTTTTAGCTAGGTATTTTAAAAATAGTATACTTACCATTTTGCCTGATCTTTTTTATGATCTAAACACATTTTCAAAAAAGTTAACTGAAAATCTAGAATATGGGTCATACCAGGTTAACCCTTTTTCTCATTAAACATTTCTGAAGCAGACGACTTAAAACATATTTTGTCAAAAATTTGAAAATCTATAATTGAATGGATAACCTATGATTAAAAGTGGAAAACATTATGACAAAAGGAGAAATTGATTGTTTTGAGCAATTTCTTCTGTTATCACTATGTTTTCAAAAAGCCGTCTGCTGCAGAGGCGTCAGAAAGCGTCTATATGAGGGAAAGGGTTAAAAGACTAGGACACTTGGCCATATTGAGGAACATCCACAAGTTTGTATCATTAACTTTTCAGAGTTCACAAGATGAAACAATATCTTTTTTTTCAAACTGGAGTCAAGAATGTCAAGAACTTTCTCTTGTTAATGTTAATCAAGTGATGAAAAGTTTAGATACAAGTCCTCTAAGATCACGGCTTAAAACTGATATTTTGAAAGCTAAGCCATCGACAGTACGATATTATAAAAGGAAAGCGGAGGACTGTGTAGATTCTTTGCTTGATATGATTGCTCCTTGCCAAAGCAATGTCTTTAAGAAAGATCTACTGTTAATGTCTGATAGTGAAGAACAGCAAGATTCAAACCTCATCGACAATCTATCCAAATTGTATTTAGAAACCACTGACAATTACTGTACAACATTGACAAGACCAGATCATTTCAAAATAAATCAACTAATTACATCATGCTATTGGCTTTTTCTTTAATCCAACATTCTATCAGCTGGTATCATACGGGACGACTCAAATCATTTTAAATTCTGGAGAAAGTATCCAAATCCCGAAAGTTTTGAACTCTATTCAATTATTGTACTTTCATTTAAAAAAGGGAGTTCCCAAATGTTATCAGGTATGTTTTCAAAGTCTGCTGCAGATTCGTTGTATGAGAGAAAGGGTTAAGGGTATGGGTAAATTGTATAAAACATTTTTTACTGTTTATTATTTCAGGATTAAATATCAAACAATATTCATATTCAGAGGAACAATCAGGGAAATCTTATTGTGACTCAAAAATAGCACATATGCGTACCAAGATGAGGTTCTATGTTGCCAATGGTCATGACATCCTGACAGCAGAAGACATGAACACAGCTATTGATCATGGTTCTGGTACGTATTTGTTTTATTGCTACCAACATATGCTTTTGGGTAAAGTTCTTCTCAAATTCGGTGTATCTCAAAAAACACTGAGAAACTAAACATACAAAACCCTGATGTGGAGGTCAGTTGACGTGATTTGATTAATTTATTGGTAATTTGTAAATTAAGTGAACATCTTCTTATCAAAATATAAAAGTAAGATCTTTTAAAACTATTGAAGTGCTATCAGGTAAACAAAATAGTAGGCTATGATGTAAACAAATCCATTCTAGAATTGATACACCTGGTATGGTTTTTATAAATAACAAATATCTTTCATTGTCTTCAGGTGTAGTTGTTTGCCAGGTGTCATATGTGAGGATAGATACAGATCACCACAAGATGAAAACCCATCCATTGAAAAAATGTAACACTTTTTAATGACATTATATACTCATGTTCAGGTGACATTGTTTTAAAAAAGGCGTATTCAATTGAAGTCGGCCTTACAATTTCAAAAGATGTAAAATGCTCCAACATGCAAACACAGTTTGGATGTGTCAAATTTAAAGGAAAAAATTATTTAAACAAAAAACAAGATGAAAGTATTACAAATGTACCAGATTCAGATCTTTATCATTGTCAAATTATCATCTGAATGAATCACTTACCTGTCCTGTAGCTGGTTGTATTAAAACATATGCGTCCATTGAATCATTAGACAATCATTTGACCATAGGAAAACATGAAATCAAAATTCACCGGGAATCCACATATGACCGTATAAAAAAGCAACCGGCTGAATTGTGCAACAATGTTGTTGTAGTTGTTGGTAAAAAGAATCATGGAGTTTATTTTCAGTCTGGTGAAAGATCTGTACCAATGGGATGGGGATTGAAACATCTGAGGAAGATAACAAGGTTTTCAAAAAGTGTCAAGCAATTTCTTGAAAATAAATCTGAAGAGGGAATAAAGAGCGGCAGAAAATGTATTCCGCAAGATGTTGTCAGTGACATGAGAACAGTGAAAGATGAAAATAGAGATCGGGTATTCCAACTTACTGAATGCTTAAACAGTACCCAGATCCACTAATTTTTCTCAATACTAGCATCTAAACCAACATGTTTATATGATGAAAATGATATTCGTGCAAATGAACTCTCAGTTTTACTTCTGTCAAATAATGAGCAAATTCCACAGAGATCATATCAGCAGCAGACTACTTTTAAAACATCAATGTAAAATATCATGCTGACAGTCAAACATTATTTTCAAATCCGGACAATGCTTTTGTACAAGAATATGTTTCAAGTTTTCTCTATATTTTTTTATATTCATATAATGAAAACAAGCACCTACCCCTTGCAGCCATGTTTTTCAACAGATCGGAATAATTTGAACAATATTTGTAGAGGGTCATCCAAGGAACATTTGTGCCAAAATAATTTGAATTCCGGCTGAAACTTTTGGACAAGAGGATTTGTTAATTTTTCGCTAATTATACATATAGAAACCAAGCCCTGTCTCCCGGTGGCCATGTTTTTCACCGGATCAGAATAATTTGAACACTCTTGGTAGATGGTCAGCCAATGAACATTTGTGCCAAATTATTGTTTAATTTAGGCTTGTTTGTGTGACAGATAGGGAGAGAGATTCATTCAGAGCTGAAATTAGCAAAATTTTGCAATTAATCAAGTGTAATGAATTGCTACTGGTACATTTTAATGGTTTTATTCTCATTTATTTATTTTATCTAAAGTTCATCAAAACAGCTGCTTTATCCCCAGGAGATTTGTACTGAGAACAGAAAGAATTAGATTCAGTCTATAATATAAACAGCATTTGTCATTAGTCATGCTTGTCCCATTTATATTCATTATTAAATTGTATAAGCTTATATATTTCAAACATAGTCTGAACAAACAGAATATACCTTTATCCAGCTGAATTCCATCATCTTTCATTGTTTTTAAATTTCTAACACATTAAAGCATTAGTCTTTGCTTAATTCTGTTAAATGCTTAGAGAACAAAATATAACAAGATTAGCCTGCACAAATGTGCAATCTAATATAGGCTGTTTTTTAATGCAATTACAGGTTAAAGTTGTGCGTAACAGAATACACAAAATATATTAGCTTACAGCATGATAAGGTTTAATAAATAGCACCATAACTGTTCATAGTCAAGTGTGTTCTTCTTTGTAATGAAATTTCATGATGAATTGGAAAATAATATAGTGAATTTGTTAAATGAAGAGTGATGTTGATTTCGAAATGAGTTGTTTCTAACAGATCTAACCACTTTCCACATACAACAAGACTTAGTTTACTGCATTCAAATTTAAAAAAGAAAACAATGAGGAAATTCTCCCTTTACCAGAATGCTTTTGAAAGTTGTCTGCTTATTCAATTTCTATGGGAATATCTTCCTTTTGAACAAAACTAATTTGGCATAAGGCATAAGGCAGTGAAAGGTGTCAATGAATTTCATTCAATAAAAATTTAATGTACTTGTATGGCTATACTATAGAATATGAATTATTATATGATAGCAATCACTGTGTTTATACTAGTTCTGTTGAAAATGGAAAAGTAGCAATTTAATAACATTTAATTTAAGACTTCTCTACAGCAGACAAAATTGAAAACATTATCACAAGCAATTTCCGTAATGTTTCTGACTGCCAATTTGTAGTATATGGAAAAGGGATGAACAAAAGAGACATTTTCCTAATATTTGATTTTTGTTCTGTTTCAAATTTCAAACTTCATACTTCACACTTCACAATTCACAATTCATAGATAATATGTTTGAAGTTTGAAATGTGAAGTGTGAAGTGTTAAGTGTGAAGTATGAATTATGAAGTATGAAGTCTGAAGTTCGAAGTGTGAAGTTTGAAGTATGACATTCAGACTTCATACTTCACACTTCAAACATATTATCTATGAAGTGTGAAGTATGAAGTCTGAATTTCAAACTTCAAACTTCACACTTCACACTTCAAACATATATCTATAAAGTGTGTAGTATGAAGTGTGAAATGTTAAGTAGGAAGTTTGGAAGTCACCACCGGTCTTTCGTAGATATCTCCCTTTTCAACGTGAAAGGTTTCTGTTAAATTGAAAGAGCCAGAGCTGTATTAAATTGTATTATTATACCTCACGTGACTTTGTAATGTTAAATTCTCATATACTCATCATGGGCAATTTCTGACTGTCTCATGCTAACAGTACGTTTTTGACCGGTTAACAGGCATGCGCGTGAAAATGTTTGTTATGCATGTGCATGACATCATTTCAAACAATAACGTCACCTGTTAGATGCGCGTGCCATGTAACAGTATACTGTTAACCGGTATATTCATATGTGTGTGCTACATTGTTGTAGATCTACCCATGTTCACCTCCCCTACAAAGGTACAGAATAAATTGAATAAATTGAATAAACGTGTAATTTTGTTCGGTATAATACAAATATTTTTGCATGGCTTCCAGTGTGACAGTACATATTGTCAACATTCGGGTAAATACACTGTTAACAGTATTTTCATCATATTGACAATATGTACTGTCACACTGGAAGCCATGCAATATTTATATATTCTTTTTCTGTAGAAGATGCATTATTAGATGATGGTAAGCATTGTTTGATATCAAGTTAGTTTTTAAGAGAACATTTTCAAAAATCTCTATTTTGTCAAATTTAAGAGTCATCTCCCTTTTCAATGTGAAATATTTCTGTCAAACGAAAGAACCACAGTTTTTTCGATTTTGATTATTAATCTGCAGAATATAACTTTTTAGATGGTAGTTATCATTGTTCCATATAAAGTTGCCTAATAAGTGAACATATAAGTTGAAAATGGACAAAAATGGCAATTTAGTCGAAATTAACAATTATCTCCCTTTACAAAGTGAAAAACAAATATACACGAAAGTCTTTTAAAAAATTAGAATTTTAATGTGTAGAAATTGACTTAAAAGATGTTGGTAAGCATTGTTTGGTATCAATATTGTTTTAACAGAAGAATTTATGTTGAAAATTGGCAAAGATCTCTATTTTGTCTTATTTAAGAGTTATCTCCCTTTTCAATGTGAATTATTTCTGTCAAACGAAAGGGTCAGAGTTGTTTTAAATTTGATTCTTGTTCTGTAAAATATGACTCATAAAATGGTAATAATAAATTTTCCATATCAAGCTGCCGATATTGTGAACATTTATGTTGAAAATGGGCAAAAATGGCAATTTTTACAAAGTTTTTAGAGTTTGCTCCCTTTTTGATCGGCATATTTTTCCGATTAGGTATTGCCAATTTTTTGCTTTTTCAATTTCAACATATTAAAGGTGCTTCTATCCACTGCCGGTATCAATTTAAACCTTTATTTATCTAAAATATGGAAAAAAAGGGACCGAAATATACCAAAATTTGCTTTTTACTAAAAGGATAATGTTATTACCATTTTTGCTTCTTTTTAAATACTATTTATAAATACTTTTGTTTCAAGTTATTATGTAATTATGAAGGGTAAATGCTATCCTTTCATGTCATAAAGATTTTCTTCATGTCATTTCTGTTATTTGTCTTATATTTGGATGTGAGGAAGCCCCTTTTGGACAAAAATGACCCTTTCTTTGACACATTAATGGTTACCATAGTAACCACGTGAGTTCTTTTTGCAAAAATGAATATGATGTTGTTTTATTGGACACACAGCTAGTCCCAGGGCTATAATTTAAACAATCTTGGTAGAGGTCCACTAGATGATGCTACATACCAAATATCAAAGGCTTGGGCCCTCTACTCTTGGACAAGAAGATGTTTAAAGTGTTTTCCCTATATGAGTCTATTAAAAACAAGTGACCCCCGGAGAGGGGTCATTTTTGACCTCAGGGCTATAATTTGAACACTTTTGGGGGCACTCTTGGGGGTACTTTTTCCTGATGTTTTCTTTTAATTGGCTGTTGTTTATTTACCACGTCATCGATTAAATGATTAAAAATGTATTCTGCTATTGCAGACCACAGCAGTTCTTCCATTTTGATATATTTTAATAACGAACCAGGTTTAATTGGTTGTGTAGACGGATTCTTTCGCCCGCGAACAGACATTATTTGCATATCAATTCCGAAGCGTGAGAACTCGTTGTACCGTAAAAACTGCACATACCGGTGAAGTGTCAAATTACATACGGTGTTAGGGTAATTCATTCGACCGCGATTATATTTAAAGATCGGGATTTCTCTGGAAATGCGTCACTTTCATTTTGTCTTACGATTAAAACACGAACAGAAAATATTTTATGTTCGTTATTCCGGGTTTAAATGCGTGATACGACGAACAGCAAATATTTTCATTCGTTTTTCCTGCATTTCAATGCGTAATCATGTATTCACGTACACTATCTGGAGCTCTGCAGCGTTGGGTCGAAGGTCAGGTTTGCTAGCGTTACATAATGGGCACCTGTTAACTACGTCACTCACTAGTCAATGGGCGGACAACTCGAAATTCATACATGCCTACAGACACATGAGATATATGCCTTTATTATTAATTTATATTCTCTTGAGAATTGATTCCTGTGTTGATTCGATAGTATACATATGAATTCACTTCATTAAAATAACACATCAAAGTGATGCAATATCGGAAAAAATATTAGGACTATTTTCAGCAATGGTGTAGTTTAACCGAACGCGGAATTGTAAAGGTCAAATCTTATACCAATCGGGTTAACTGAAATATTTTTTGAGAAAAAATAATTCGTTAAAAATAGTGATTCGGTCATGTTATATTACACACGTTACATATAAAGAAATATGTAATGGGTATATTATATCGAATACAAGCATTATCATGTGATAAATACATATATCAACAAAGTAATGTCACGAATGAGCTATAAGCAATACTCCGATATAACACATGATTATACGAGGATGAACAAAACATAGATATTTTTACTATATACTTTATCATTTTAATGGTACAATGCAATATTATACACTCTTTGTTTGCAACCGAAAGCCATTTTTTAAAATAAAGCCAACAGTGTAACGTTAAATGTCATTGGCTGACATATCATCCGGTAAAACGAGGATCCAGTTTACACTTCACGTTTGGTTCGGTTGATTGTATAAGGAAGTGTATCAAATATTACACTAACATTCATGTCCTTAAATTATTCCACATTTTCAAACACCCTCAAACTAAGCTTATTAAATACGCTAAGACATGCTTTGTTTGTGGACTGAGTTGTATTCCAAGGCAAGCTTTGGCTATACGAATCTGGATGAAACCCTTTTTTCCCATTTCCATCTGCTTTCAGCAAATTCTTTAACATTGTCTCTGCATCGCTTGTCATTTCCATGTTAAGAAAGTTGTATAAAGTAACAGCTAACCTATACGGATCGTTGAAATCTTCATACTGTAATATTTTAACTCTGTCTGGAAACAGTGTACTGAGCCGTTCAGCTGAGTCTATATCATGTTCCATCCTATAACAAAATAACAAAGTTGTTTTGCATCATATGTCGGATGTGTTTGCCCATTTTTTATAGTACCAGCCTGTGTTTTTTCTACTATTTATAACAGCTCTAGGATCACGAAATAACTGAACAAGTTTTATTCGCTGGTGATTTTCAAGAAGGGACTGCGCATGCGTCGTGTCCATGCGCAGTACCTTGGCTACCGTATGTTTTGTCGTCTCACACCTGCTCACCATTTTCTTGAAGCAGAGTTCTTTCTGGTCTAACCTACAAGATTTACACTGCACCGGGGAAGGACAGCCCTCGCAACCAACGGTTTTGCAGTTTTGGTAGGCCGCACCAGTTGGACCTGCAATGAACAACACTACGGAGTAATTAATTCGCCGAGTTCATCATGACGGATTGTTTAAACATTTCCCACTTTCATACGCACTACGACTCATTTAACATAAGGCGAAATTATGAAATGATTGTGGTAAAAGCAGAACTTGCTTATTAAGAGAAATCTATTCTATACTTATACTTTCATTTATATACATATCTCGTAGTTTTGCCAAGATGTTTTGAAGATCAACCGCTGCATATTTGTTGTATGTTGCAAAGGGTTAAAGAAGAGAAATGTTTACCTGGACTGTTACAGTATACTAGAATATTATTTCAAAACGGTGTTAAAACCCAACTAAACATTAACATGGATGTGCTTGTTGTGTGCTTTCTTATACCGTTCGCCGAGCCCCGGTAGCGACGGGGGCTGTTAATCAATGGGTTGTGAGTTCGAACTCCAGCTCGGCAAACATTCTTTTCAACGTTTGACAAACGTCACTGTGACCATCGTCATTCGTCTTGCACCAATAGGCTTACAGTCTATATGAAAAAGCAGCCAGTTGCTTAGAAAGAGCAATCAATCATGCTTTCTAATGGTATTAGCACATTAACATATCAGCCGTCCCGCGATAAAACCAACATTCAGGACTCTCCGTAAAGTATCGACCCGGATCAGTTTAAGCATGCCGCGCAGGCTTACCCGGATATACACTTTTCGCCTCCTGTGGATTTTTGTTTCAGGAATCATTACTCTATATCCCTTGAGACGAAATGTATCGGCCTGATCTGAGTCGATAAATAACGCTGAGGCAATAATGTTGGTTTTCTCACGGGACGGCTCATATAAACTACATTCCTCTTCTTTTTTCCACGTTATCCATCGACAATAATATGAATCTGAAGGAAAAGTGTCATGTATAAGATGTATTTTACCAGTGTTCGAGCTTTGAAGACCATCGAATATGTGGTAGTGTGTGTTGAGATTTGTACATGTGTATAGATCCAGTAAATATTGTATTGATTTATTGGCAGATTGCATCGACTTCTCCGCACTGAAATAAAAAGATGAATAAAACATGATTAGTATGCCGTCATTTCAGCTTTATGCGACGTCATTACCC
>JASEVX010000002.1:81148809-81237874 GCA_031761405.1 Serripes groenlandicus | reverse complement strand
CAGTGGCCGTGGCAGTGGCCGAGACAGTGGCCGGACGGCATCAACCTCGCCAGCTCCAGTCTCATCACCAGAGAGGGTTTTCGTGAATGATGCTGCTGAGACTGACACCTATTCAGTGACTAGTCAGCGTGATAGTAAACGATCATGGCATCTTACATGTAGCCATCCCCTCCAACGTCTATCCACAGGAAGTTATTATTAGAATCTTCCAGGCCCATCAAAACAATTGAATCTTTGGTAGTTGTGGGACAGGCTTCCACTGTTGACTGGCTTTCGTATGGCAGCATGTTAACCATAAAAGGCACCACATCAATGAGGGACATTCCATCGACGTTTGAACTGTTCAGCGACTGCAGACCATTATGTAGAATTGGAAGGGCACTTGGTCACTTCATGTTTGTACTCATCTACTAGGGCCTGCCAGACTTCCTTCACTACGAGAGACACGTTATTGTATGGGATTCCGAAATAATGCAGGATCTTCAAACCTCGACTCAGGCATGAGGCGATTGAAGTGACCAAACTGAGTTATTCTGACATCACCTAGCCAGATGTTTACAGCTACAGCACCATTGTATGCCTACTGCTGCTGCTGCTGCTATACAATTAGCATTTTTGGTAGTATTAGCAAGTTCTGGATATATTCTGCCATGATGATTAACACTGCATGCAAGCGATGAAGACAACAGACTCACTGTTGTATGAAATTTGAAACGTCTGTTTTGTAACAGGTCGCACATGAAAAGCATTGTCACCATAGGAGCGTAATGAAAGTTTGGTGACCACGCCATGATCGTATTGAGAACTCCATAAACGTAATGAGAACGCAATAAGAACGACAAACTCGCACTGGCAGCGCCATTGGGACGTGGTGCAATCGCGATATAGTGGGGGGGTATCATTGTTACATAGCCCTAACAACGCCATAGGGACTCCAACACTTTTTTGGGTCGTGGTAGACTCGCGAGGGACTAGGTGAAGACACCATGAAGTCGCCGTTGCAAATGTTACAATGTTTGCAGCGTTTTTGCCACGCGAGTACTGCACGTGTATTACGTTCATGGAGATGTGTTACAGCGCTTGTCTAACGACCTTCGAGATCCCACCGCGTTTTCACTGCGTTCTAGGTCAGATCACCGAACCTTGGCGTTTGTTTTGAACATGTTCAAAACAAACACCGTGACTCGGCGATCATTGCGACCACAGCATGATGTCTGGCCTTTCGCACATCGCTTGTACCGCGTCATTGCGCTCGTTTTCCGTCGCCGAATCAGCGCATGTAGGATGCCAGACCCGTCTGAGATAAGAAATTAAGAACCCCATGAGCGTGGTAAGAGTGTCGCGGGATCGCCGGTGATTGCCGTTGCCAAGCCCATATATTTTCAATAGAAACGCAATAAGCGCGGAAAGGTCGAGTCGGGCGTGCGTTAGAACGCGGTATAATCGCACAGGTCGCGGTAAGAGCGCGACTTTTTTTTCAAGTTTTACCAAGTTTTTGTATATTTTTTTTCTATTTCTCGCATTGTGTTCATGTTTGCCGGCGACCTTGTACATTTTCTGGTCGCCGTACGGTCGCGGATGGTCACTAATAAAGATTTAATCATTGCTATTGCATGTCGTCTTAGATTGACATGTGCGCCAACCAATCAAATTGTCGCCTACACAATCGTTTGGTATAAACAGCAGAGATAACCCATACAACCAAGCAAGATAGAGAAGCGGTGAGTGCCAAGTATTGCGATTGAAAAGAATATTTAAATGCATAGAATCAATTCGAGCCGACTTTTAATGAGATGTTGGAATATCGATTATATTGTGTAAAGTGTAGATAACACGGGGACGACCTAGACAAAGGAATCACGACTGCAAGAGGGAAAGGGTTTATAAATGATAAATAGTGACGACGTAGATAAAGAAATCAAGTCTGCAAGCGGAAAATGGTTTGAATGATTGTATTGTGTTTAACGCCGCTTTCAACAATTTTGGACGACCTCAATCCTTACTTCTCTCATCCTTCAGTTTATAATGTATTTGCTTTACGTTTTCTGATGATATGTAAGCATTGGCGTACGTCCATATGCATGGATACTCGCCTGTCTTTTTAAAGTCTTCGGTATGACCCGGCAAGGGATCGAAGCCGCGACCTCCCGCACCGGAGTCCGACGCTCTTCCACTTCACCACAGAGGCGGTCTAATAGTGGGAGAAGGTCAACAACTGATAAAACGGGAACGACGTAGACAAAGAAATTATGTCTACAAGTGTGAAAAGGTTAAACAAAATGATAACCTCGTATAATGTTGTGAGGATTAAATGTGTAAGAAAGCAGTTTACACATTTCGTGAACTGGCCACCGTGATAAAACTGAAATACCGTTGAAAAACTGCATCAAGCACCCATCGAGTATTCTTTTACATGGAACGTTTTTTAAAAAATCACTGTAAAATTCATGAAATATGTAGTGTTATTAACCTTTTCCAACATACGACAAATCTGCAGCCGAACTTTTTAAAACGTAAGGGTTAAGTATTGAAAATCTCAATAAATGAAAATATTGCGGCATTATGAACAAATAAGCAATCACGTCTGAAATAGAAAGGATTAACGATAAAACGGAAACCGCGTAGACAAAGCTAATTCACGACAATATTGTAGGTGTACATTTTCTATAATATCAGAGTATTCAGTCCCCCACATTTCTGCCCGAATTTAAGTATTGGTGTGACCATTGTATCGAAAGGTTTAAAGTATTTTGTTTATTGAAAATATCCCAAATTACGTTGTCATGATTTGATAGAGAATATTGCCTTCTTAGTTTCTAGTTTGCAGATGACAACGATAGCTTTGGAATAAACAAAAGGCTCAGATATTTATATACAGACATTGTTTTAACTTTAAACATATAGTCATTTTATCATTACACATCCCTCAAATTTATTCTGTAACCATTTCAGTAACAATTGATAAAAGTCCAAATATGTAACAAAGACAATATTAAAGACACAACAAATCAGCAAATTCACTGACATAAATTGATTGTTCAACAAACACATCTCATCGAAATTTGTATTTTCTGCCCAAAATAAGCACGAAAACGTTTGACACTCCGATTAACGAGCCGTTCGGTCTTCATGTAATCCTTTTCATAATCTAATGTTGATAAATCTGCTTCCGAAATCGAAACAAACTTGTTTACACTAGAAGTCAATGCAAACGTCGTACAGATACAGACAGATGTACAATCTTCTCAGACTTGGGAAACCAAAATTGTCTATTTTAAGACGCGCGTTCTTTGTGACAGTATCATGTTAAATGATCAAAAACGTACTGTCAGCATGAAACAGCAAGAAATTGTCCATGATGAGTATATGAAAATTTAACACGACAATGCCACGTGAGGTATAATACATGTAATTTAACTAAAATTTATATTTTTTTTACCAATGTTAATCACCTCGCTATCAAGTCGTTATAAGCGTTAAATCATTTTTCTTGTTAAACAATGGCAATTTAGGTGCCATTGCTCGTTCTGAGAAATGGCAACTAAATTGCATTGTTTATAAATGGGTCAAAATTGTTTTTAGATACAACCGTTTCACGCCAAACCCTCGATATAAGAGTATGTTTGCTTTGTCAAACAATTTGTTCCTTGGCATTCTTTTTAACACAGTTAAAATATAAACTTACCAATTGTAACAGATGTTTTTTTCCGAACACAAAATTAATTTATTAACACTAATATCAATGTAATATTGCTAAACTATATTGGTATATCTGTTTATTTGAAGTTTTACTTGTTTTCAAGATTTGCATCGGTTTTTGCCTGTACCTTCCGATTCATTGTCTATAGTGGGTATACTTAATTAGTCATGTATTGCTAATTACAACGATTTGTTTCTAGTCTGTAAATAATCGACGCTAGACTGAAACATTGCCAAACGCATATTTAAGTATAAAAATCATATCACTTAGCCATGACGCTACATCTCACATCATCGCACATCATCTCACATCATATCCATCATCTCGTTAACAGAGTTTCTATATTAATTTAACGACCTTTTACAAACGCCTTGTCAATGACCAACTTTGCTAGACCAACTTTAACCGTATACATGCCTACATTCACACTTAAATAAATAGTTTGACGCAAAGGATTACCTTATAAAAACAATTGAATCCTATTTGCTTCAGTGTGATTGAGTCATATTCCTGCTGAAAGATAACATTTGCCGGACAGATAGAGTAAAACAATATTAATTTCATCCAGCTCTGTTCAAAAGAACAAGAACGAAATAAAGCCAAAATATCATTCAGTAAAGTAGATAGTAATCACCGTTACAAATACGTACAATTTTTAGTGTGGTTTTGTCAGCAAAGGTTCGAACTCTAAACGTTCAAAACATAACGTAAATCATATTTACCACTATGCTGCTGAGTCTTAACGATAATGTACAATTTGTTATTGTACTAGCTGTTACATAAACGTTTGCAGAAGATTTCTCAGTCGTGAATCACTAACCATATGTTACACCTAAAATATCAATATGCTTCGAGGTAAAACAAAAAGGTGTTATTCTTAATTTTCAGATAATAATGTTTTTGTCAAATATAATATATAATAAGGTGGTCTGCATTGGTAAAAGTTGGCTTTTGTGACTAGTGTAGATCCTGATCAGCATGTGTAAACAAGTACAACTTGATATAAGAAAAGAAATTACTACGAGAGAAAGATAAGTTTGTATTGGTTGCGTTTTTACTCCGCTTTCATACCCTCAGACAGGAAACAATTATGTTCAGTGAGCTATCGTGAAATATAAAAAGACTTATACGGATAGCAAATCTGTATATATCTAATGTGGTGACACTGGAGTAACATAGTCCTATCTTTAGATTCATATACTCATCAAATATAACTGAAATTATCATACTTATTTTACATTTAATTTAGGGCTAAGACCTTTTCATTTCCGAATGCCCTGTCTTCGTCATGCGTTGATGATGATTTATGACGTTGTTTACCCTCGCGCTCGGCAATAATGCCATTTGGCGAGTTTGCAAGCTGTTGCGTATTTATACAAATGCAACCTCGCATAAAGAAAGATCATTATATTTGCATTATGTCGTCCTCTTGAATTATATAAATGACTTTGGTTGCAGTGGCATCAGACAAAAGAGCGGAAATGCCTAAACTTTAAAAATGTTATTGTTCTAAAGTCCTGGCCCGTCTAAAAAGTAATTTTGCATAAATGTTCCCCGGGGTACCTTCTACCATAATAGTTGGGATATGTATAAAACATGGGCGCTACGAAGCGGTTTCACTTATAACAAAATCTTTAAAAATCTTAAAAATATATTCTTGTCTAAAAGCATAGGCTCAATTTGAAAATAATTTGGCACAACTGTTCCTCGGATGACTACCCCTGCCGGTGGGGGTTAGAATACGCCGACTTCCGTCCTACAAGGGGTAGAAGTCCCCTAATGGACACGCCTGTTTGCCGTGGGTGGATACTCGTAAGCAGGAAACGAGGATCCTGGCATTTGAGGGAAGCGCAGGGATATCCGGCTTTCCAACACACTGCTTTGGCCTCTGCTTCGGTGTAAACGGGAGCCTAGATGGGCCCGGTCTAGTGCAAACGGCTGGTCATATATTATATTTAGGCACTAACTTATTCGCGGTATCTAAGTATACCATCTGTGTACCCCTGACACGAGGAGCTGGTTTTCCGCTCCATGTATCGTGTTCCCTTGTTGGACTCCGTGGCGGGTGGGGGCCACGGTTGACGAAATAAAAAAACTTAAACATGGATCCTCAAAACAAAAAACGCACACGCACGCAAATGCACTCGGACTCCGATATCGACAACCCGAAAGGCAACACATCAAACTCTACATTTCCACGCTTTCTACTGATTGAATCAAATTTACCTGAATCGCCTATTACTTCACTTTCACCTTTTGTCATTGAAAAAACTGAAATCTGGTGCCCTTCTCATTGAAGTTGAGAAGAAGGCACACGCAGACAACCTATTAAAATTAAAGACTTTTTTCAATATATCTGCCAAATGTTCTGCTCACAATACACTCAACACATCAAAAGGACTTATAAGATGCCCGGATCTTGAAGGGGTTTCGGAGGAGGAAATTACTTCTGAACTGGCCGACTAATTGGTCGTCCATGTCAGGAGAATGACTTCCTACAGGGACAACATCAAAAGACCAACAAATACTCTGGTACTTACTTTTAATACTGCTATTTTACCAAGATCTTTAAAAGTTGGATACTTACATGTCCCTGTTGATATGTATATACCCAACCTTACAGTGTTACAACTGTTACAAATTCAAAAAGAAATATCAAGTTATTCCAATCCGTTCAAAACATAGATGTATTTAGTAGAAACTTTTAAAATAGTATTGTTTTAAGTTACTGGCCCGATTTGAATAGGTTTTTAGTAATTTCGTAGTAACGGCTTTCCCTGCTGGCGCTCATAGTTTGTAAGGTTAGTTAGCATTACGACTGACTCACTGGTGTTAAGATAAATGGACCCGCAGTACTCGTAATTTACCCAGAAAACGCCAAAATATAACTGACAAATTGTTGAAAGTGAAGTAAAAAAGCAACCAAAAATCATATGGTCAGCAATTTACTTTTACCAGTGGCAAATATATGTTTGACATCCGACAATCGATGTTCATATATAATTGCCATAATACGAGAGTTCGTCATAGTCAGTAACGATATAAAATGACCTCCGCACAGTAAATGCGACCTTAAGAAGTTTTGACATTTTTGATAATTAACATCATAATAAAAGCATAATTTCAATTTCCTTTACGGGTCATATCTTTGCCGAGTAAATTTGAATTACTCTATACCTCTATCCCCCTGAGACGGAATGTTTCGGTCGGGATTAGCCTGATCTGGATCGATACATTATGCTGAGTCCATAATGTTGTTTTTTACGCTGAACGGCTTATATGGTCCTTATGTCTTAAAAAGTAAATGGCATAGAGATCTTTGCAATGAGCTGTCTCACCTGAAATTGTTTGCCTTTCACTAACTGTTATCAAAATATTCCAAAATCCTTATATGAAAAATGAAGTCGGCCGATTTTTAACATAGAAGAGTCTACTTAGTGGAACGCGGCGCTGAAAGTATAAATGTGTACCTGAACCTGTTTTGAAATTAACTTTCAAAAACGTTCTATGATTAAACAACGACATGATATTGTATTATACTCACCTGATATCCTGATCCCACTCAAACTGAAATAGATTCGTATCAAGTTTCAAAAAAAAAATTCATTCAAGTCATTCAATAAATAACAATATATGTATGTAGTGTAAACTGTGCGTTTCTTGAGAATTACATTAAGTGTCTACGAGTAAAATATCCAAGTATATTTGTTTGCATCTCCTTTCGCATTTTATCAGGGACTCTCTTATATACATACCTGATTTCTATAAAAGTGAATCTGTTTTCAGAGCTTTGATGAATCGTGTCGTCAGGACCATAAACCAAACTATTAAAGAAAAGCATAGCCTGGGAAGTTGGGGAAAATTTATTAAATACAAATTAAATGTGTCTAAAGATTTGTGAAACGGTAGGAGACATACGTATTTTGCATTTTGTTATTTCTTAAATCAGTCAATACAATTTATTAATTCATGAAGGTTGTTATTTTTAAACATATTACATATTTTTTCTTCACAATAATAATGTTGGTTGCTCACATTTCGATTACAAATTTTTCAATACTGAATTCGCGCCGCGTCAATAACTGTGTCGATTACACGGAATAGATTTTATGTGGGAAATTACGGTTGACAAGTGCAATGGTTTTTTTAGATTTATAGATACATTGTATTCGTCCTGCTGTCAACGCATTCGTCTGCCTTTAAGATTAATCGCGATAACTTCCCTGTTTTAGTACAAATCGGTGGGGTATATTTTCTTTATTCATTTTTGCGTGCACATATTGCGTGGGTAAATCGTGTTCAGAATAAGTACAAAAACTAGACGCTGGAGTAATACTACGAATCAACCCACTCCCACATACATCAAATCTGCAGAAGGCGAATTAGGAATTGTCTAGGTTAATAGGTTAAACCAATCTTTAATATTGAAAGCATACTTAGAAAAAATCATTGTGACAAGTGGGGAAATTCCTCATTATGAATAATTTATCATTTTGCCACAATGAATTCCAAAGACACCTGCCTCGGATGTGTCGGAATGCGTCTACAAGCGGGAAAGGGTTAATAAATATATTTTTTGGAGAATCCGCTTGAAATATCTTATAAACAATTTAGTGTCTTTATTCACGCCGTTGTTAAAAAAAATTAAGTTTTATCAACTTAAAAGTAGACTTGTTTATGCTCCCGGAAAATATGAAACAATTTACTAGGCTGTGAAATGTGCCTTGGCCATGGGTTCTCCTTTACCGCCATGAAAGGATCGAACCCTGGAACCTCTGCTCTCAAACTTCCGAGAGCTTAGCACTTTATCATACATACATCATATAATCGTGTTACAGTAGTATTTACAGCTAGCCTGTGTAAACATGAAATCAATGTGAGAAACGTATGAGAGCTCATATATATAGAAGACCTGCTCCCTTTCCACAGTCAACACTGTTCCATTTGGTGGCGTATTGCAGCGATCTATAAAATAAACCACCCCATACAATCACTTGTGTGTAATGTCGTGCATGAAGCAGTGTATCTTCAATTAATTAATAAACAATGTGGGAAAGGAAGACCAATAACTTTCTTGCAACAAATGCTTCATATTTGCGGCATAGTTAACGTTTAAAACATAACCAGTAAATACGTACGCTATGTTGTATACGTTATATTCAAACATCTTTTTGTAATAATCAATCATACATATGGCATACTGTTTTCTTACAATAGTGTTTATCGCCTGTAAACATGAAATCACTGTGAGAGGAGTATCAGAGCTCAAAAGCAACCATAGCTTGTATATAGCTGTCAGTGCATGCATGCTATCAGATCCAAATGCAAAATATTGGCGGGGGGGGGGGGGGGGGGCAAGAGCAAGATTAATCTGCATGGATGGACTTAGATTTTGTTTTTATTATTATTTTTCATATTTATTATCTTAATGGTTTGTTTGTTTATCTTGTTGTCTCCCTGTGTTTCATTTGTGTGTGAACAGCTGGCAGTTTGGTAAACATCGTAGAGAAGAAAACAGTTTTGAGTAATAGGTAAAACTAATTTCCATACAAACATAATCGTTTCTAAGTTAAAACATTATGTGCAGAGGCGAAATTACTCGCATTTATCTCTGTTCCTCACTGTGGTAACCCTTTTACAATTACAACAAAACTGAAGGAGATGAATTTGAAAACAACTATGCTAAACTATGGTAAACCATAACAAAATTATTAAATGGAGTTGTGACTAAGGGAAACACTGCTCATACGGAGTATTTTCCTTCGTTTGCCATAATGTTTTCAAAAATGCTCTGCTGCAGGTCTTGGCAAGAATAGAGATCATTTCGGAACATTAAAGTATAATTATTCATTTGAGTGGAAACAGTCGAACTTGGTTATTATGAACAATTTCTCCTGTTGCCACAATGTTTAAACATTTTGAAAAAGAATCTGTGAAATGACATTTTTTACCTTGTATGACATGCATATGCATTCTGGCACATCTGAAACAAACGACTACTGAAAATAGTGTGACATTTCATTAAAAGAGATTTATCATATTTTGTCTAGATACTGGAAAATGGTTAAAGACGATTTATTTCTATAAATCAATCAGATTTATAAATGTAAAAGTATCACTATTTATTAACGTTGAAAATATTATGGCAAAAAAATAAAAAAATTAGTAATTATGAGCTATTTCTTCATTTGTACAATGTTTTCAAAAGCTATTTACTGCATGTGTGTTACAATACAAGTCGGAACGGGTTAAACACTAGTCTCACCTTCATAAAACCTTGGAAATATTTTAAAAGGAAAATGTGAAGCTTAAATGAATTATCATGATCATTATGTTGAAAATTGACATTCATAAGACTCTCCATGGGATGCATTTTAGCTTTTCCCACACATAATCTGAAACAGACAACTTTGAAGACATCTTTGCAAAGATGTGAAAAAAACACCTAAAAATCAAAAGATAATTATTAAAAAGAGAAACTGCTCGTTTCGAGTCTTTTCTTGGAAGATAGTGATCCAAGGATAGAACAGTGTCCTCTAAAATCAAGTGTAACGTGCCGGGCTAAAGACGCAGAAGATCCCTTCAGCGAAAAGTATACTCAACCCTGAAGGGGTCCACTTGCCTTATATATCTAACCCTAAGACCATCACTTCGAACCGGTGATGCTAATTTGCATATTCGTTACAATACTTCCCACTCCGAGAAGACTCGTCCCGAGTCTTGGCCTGGGAAACCCATGGGTAAGGCAACTCCAATATGGCAGTTGTCTTCATCCCACCGCTGCCACCAATGTAACGTGCCGGGCTAAAGACGCAGAAGATCCCTTCAGCGAAAAGTATACTCAACCCTGAAGGGGTCCACTTGCCTTATATATCTAACCCTAAGACCATCACTTCGAACCGGTGATGCTAATTTGCATATTCGTTACACAAGCACCACTGGTTCAAACCTTAATGATCGAAGTACCGTATTTAATGAGAAAGATCTCACAAAATAGTTGGGATAAAAAACAATTCGTTTCTCACAATGTTTTTTCAAAACTCATCATGCAACAATATTCCAGAGACAGTAGAAATACTTTGTTCATCAATGACTAGGCTTATCAGTGGATGATATATTTCAGCACCTGTCACAGCATAGAGGGGTATGGAAACATTTTAGTTAGCAATACAGTGTATTTCATAACGCAAGCATCTATATGAAACACCTCCTTGTTTCCGTTGTGCTTCCGTTGAACACCGCGCATTTTCGTAACTGTTGACAACAAAATGGCAGACTCAGAGATTTTATTTCCGGGTTGTTCACTGTCGCAATACGTTAATGGGTCTTGTGGAACATGTTCAGCGTTTCCTGGCGAAACATATCTTATTTTGGTTAAGTCATGTGATAAAAGTATCGAAGCACATTTACGTAAATGTAAAACGAGACACAGCTTTGTAAAAAATGAATGTGATCTCGTCTGCCTTCGAGCAGGAATTTGGAATTATGACAATCATCTCGACGAAGGTATTACCATATGCCCTTTTCACAGATATACTTACGGTGTTGGATGGCATTTTAGTAAAATGTGCAGATTTTGTATACATTCTGAAGATACAAAAGCTAAGGCGCAGATCGGAATGGACAGGACGATGTGCATGTCTGCACAATTAAGATGGGGAGTGTTGCATCGTGTTGGCACAGGTGTGTATCTATAAACTGGCTCTTTTATGAATCATTTCAAAGATTGAACAAAATAAATAGAATAAGAATAGTGTGGGATGATGTTCTGAGGTAAACACAAACTAGAACAGACATTCAAATATAATCCCAACAGACTTATTCATTGTTTGGTCACATTTTGTTTGTGTGCCCTAGAGTTTACTTTGCTAGGATGAGACTTAGTGAATTCTCCTCCTTAACATGCATGTCTCTAAATGATGTATGTATAACTATATGCATGCTCCAGTCTGACTACTTAATATAACAAAATTAAACACAAATCAGTTATGTTTGAGACTGTATGTTCTTTATTTTTCTATTTAATATATCTATAGGTGCTACCTATTTACGAAAAAAACGCAAGATAATTATAAACAAAAATTAAAGAGCATACTTTAGCCATAAAAAAGGATTTATAAGTAATTGACTAGACAATAATAATCTTAATGTCATGTGTCTTGCATTATCATAACATATTTGCAATTCGTATTGCTGTCGTCTATTATTACGAACAGAAAATAATAAAGTAAAGACTTTCAGAAAATCAAGGAATACATTTATAATGAACGAGGTTAAAACATGAGGGCCAAGATGATCCTTAATCGATCACCTGCATTATGGTAAAGAAGCAAATAGATCAGCCCTTTTCTGATGCCACCTGGCGACTGCCTTTTTCAAGCAGTCAATATGACTGGAACAAATTATGTAAGGGGTCACACATCTGCTAAACCCTGACGATACAGTCAAAATTTAGTTTCGGGCGTAGAAGGCTAATGCTGTCGTTTTATTGACGAACGGGAAAACATATTTCTTATAGATTTCCATTTATTTTTAACTTTTCGTACAAATGTTAATTCCAGCACTTTAATGATCTTAAATATCGATATTAAAAAAAGTGATTAAAAAGACGACAATAATTTTCAATCCGTGTTTTTCTGCTCATTTTATACATACCCAAAATACCGATTTAAAAAAAATTAAAAAAAAGCCGACAATAATTTTCAATCTGTGTTTTACGTCTGCTTTTTATACATATCCAAAATGGCGGCCCCCATGGATTTTTCCAGTTTCATTTCAGAAAGCTTCATGGGTTATTAATGTTTTTTTTTCGTATTATGATTAAAACTTACTCAGAACAACAGGTTAATATGGCTTGATCATTTTCCTGGGAGATATTTATTTTTAAAATAACCTGACTTGATACAGTACCATACTCTAAATTTTGTGGAAAGAAACATTTTGATAATATTATTGAAATGGAAATGGGAAAGGGTGAAATAATCATTGTTTAAATGTAGATGTGGTGCTGCATTACATTAAATCTTGAAACTAAATTTTATTCGGCAAGTTCGCACATAATATTACCGTCTTTGGCAATTTACAAGCACACGTAAAAAAGGAAGCATCAAGCAAAGATTGACAAAGTATTTTTTCATTCCATTATTATCTTTTCGACAATAAGTTATATTATTCTTTAAGTCTTTTTTATAGGTGTATTGTATGGGTTTTTTCAATGTTTGTAGGTATTTGCCTGAAATGTATGGACAACTTTCCTAGTGAACAAGCAGTGAATAGTGATCTAGTGAATAGTGATATTCAGGTAATATTTTAAAATTCATAGAATTTTACAATCATGAAAGGAATACAATATCACTGTTATATTAGTTTACACATGTTATTTATGTTATTTCTTAAGAGTAAATGTATCAAATAAATAGTTTAATAAGATCATGAAAAAGCCCATGACATGGTTGTGTATCTTATTTTATCTTATTTTATCTCCAAATCCTAAGTAATTGCCAAAAAGATTGATTAAATTGAGATGTTTTTTGTTATTCCAATAACATTTTCCTATAATTTTACAGTTATGCTCTAACTTGATGAATGTATCCAAGTCAGTCAATTAGATTTGCAGTTTGGTTTAATCAAATAATCAATTTGGTGTTTTATATTCTATGGGATACATAGACACACTTTTGTTTCATAAATCTACATTTGTGTGAGACATGTCATATGTAAATAAAAAGCTGAAAATGTAGCATTGTTTTCTTAATTCCAGCTTAACAAGGCAGGTTGATGCATCCGCAGAGGACGACTTTTGAAAGAAATTATTCTGCTGCAGAATTGTTGTATGTCTCAAATGGTTAAACCACTTGTAAGCCAAATGACGTTTTTTTTAATCAGATCTGTTCAGGTTTTTATGTTTAGTTTAAATTATCAATGTTAAGCTATGAAGCTTATACTGCTTATGTATCACTGAATATATTTTTTTAAATCAAAGAATCATAACTCAACATTGCATTACTAAAATTTATGACTCGTCATTTCACAACAGATCGTACAATGTCATGTATTTATTATGTTTGATGAATGCTACAGAGGGAATTCAAAATGGCTTTTTACCTTACAACTATGTTGTCATGATATAATATCTTATATTCTGTGTTTGATTCCATCTATTATTATTTTATTTTGTTTAGATACCTGGAATATCTTATGACTAATACAGTGATGGATTGTCATTTAGAAGATAACTTGATGCATTTACAAGTAAGTTATATTTAATAATTTTAATGACAATACATATTTCCTTTTTAACAAACACTTGTGCTGCCTGTGCAGTAAGTCATCTCTGAAAACATGATTGAAAATGGAGAAATTTGCAACTTTGCCTAATACTTTTCCACAAGGTTTTCAAATTTGTATCCACACTTTATTTCAATACTTTAGGATGATACAATAGTTATTTGTAATAGTTCTTTTCCAAAAAACATGGTTCTAGAAACATCCATTATCCATATTAATCCTTTCCCACATACAACAAATCTGCAGCAGACAACTTTGAAAAGATCTGTGTAAAAATATGGAAAACCTTTAAAAATAAAAAAGCAATTATAGAATAAAGTTTGTGTCATGAATAATTCTCCTTTTGCACAATATTTTCTGAAGTCTTCTGCTGCAGAGACTTCAGAAAGTGTCTGTATGTAAAAAGGGGTTAAAAGTCAGATTTATCTTTATTGAAAAGGGTTGCAAAGATATCAGAGAGTGGCTGTACGTGGGACAGGGTTAATAGTATGATTGTGTATCAATGTTAAATGTGATAATTGGAATAATTAGATTTTTGTGTTGTAAATGTATTGTTGTATTTTCTGTATTGAATGATATATTTTGTTAACCATTCCACCATGGAACTAATTCTGGTTACTCCATCAGACAGACTAGAGTGAAACAACTTTAAAATATGTATCTATATTTCACAATAATTTGTCTTCCATCTACAAGGACTTAATTTTATTGATTGGCCATCAACAGCAGATAACTTTTGAAAAAATGTGGCAAAGAGAGAGCTTGTTTATGTTTATAGGGGGATTTCCAAAGTATCTATAACCTATATATGGTTTAGGGTTAACATTTCCCCTGGAATTTGCATCTTTCTCTGCCACTTGAGCAAACCATTTTTGAAAACATTGTGGGAAGATGATGAATTGCTCATAATGATCAATTACTCCTTTTCCAACAAGTTTTAGCTAGGTATTTTAAAAATAGTATACTTACCATTTTGCCTGATCTTTTTTATGATCTAAACACATTTTCAAAAAAGTTAACTGAAAATCTAGAATATGGGTCATACCAGGTTAACCCTTTTTCTCATTAAACATTTCTGAAGCAGACGACTTAAAACATATTTTGTCAAAAATTTGAAAATCTATAATTGAATGGATAACCTATGATTAAAAGTGGAAAACATTATGACAAAAGGAGAAATTGATTGTTTTGAGCAATTTCTTCTGTTATCACTATGTTTTCAAAAAGCCGTCTGCTGCAGAGGCGTCAGAAAGCGTCTATATGAGGGAAAGGGTTAAAAGACTAGGACACTTGGCCATATTGAGGAACATCCACAAGTTTGTATCATTAACTTTTCAGAGTTCACAAGATGAAACAATATCTTTTTTTTCAAACTGGAGTCAAGAATGTCAAGAACTTTCTCTTGTTAATGTTAATCAAGTGATGAAAAGTTTAGATACAAGTCCTCTAAGATCACGGCTTAAAACTGATATTTTGAAAGCTAAGCCATCGACAGTACGATATTATAAAAGGAAAGCGGAGGACTGTGTAGATTCTTTGCTTGATATGATTGCTCCTTGCCAAAGCAATGTCTTTAAGAAAGATCTACTGTTAATGTCTGATAGTGAAGAACAGCAAGATTCAAACCTCATCGACAATCTATCCAAATTGTATTTAGAAACCACTGACAATTACTGTACAACATTGACAAGACCAGATCATTTCAAAATAAATCAACTAATTACATCATGCTATTGGCTTTTTCTTTAATCCAACATTCTATCAGCTGGTATCATACGGGACGACTCAAATCATTTTAAATTCTGGAGAAAGTATCCAAATCCCGAAAGTTTTGAACTCTATTCAATTATTGTACTTTCATTTAAAAAAGGGAGTTCCCAAATGTTATCAGGTATGTTTTCAAAGTCTGCTGCAGATTCGTTGTATGAGAGAAAGGGTTAAGGGTATGGGTAAATTGTATAAAACATTTTTTACTGTTTATTATTTCAGGATTAAATATCAAACAATATTCATATTCAGAGGAACAATCAGGGAAATCTTATTGTGACTCAAAAATAGCACATATGCGTACCAAGATGAGGTTCTATGTTGCCAATGGTCATGACATCCTGACAGCAGAAGACATGAACACAGCTATTGATCATGGTTCTGGTACGTATTTGTTTTATTGCTACCAACATATGCTTTTGGGTAAAGTTCTTCTCAAATTCGGTGTATCTCAAAAAACACTGAGAAACTAAACATACAAAACCCTGATGTGGAGGTCAGTTGACGTGATTTGATTAATTTATTGGTAATTTGTAAATTAAGTGAACATCTTCTTATCAAAATATAAAAGTAAGATCTTTTAAAACTATTGAAGTGCTATCAGGTAAACAAAATAGTAGGCTATGATGTAAACAAATCCATTCTAGAATTGATACACCTGGTATGGTTTTTATAAATAACAAATATCTTTCATTGTCTTCAGGTGTAGTTGTTTGCCAGGTGTCATATGTGAGGATAGATACAGATCACCACAAGATGAAAACCCATCCATTGAAAAAATGTAACACTTTTTAATGACATTATATACTCATGTTCAGGTGACATTGTTTTAAAAAAGGCGTATTCAATTGAAGTCGGCCTTACAATTTCAAAAGATGTAAAATGCTCCAACATGCAAACACAGTTTGGATGTGTCAAATTTAAAGGAAAAAATTATTTAAACAAAAAACAAGATGAAAGTATTACAAATGTACCAGATTCAGATCTTTATCATTGTCAAATTATCATCTGAATGAATCACTTACCTGTCCTGTAGCTGGTTGTATTAAAACATATGCGTCCATTGAATCATTAGACAATCATTTGACCATAGGAAAACATGAAATCAAAATTCACCGGGAATCCACATATGACCGTATAAAAAAGCAACCGGCTGAATTGTGCAACAATGTTGTTGTAGTTGTTGGTAAAAAGAATCATGGAGTTTATTTTCAGTCTGGTGAAAGATCTGTACCAATGGGATGGGGATTGAAACATCTGAGGAAGATAACAAGGTTTTCAAAAAGTGTCAAGCAATTTCTTGAAAATAAATCTGAAGAGGGAATAAAGAGCGGCAGAAAATGTATTCCGCAAGATGTTGTCAGTGACATGAGAACAGTGAAAGATGAAAATAGAGATCGGGTATTCCAACTTACTGAATGCTTAAACAGTACCCAGATCCACTAATTTTTCTCAATACTAGCATCTAAACCAACATGTTTATATGATGAAAATGATATTCGTGCAAATGAACTCTCAGTTTTACTTCTGTCAAATAATGAGCAAATTCCACAGAGATCATATCAGCAGCAGACTACTTTTAAAACATCAATGTAAAATATCATGCTGACAGTCAAACATTATTTTCAAATCCGGACAATGCTTTTGTACAAGAATATGTTTCAAGTTTTCTCTATATTTTTTTATATTCATATAATGAAAACAAGCACCTACCCCTTGCAGCCATGTTTTTCAACAGATCGGAATAATTTGAACAATATTTGTAGAGGGTCATCCAAGGAACATTTGTGCCAAAATAATTTGAATTCCGGCTGAAACTTTTGGACAAGAGGATTTGTTAATTTTTCGCTAATTATACATATAGAAACCAAGCCCTGTCTCCCGGTGGCCATGTTTTTCACCGGATCAGAATAATTTGAACACTCTTGGTAGATGGTCAGCCAATGAACATTTGTGCCAAATTATTGTTTAATTTAGGCTTGTTTGTGTGACAGATAGGGAGAGAGATTCATTCAGAGCTGAAATTAGCAAAATTTTGCAATTAATCAAGTGTAATGAATTGCTACTGGTACATTTTAATGGTTTTATTCTCATTTATTTATTTTATCTAAAGTTCATCAAAACAGCTGCTTTATCCCCAGGAGATTTGTACTGAGAACAGAAAGAATTAGATTCAGTCTATAATATAAACAGCATTTGTCATTAGTCATGCTTGTCCCATTTATATTCATTATTAAATTGTATAAGCTTATATATTTCAAACATAGTCTGAACAAACAGAATATACCTTTATCCAGCTGAATTCCATCATCTTTCATTGTTTTTAAATTTCTAACACATTAAAGCATTAGTCTTTGCTTAATTCTGTTAAATGCTTAGAGAACAAAATATAACAAGATTAGCCTGCACAAATGTGCAATCTAATATAGGCTGTTTTTTAATGCAATTACAGGTTAAAGTTGTGCGTAACAGAATACACAAAATATATTAGCTTACAGCATGATAAGGTTTAATAAATAGCACCATAACTGTTCATAGTCAAGTGTGTTCTTCTTTGTAATGAAATTTCATGATGAATTGGAAAATAATATAGTGAATTTGTTAAATGAAGAGTGATGTTGATTTCGAAATGAGTTGTTTCTAACAGATCTAACCACTTTCCACATACAACAAGACTTAGTTTACTGCATTCAAATTTAAAAAAGAAAACAATGAGGAAATTCTCCCTTTACCAGAATGCTTTTGAAAGTTGTCTGCTTATTCAATTTCTATGGGAATATCTTCCTTTTGAACAAAACTAATTTGGCATAAGGCATAAGGCAGTGAAAGGTGTCAATGAATTTCATTCAATAAAAATTTAATGTACTTGTATGGCTATACTATAGAATATGAATTATTATATGATAGCAATCACTGTGTTTATACTAGTTCTGTTGAAAATGGAAAAGTAGCAATTTAATAACATTTAATTTAAGACTTCTCTACAGCAGACAAAATTGAAAACATTATCACAAGCAATTTCCGTAATGTTTCTGACTGCCAATTTGTAGTATATGGAAAAGGGATGAACAAAAGAGACATTTTCCTAATATTTGATTTTTGTTCTGTTTCAAATTTCAAACTTCATACTTCACACTTCACAATTCACAATTCATAGATAATATGTTTGAAGTTTGAAATGTGAAGTGTGAAGTGTTAAGTGTGAAGTATGAATTATGAAGTATGAAGTCTGAAGTTCGAAGTGTGAAGTTTGAAGTATGACATTCAGACTTCATACTTCACACTTCAAACATATTATCTATGAAGTGTGAAGTATGAAGTCTGAATTTCAAACTTCAAACTTCACACTTCACACTTCAAACATATATCTATAAAGTGTGTAGTATGAAGTGTGAAATGTTAAGTAGGAAGTTTGGAAGTCACCACCGGTCTTTCGTAGATATCTCCCTTTTCAACGTGAAAGGTTTCTGTTAAATTGAAAGAGCCAGAGCTGTATTAAATTGTATTATTATACCTCACGTGACTTTGTAATGTTAAATTCTCATATACTCATCATGGGCAATTTCTGACTGTCTCATGCTAACAGTACGTTTTTGACCGGTTAACAGGCATGCGCGTGAAAATGTTTGTTATGCATGTGCATGACATCATTTCAAACAATAACGTCACCTGTTAGATGCGCGTGCCATGTAACAGTATACTGTTAACCGGTATATTCATATGTGTGTGCTACATTGTTGTAGATCTACCCATGTTCACCTCCCCTACAAAGGTACAGAATAAATTGAATAAATTGAATAAACGTGTAATTTTGTTCGGTATAATACAAATATTTTTGCATGGCTTCCAGTGTGACAGTACATATTGTCAACATTCGGGTAAATACACTGTTAACAGTATTTTCATCATATTGACAATATGTACTGTCACACTGGAAGCCATGCAATATTTATATATTCTTTTTCTGTAGAAGATGCATTATTAGATGATGGTAAGCATTGTTTGATATCAAGTTAGTTTTTAAGAGAACATTTTCAAAAATCTCTATTTTGTCAAATTTAAGAGTCATCTCCCTTTTCAATGTGAAATATTTCTGTCAAACGAAAGAACCACAGTTTTTTCGATTTTGATTATTAATCTGCAGAATATAACTTTTTAGATGGTAGTTATCATTGTTCCATATAAAGTTGCCTAATAAGTGAACATATAAGTTGAAAATGGACAAAAATGGCAATTTAGTCGAAATTAACAATTATCTCCCTTTACAAAGTGAAAAACAAATATACACGAAAGTCTTTTAAAAAATTAGAATTTTAATGTGTAGAAATTGACTTAAAAGATGTTGGTAAGCATTGTTTGGTATCAATATTGTTTTAACAGAAGAATTTATGTTGAAAATTGGCAAAGATCTCTATTTTGTCTTATTTAAGAGTTATCTCCCTTTTCAATGTGAATTATTTCTGTCAAACGAAAGGGTCAGAGTTGTTTTAAATTTGATTCTTGTTCTGTAAAATATGACTCATAAAATGGTTATAATAAATTTTCCATATCAAGCTGCCGATATTGTGAACATTTATGTTGAAAATGGGCAAAAATGGCAATTTTTACAAAGTTTTTAGAGTTTGCTCCCTTTTTGATCGGCATATTTTTCCGATTAGGTATTGCCAATTTTTTGCTTTTTCAATTTCAACATATTAAAGGTGCTTCTATCCACTGCCGGTATCAATTTAAACCTTTATTTATCTAAAATATGGAAAAAAAGGGACCGAAATATACCAAAATTTGCTTTTTACTAAAAGGATAATGTTATTACCATTTTTGCTTCTTTTTAAATACTATTTATAAATACTTTTGTTTCAAGTTATTATGTAATTATGAAGGGTAAATGCTATCCTTTCATGTCATAAAGATTTTCTTCATGTCATTTCTGTTATTTGTCTTATATTTGGATGTGAGGAAGCCCCTTTTGGACAAAAATGACCCTTTCTTTGACACATTAATGGTTACCATAGTAACCACGTGAGTTCTTTTTGCAAAAATGAATATGATGTTGTTTTATTGGACACACAGCTAGTCCCAGGGCTATAATTTAAACAATCTTGGTAGAGGTCCACTAGATGATGCTACATACCAAATATCAAAGGCTTGGGCCCTCTACTCTTGGACAAGAAGATGTTTAAAGTGTTTTCCCTATATGAGTCTATTAAAAACAAGTGACCCCCGGAGAGGGGTCATTTTTGACCTCAGGGCTATAATTTGAACACTTTTGGGGGCACTCTTGGGGGCACTTTTTCCTGATGTTTTCTTTTAATTGGCTGTTGTTTATTTACCACGTCATCGATTAAATGATTAAAAATGTATTCTGCTATTGCAGACCACAGCAGTTCTTCCATTTTGATATATTTTAATAACGAACCAGGTTTAATTGGTTGTGTAGACGGATTCTTTCGCCCGCGAACAGACATTATTTGCATATCAATTCCGAAGCGTGAGAACTCGTTGTACCGTAAAAACTGCACATACCGGTGAAGTGTCAAATTACATACGGTGTTAGGGTAATTCATTCGACCGCGATTATATTTAAAGATCGGGATTTCTCTGGAAATGCGTCACTTTCATTTTGTCTTACGATTAAAACACGAACAGAAAATATTTTATGTTCGTTATTCCGGGTTTAAATGCGTGATACGACGAACAGCAAATATTTTCATTCGTTTTTCCTGCATTTCAATGCGTAATCATGTATTCACGTACACTATCTGGAGCTCTGCAGCGTTGGGTCGAAGGTCAGGTTTGCTAGCGTTACATAATGGGCACCTGTTAACTACGTCACTCACTAGTCAATGGGCGGACAACTCGAAATTCATACATGCCTACAGACACATGAGATATATGCCTTTATTATTAATTTATATTCTCTTGAGAATTGATTCCTGTGTTGATTCGATAGTATACATATGAATTCACTTCATTAAAATAACACATCAAAGTGATGCAATATCGGAAAAAATATTAGGACTATTTTCAGCAATGGTGTAGTTTAACCGAACGCGGAATTGTAAAGGTCAAATCTTATACCAATCGGGTTAACTGAAATATTTTTTGAGAAATAATAATTCGTTAAAAATAGTGATTCGGTCATGTTATATTACACACGTTACATATAAAGAAATATGTAATGGGTATATTATATCGAATACAAGCATTATCATGTGATAAATACATATATCAACAAAGTAATGTCACGAATGAGCTATAAGCAATACTCCGATATAACACATGATTATACGAGGATGAACAAAACATAGATATTTTTACTATATACTTTATCATTTTAATGGTACAATGCAATATTATACACTCTTTGTTTGCAACCGAAAGCCATTTTTTAAAATAAAGCCAACAGTGTAACGTTAAATGTCATTGGCTGACATATCATCCGGTAAAACGAGGATCCAGTTTACACTTCACGTTTGGTTCGGTTGATTGTATAAGGAAGTGTATCAAATATTACACTAACATTCATGTCCTTAAATTATTCCACATTTTCAAACACCCTCAAACTAAGCTTATTAAATACGCTAAGACATGCTTTGTTTGTGGACTGAGTTGTATTCCAAGGCAAGCTTTGGCTATACGAATCTGGATGAAACCCTTTTTTCCCATTTCCATCTGCTTTCAGCAAATTCTTTAACATTGTCTCTGCATCGCTTGTCATTTCCATGTTAAGAAAGTTGTATAAAGTAACAGCTTACCTATACGGATCGTTGAAATCTTCATACTGTAATATTTTAACTCTGTCTGGAAACAGTGTACTGAGCCGTTCAGCTGAGTCTATATCATGTTCCATCCTATAACAAAATAACAAAGTTGTTTTGCATCATATGTCGGATGTGTTTGCCCATTGTTATAGTACCAGCCTGTGTTTTTTCTACTATTTATAACAGCTCTAGGATCACGAAATAACTGAACAAGTTTTATTCGCTGGTGATTTTCAAGAAGGGACTGCGCATGCGTCGTGTCCATGCGCAGTACCTTGGCTACCGTATGTTTTGTCGTCTCACACCTGCTCACCATTTTCTTGAAGCAGAGTTCTTTCTGGTCTAACCTACAAGATTTACACTGCACCGGGGAAGGACAGCCCTCGCAACCAACGGTTTTGCAGTTTTGGTAGGCCGCACCAGTTGGACCTGCAATGAACAACACTACGGATTAATTAATTCGCCGAGTTCATCATGACGGATTGTTTAAACATTTCCCACTTTCATACGCACTTTCATTGTGGTAAAAGCAGAACTTGCTTATTAAGAGAAATCTATTCTATACTTATACTTTCATTTATATACATATCTCGTAGTTTTGCCAAGATGTTTTGAAGATCAACCGCTGCATATTTGTTGTATGTTGCAAAGGGTTAAAGAAGAGAAATGTTTACCTGGACTGTTACAGTATACTAGAATATTATTTCAAAACGGTGTTAAAACCCAACTAAACATTAACATGGATGTGCTTGTTGTGTGCTTTCTTATACCGTTCGCCGAGCCCCGGTAGCGACGGGGGCTGTTAATCAATGGGTTGTGAGTTCGAACTCCAGCTCGGCAAACATTCTTTTCAACGTTTGACAAACGTCACTGTGACCATCGTCATTCGTCTTGCACCAATAGGCTTACAGTCTATATGAAAAAGCAGCCAGTTGCTTAGAAAGAGCAATCAATCATGCTTTCTAATGGTATTAGCACATTAACATATCAGCCGTCCCGCGATAAAACCAACATTCAGGACTCTCCGTAAAGTATCGACCCGGATCAGTTTAAGCATGCCGCGCAGGCTTACCCGGATATACACTTTTCGCCCCCTGTGGATTTTTGTTTCAGGAATCATTACTCTATATCCCTTGAGACGAAATGTATCGGCCTGATCTGAGTCGATAAATAACGCTGAGGCAATAATGTTGGTTTTCTCACGGGACGGCTCATATAAACTACATTCCTCTTCTTTTTTCCACGTTATCCATCGACAATAATATAAATCTGAAGGAAAAGTGTCATGTATAAGATGTATTTTACCAGTGTTCGAGCTTTGAAGACCATCGAATATGTGGTAGTGTGTGTTGAGATTTGTACATGTGTATAGATCCAGTAAATATTGTATTGATTTATTGGCAGATTGCATCGACTTCTCCGCACTGAAATAAAAAGATGAATAAAACATGATTAGTATGCCGTCATTTCAGCTTTATGCGACGTCATTACCCCAGTATGCACCGCCATTACCTATTTATATACCGTCATTCCCTCTTTATGCACCGTCATTACTCCTTATGTAACGCCATTACACCTTGATGTACAGTCATTAACTCTTCTTTATGTACCGTCATTACCCCTTCTTTTTGTACCGTCATTACCCCTTCTTTATGTACCGTCATTGCCCCTTCGTTATGTACCGTCATAACCCCTCTTTATGCACCGTCATTACTCCTTTACGTACCGCCATTACCACCTTATGAAACGTTATTACACCTTGATGTACCTTCATTACCACTTCTTTATGTACCGTCATTACCCCTTCTTTATGTAACGCTAGTACACCTTGATGTACCGTCATTCCCTCTTTATGCACCGTCATTACCCCTTCTTTATGTACCGTCATTACCCCTTCTTTATGTTACGCCTTTACACCTTGATGTATCGTCATTACCATTTCTTTATGTACCGTCATAACCCCTCTTTATGTACCGTCGTTACCCCCTTATGCGTCGTCATTAACCCATAAGGCACCACCATTACACCTTCATGTACCGTCATTACACCTGTATTCACCGTCATTACATCTTTATGTACCGTCATTACCCCTTCATGCGTCGTCTTTACCCCTTTAACCGCCGTCACTACCCCTTTAAGGGCCGTCATTTACCCTTTATGCACCGTGATAACTCCTTCATGTGCCGTCATTACACCATTTATGAACCGTTATTATCACTTACTACGCCGACATTACTGCTTTTAATGCCGGAACTGATTTTGTGAATCCTGTGCCACGCATAAACAGCCAGGCCAACCAGCGCATCCGCGCCTTCTGACCAAGCTCGATACTGATGAATTTTCAACTCATCATTTTCATTTCATTTCAAGTCCATTTCAAAGTTTCTGCATATAAATGTTTTTCTTTATTGGGTTTTACGCCGCTTTCAACATTATTTCATTGCGACATTGAAATGGTAAGATATCCAATTCTAAAATTGTCCAACACGTACATGTTTTCACGGGCAATTTATCTTTTGTCACAATATTTCCAACCCTGTTCAAAAACTCTCATTTCATTTATAGAGGTAACAAATATTCAAATAGCGGAGGCCGAGCCCCCGTAGCTCGGTCGATCTGTCAATTCTGAGTATCAAGTTTAAACGAGTCCTCCATCAGGCAAAACATAAACAAAGCAGCTCTCGATAAATGTAGAAATTCCACCATTTCTAGAGGATTTGATGAGGCGGAATTTGAACAGCAGATAGAGTGAGAACAATACTTCGAAATGAATTTGTGAAATGTTGAAATGAGAACTCTGTTTTTGTAATTTTGTTACTTTTTTAAAAACAAAAAGTGCCACGTCAATTTTTTGAGAAAGTATACTGTACAAAAAAGAAATGAATCCAAAAAACAACAATGATAAAACTGACATAACCGATGGTAAATCAGAAGATTATAAACGGAAAAGACCAACTGTTTCTAGTACTAGTGAGTTGGATAACAGTATTGTAGAAGAGAAAGCATTAGATAAACAAAAGAAGAAGAAAAGTAAACAGAAAGGTGATGATGATAGACAACAACAAACCATGAAAGAATCTGAAATCCCTAACTTAACTCATCAGATGAACAAAATCAACTCAAAGCTAGAGAAGTTAGACGATTCAGTTAAAACTGTGAATACAAAGCTTGGGAACGTGATGGTAAAGGGTGATGGATCCATCAAAACAATGATGAGAGATATAATTACAGAAATGTTTACAGATATGAAGGAAAATCTTCTAGAAAGTATAACACATAATATGGAAGTATTAGAAGGAAAGTTATTCGAAAGAGATCAAGAATGTGACCAACTTAAGAAGGAAATGAAAGAATTAGAGGTCAGCTTGGAAGATCAGAAGTCAAAAAATGAAAGTTTAGAAAACGAAATGCACAAGATGAACGAAAATAGGATGAAATTTGAAAACCAATCAGCACAGTACAGCAGAAGAAACAATATTACAATAACAGGTATAAAGGATAACACTAAAGGAGAGACTGCACTAGAAACAGCTAAGAAAGTAGTTCAACTAATGAGAGATAAAGACATATGCGATTTGTCAATAAATGACATAGATATCGCCCATAGGCTCCCAAACAAAGCAAATGAGAACAGACAAGTTATTGTAAAGTTGATATCAAGAAACACTAAACATGACATAATGAAAAACAAGAGTAAACTAAAAGGCACCGGAATATATCTCAATGAAGATCTGACCAGCATCAACTTTGAAGTGTTAATGTCAGTGAAGAAAAAAATGAAAGAAGAAGTTAAAGACGCATGGACACAAAATGGTAAAATATTTTACAAATCCCATACAGACAAGATATATCTAGTCAAATACGAAGATTACCAACTCTGGCTGGAGATGTCATGGCCGTAAAAGAAACTATGTGAGAATAGTTGTTGTTGTTTTAAATAACAAACATTAACTTTTTTGTACAATATAGTACAGTCAATCCAATGTTGTTTTAGCACATACACTGCTCATGAAAAGTTTAAATCATGTTAATCCTTAGCCCGCTTTGTCAAAAATGATTTGAACTCTTTTTTAGATTATGTTGAGGGTAATTAACGATGAAGATCAGTGTCGGGCAGTATATGTATACTCTTTTATATTGATGTTCACCGGTAACATGTTATTATAATCACACTGTTACAAAATATGAATAGTGTGTTGTTAGGAGTGAAAAGGGTAAAATCCAAGCGTTACTGTATTGTGTAACAAAATACATGTATCTACTAGTAGATAGTTCATATTCCATCCTCATCACTCTTCTATCTCCTCGTCAACTTAACCTCCAAATTCAACTTCTCCTCATGTATTCATATACTCATTTACTTCAACTCCGCAACTCTTCTCTCTACCGGACTGTGATTGGTTTTATTACGTATAACAACTCTGCTCATAAATGTTATAGATAAAACTATATGTACTTTTAATGTTAAGGGTTTGCAAAATAAACAAAAACGCTTGCAAATGTTTAAATGGCTAGAAACAAGTAATTTCTCTGTTTGCTTTCTACAAGAAACCCACATAGCATACCCCTTAAATAAAAACTTTAAAATGGATTGGGATGGGCCTTGTTATGTTAGTGGTAGTAAAACAAATAAAGAAGGAGTAGCAATACTTATTAATAAAAAATCAGGAATTAGTGTAAACAACTTTACAGAAATTATAAATGGTAGATTAATAAGTTTAAATATAACGATACAAGATAAAGAAATTCTGTTGATAAATATTTATGGACCAAACTATGATCGAGACAAACATGTATTTGACACACTTAAAGAATTGTTATCAAAAAATATGGACCAAAATATCATTATAGGCGGAGACTTCAATACAGTCTTAAATGCTGATCTAGATAAAAAACACGGCAAAACCGATACCAATAAAGGATGTAGACAGATAATAAAAGACATTATATCCGGTTTTAACCTCATAGATATTTGGAGATTCTTAAATCCAACACTCAAACAATTTACATGGCATTCAAACACTAAACCTACTATATTTAGTAGGCTAGATTATTTTTTAACTTCTGAGTGTCTGAATAACATAGTAACAAGTTGTAAAATCAAACCGGGATATAAATCAGACCATTCAATAGTCATATTACATATTAACTTAAACAAATCTAAAAAGGGTCCAGGTTATTTTAAAATAAACAATTCCCTATTACTTGACAACATGTACATACAGAACATTAATTCGTGTATAAATGAAACAATCGACACTAACGTATGCACCCCCAATACAATGTGGGAAATAATTAAAGGCAACATTAGAAATTATTCTATTAAGTATGCAACACACAAGAAAAATGAACAATCAAGGAGAGAAAACACTATTTTAAACCAAATACAAACACTTGAACAAACCATTTCAAGGAATTTGACTCCCAATGAAAACGACATAAATTCTCTAAATAATCTCAAACAAGAATTAGATCATATAACCACTGTTAAAATAAATGGTTTCATTCTGAGAGCTAAAGCCACTCATATAGAAAACAATGAAAAGAATTCTAAGTATTTTGCTAATTTAGAAAAAAGACACTGGGAACAAAAGATTATTCACAAGTTAACAATAAATAACACGGAAGTTACAGATGCAAATGAAATATTACACGAACAAAAAGAATTTTATGAAAAGCTGTATAAGAAACGAAACACGTCTGACATTGATCTTGATTTCTTTGATGGTAACTTACCAACACTGAATGATGAAGATAAAAATTACTGTGAAGGGCTTTTGACTGAACAAGAATGTAAAGAAGCATTATTTGATATGAAAAATGAAAAAAGCCCAGGTTCTGATGGTTTAACTGTAGAATTCTATAAAACATTTTGGGGTATATTAAAATCACACTTTATTAAATCAATCAATTATTCATTTGAACATGGCTCTCTTACTGTATTACAACGACAAGGTCTTGTATCTTTAATACCTAAATCAGGAAATAAATTAGATGTTCTTTCAAATTGGCGTCCAATAAGCTTATTAAATATTGACTATAAAATAGCATCAAAGACAATATCAAACAGAATAAAAAAAGTTCTACCAACAATTATAAACCCATGTCAGACAGGTTTTATCAAAGGACGCTATATTGGGGAAAATATTAGGTTGATTCAAGAATGTATAGAATATTTAAACAATACCAATAAACCAGGATTACTTTTCTTCGCAGACTTTGAAAAAGCTTTTGATAGTATAAATCATGATTTCATGTTCAAATGTTTAGAAAATTTTAATTTTGGACATTCTTTCATACAATGGGTTAAGCTGTTTTATCGTGATATAAATAGCAAAATTATTAACAATGGTAATCTTTCGGATAGTTTTCCGGTAGAACGAGGAGTAAGACAAGGCTGTCCACTGTCCTCTTATCTATTCCTTTGTTGTATTGAAATACTTTCCAACTGTATAACAAAAAACTCAGATATACAAGGAATAATAATTGAAAGCAAAGAGATAAAACAAAGCATGTTTGCAGATGACGCGACATATCTTACCAATGGATCTGAAAACTCATTCATGTCACTAATGAAAACACTAACAAAATTTGGCGATATATCAGGACTTAAACTTAATACTGCGAAATCAACTATATTGAGAGTAGGAAGCCTAAAACAGAGCGATTTAGAATACAACAAATGTAAAAGATTTATTTGGACATCAAAATCAGCAAAAACATTAGGCATCACATTTTCTAATGACATCACAATCAATTTAGAGAAAAACATACTACCAAAACTTCAAGAATTTAAAAATGTTTTAAAACAGTGGCATCACAGAAAATTAACACTACTTGGGAAAGTAACAGTTTTAAAAACCTTTGCATTACCAAAACTTATCTACCCTCTGTCGGTCCTAGAAAATCCACCAAATTACATTCTAGACGATATAAATAAAACCATTTTCGAATATTTGTGGGATAAGAAACCAGACAAAATTAAAAGAAAAAATGTAATACTGTCAATCGAAAATGGTGGCATAACTATTCCAAACATATATTATCTAATAAATTCTTTAAAAGCTGGCTGGGTAAAGCGTTACTTAGATGTCAAAAATAAGGGTTTATGGAAAATGTTTTACAAAAGAATCCTACACAAATATGGCGATCACTTAATCTTTGAATGTAAACTAACTGAAGCAGATATACACAAAATGTATAAAGAGAACATGTTTCTGAAAGATATCCTTATTTCATGGCAAAAGATTCAAATTGGTCTACCAAAAAATAATATAAAAAAAGAAATCATCTGGAACAACACTGAAATAAAATGCAACGGTGAAACATTTTTTTACAAGGATTGGTATGAAAAAGGCATAAAGTTTCTAGAACATTTTTTCGATTTTCGAATAAACAATTATTACGATTTTGAAACATTTAGATACATGTTTAATTTAAGATCAAACGATTTTTTGAAATATTACAATATAATCGGAAATATACCAATCATTATGGAAAATGCAATAAAAACTGAAACTTCGATAAATGTTGAAAACGAACAATTAATAAACAAGATTGTAGAAATAAAGAAAGTAAATAAATATTTGTATAAAATTCAAATACCACAAAGAACCTTTTTAACAAAATATGAAGAAAAATGGGAAAGATCTTTGAATGTAAAAATAGATTGGAAAAGCCATTATGTTATACCGTTTAAATCAACAACTGATACATCATTGAGAAGTTTCCAATATAAATTTTTAACTCAGATCTTACCTACAAATAAAGATTTGCATAATTATAAATATAAACCATCAAGTTTGTGTGACTTCTGCTCAAGTTACGTTGAAACTATCGAACATTTGTTTTGGGAATGCAGATATGTACAGATTATTTGGAATGAATTAATAGCATTTCTTAACACCAAGAACATAAACATAACTATCAATTTAATAGATGTTTGTCTTGGAACTTTTAAAGGTGGTGTCGATAACATTACTGTGAATTATATCATCATTCTCATGAAACATTATATATTTAGAACAAAACAAACAAACAACATCCCTGCTTTCAACTCCTTTATTAATCATTTGAACAGCAGGATCAAGGTAGAACAAGAAATCGCTCTATTAAAAGACCGATCAGAACTTCACAACAGGAAGTGGATAAAATTCACAAACCTTTAATAAAAAACAACACAATGGTTTAAACCAATTGAATCACAGTCCAACCCTTATTAACTAAATTTTTCTACAAGTCATCTTTCTCCTTTTCCACCTCTCATCATTATCATGATCTCCTCCTTCTAATTTCTTCTTTGTAAAAATAGAAAACATTGCAAGAATATAAAAATGCATGATACATTACATCAAAATGGATGACATATATTTGAAAGATTTAATTGTTGTTTATATTGTATCATGTACTTATGTAAATCTTGTGTGAAATAAATAAAAAAAAAAAGTTTAAACTCCACCAACGCAAGTTCAGTCTATTTAGAAAAAGCAGCTACTATACTACAAAAGACTGCTGTGTGGAGTACATGTGTGGAGCGAGCCAGGAAACACGTGGATAAATGAACTGGGTGCCGAGATAGGACCCAAACATTGTTGAAAATGCCGTTTAACCCAATAAATCTGTCGGAGAGTGATCCGGAGTCATAAGTAGCATTGTAAATCGATAGTATGCCGGGAGATTGCGACCTGAGTGGGAGCGGGTTTTTTGCTGTTGTTTTGGTGTAGAACATAACCATCTCCTTCATACATTCTCCTTCGGACAAGTGTTGTAAACATTGCCGCAGAGTAGCCGTATGTGTGAAAGGGTTACGGTTGGATACCTACGCCAATATACATCCTGGGCGTCCATAGTTACACCATGTGTTTTCACTCGATAAGTATTCCCACGTATGTGCTCTCCGAAAAGGTTCATACCAGTAAAACGTATCGCTTCTATGTCCCAGGAGTTTACCGATAAACGATGAACCACTCCGCATGTATGTTAATATTAAAGCATCATATGGTTCTGAAAGAGAACGTTTACCTAAGGTTTGCGTTATTACTAAAAAAGTTATACAATTCCAAATCCATCGATAAATCTGACACGAGACGTTAATATGTGGGGACATGTGTACTTTAAAGGATATATTACATCATACCGTTTATACTGTAGCTATGTATGTATGTGTATGCTCAAGTGTGTGTGTGTGGGGGGGGGGGGGGCGATGCAATTATTCATCCGATATTCTGAATCAACGGGTAACGGAACTCAATAAAAAATACAGATAGTCAATGTTTATTCAAGAATTGTGTATCAAAATGTCCACTTCGGACCAACTCGAACGACACCTGTGCTTATGTAATCAATATTCTATGTCAACCTTAGTGAAATGGACTTCCTTAAACTAACTTTTCGGCGATAGACGATTAACGTGGGTTTTGACCTAGATGTTAAACAAATGATCTAGCTTGTAGACCAATCAAATGTATTTAATGAATAATGTCGAAGAAATAAAGGAAATGAAACGTTTTGATTGGTTTTGATAGGTTCATAGTTAAGTTGGCGATCCTACGAGAGGCACTTATAAGGTGAAGTTTTAAAACCTTTAATTGTTTTCTTTAAGTGAAGAAATATTCAGTGAAAACGTATAAAATATAATATTTAAGAGCAAAATATATATATATATTTTTTAAATATGACAAATTTTCAGTTATTTATCTTCAATTGAAACTTAAACTGCGTTACATAATACACCTCTTGGGAGCCTCGCGTAATCTCCAGCCATGTGATGAATTCTCGGCTTTGAACGTATTAACGTCACGTCGTGCTAGTGTAATGGATGTTTGCCTTGGATTGGCAAGTGAAATGTCTGTGGTTCGCTTCCCGGCAGAGGCAAGCTCTTTTTTTTCTCCGTTTTATTCATATCAAAACCAAAGTATATAAATAAAACAAATATTACATATTTAACGTTGTTTTCTGTCATTCTTATAAGTAAGACAAAATATCAAATAATATGCGAATGTTCCATTCCTTAGTGTTTACTCATATTGATCGCCGTTTATCTTTTTTAAAGATATTTCTTGTTTTTATTTAAAGATATTTCTTGTTTTTATTAATCCAAATAACCTGACGAGTGGAACTTAATTAGATAAGATTAAAACAAAATGAGTTTCATTTGTTTCGTGATAGAATAATACTCATGATTTTGTAACAGTTTCCAATGGGTTTGAAACTTATACAATTCCAATCATAAACATTTTCATAAGTGTGAGGGGACCACTCATTAACACTAAAATAGACTGGTCCTGTTTAGAATTTATTACTGGTAGTAAAAATAAAATGTGCCAGAGTTTAAGACTAGTGTCGGTCAAGGTTAGACATTAAATAACAAATGCAGTCCACACAGCATTTTTTGTCTAGTATGATAATAAAATTGGTCTGTTCCAATATATCACACATCATGATGGTTGGCACCATTGACGCCGCGTGGAAACGCGGCGTCAGTATGGGATAGGTTTTAATTTTAGAAAAACTCTGTTATATGTTTGAAAGAAACAGCCTTTATGAATAAGTAAATTGTATGAACTGATTTAAGAAACAGCAAGATACAAAATACGTATGTCTTCTACAGTTATTACAAAACTTTAGACACATGTAATGGGTATTTAATAACTTTCCCCTAACTTCCTAGGATACGCTTTTTTTATAGTTTGGTTTTCGACCCGATTCATCAAAGCTCAGAAAAATGTTTCTGGCGATGTTTTTGCCTATTTGCGATATCAATGATGATTCATTTGAATTACTACATATTACAGTATGATTCTAGAAACTGTAAAATCAACAGTAACGCAACTATGCAATACGCATGGCCGTAACGTGACCCGTTCTATTATTTGTAAATGCAGCATGTCATCACTTGGCGATTTTGGTCATTCTTATTTACTAGACGACAAGGTGTCATCGGTTCCCATTGAGTAATTAAGTTGTCTCTCCTTCCTTCCGCTATTAATACTTCGCTGTTTTCACGATTTCATCCAACATTCATTGGATTCGTTTTTCATGTTTCGTTCGAGATGAACGATTCATACCAACTGGTTTTCGCTCTTTGCTCTTGGGGAACTGACTTGACCATTTTCTTTCGTTAATTTTTCAGGTTTTTACTGGCATGTTCAAAACGATTGAAGTGACATTACAAACAAACAAAACAGACTTAATCATTCTTGCTATATGATGACTATACATGTGAACTTTCATAATGCTCAATCTTGATCATACATATCTTTCTTTTCGTATTTTTTGTTTATATACTCCCGTTTTTGCTATCATACTTCTGCTAAACTGGAAGGATAATAGACTTCCACCTCTCCTTCCTAAGCTTGTGTCACAAATAACTTATAACTAGAGGCAATACACCTTAATATATGTTAATATTTAAGCACCTATGTTTTTTTTATCTTATGGATGTAGTTAGAGGATTCAAAACAGTTTATTGGTAAAAATAATTGAGAAACTTCAGCTTGTATGACACATTATAGTTGCAGTGAATGTTAAGCAAACCGTAAACCAAATGGTTTCAGGACTAAACTTGTCATTTCACGACTAAACTTCACATGCTGAATATCACATATATCGTAGCACGTAAAACGTTTAATCCCTACGTCAATATTGACCATTTCTGCTCATGGTAACCTTTTATATAGGCTATGGTAGCAATATAGGCACATCTTGGCCTTCTTGTTTGAAACAAAGGGAAAATTATTCTTGTAATGTACTTGACAAGTACAAGACTTGCTGCGCAATTCAGCAAAAAAAGGTTGCGCAGTGGAGCGAAAAGTCTTCGGACGATATATATACGATTCGCTTATTCCATATACGAACGCATATTGACACGTGTGCAGTAGAAGTCTTTTTAAAACATTGTGGCAAAAGGAAAAAAATAATCCTAATGAGCAATTTCTTATTTTGCTGCAATGGTTTCAACTCTATTTGATTATTATACTATCATTGATAGATCTATTTACATAGATGTTTCCAAAATCGTCTGTTGTTGAGTTAATTAATACATGTAGTACTTTAATTATTGAAGTTGATTAGCTTTTAAACAAATGCGAGGCATTTAAGAAAATCGGGAGCCAACTAAACACAATTATAAATTACATTACTATTTTCTACGAAGTTGTGAATGTTCTTCAAAAACGACGTACAGACAGGGCGAATCAATCAAAATAGATCAGCCTGAGCCTTCCGTGCATGTGATTAGAAAGATAACCCCCACCCTGTGGCACTTAACACACCATGGACAGTTTCTATGTACAGACAGTGTATTCAAATAATAAACTTGAAAACATTGTGAAAAATGGAGAAATTGCTAATCAAAAGCAATTTCTTCTTTTTCCTCAATGTTTGCAACTCTCATCTGCTGCAGGGGCGTCTACATGTGGGAAAAGAGCGTTAAATTATTATTTATCGTAACATTACAAGAATTAAACATGAAATAACATTAAAGGACCTACAACATATTTCTTGATCAAAGCGCTGAAAACACAGTGGTATAGGGGCATATGTAAGGTGAAAATATATGGCATAGTTAATATGGACAAACATTGTTGAAACAATGAATCATCGACCTTTAAACAAACCAAACCAAAAATTAATGAAACAACACAGATTGCCTGCCAATAACCAATAACTAATTTATCAAAGTTTGATCTTGTTCTTGTATAAACAAAATAAATCACGAAGGGACAAAATATTGACAATTAACCGAGCAGCGACCCTTATGTATATTATTTCTTTTTTAGAGTACACTAAAGATCCACACTGTATATTGGAATCATGCTGATGAATGACAGACAATCGAAAGCATGCTAGAGTTATGTTTTTTGTGCCCTGTAGAGCTGTAGCTCATACGTTTCCTAAATTGATAGTTGAACCTTCATTGAGACAATGGCCCAAGAAAAAAATAGGAAAAAAGGAGTTTACACCTAAAAAACAGATCAGATTTGTCAAAATATTGTCTCAGTCTCCTCATCCCCATGTATAATTCACGGAAAGGGTTCAGGTTTCATGGAAAGGATGTAACCATTTTCCGCTTACAGACGCTTACAGACGCATGTGCAGCAGCCGACCTTCGAAAACAACGTGAAAAAAAGGAGAAAATGCTTATCTTAGGCAATTTATACTTTTGCCACAATGGCTTCAACTCCTTTCAATAATTATAATTTTGTTTACAGTGATTTGCATATTTCTCTATATGTATTTTAAGTCGACTGTTGTAGACTAGTTGCGTCACAGCACGGTCTACGTTAACTATGCTTGTCTAATTTGTTCCTTCATGGACACACTTCATACTTTTTTAAGGCATATTGATTGGTTGAAAGACATCAGAAAAGGGGTAAATAAAATAGTTAGCTTCAAATGACATCTCATCCTAATCCACTGGGCACATTTCAACAAATCTTCACACAAATGTTCCGTTGGTGATCCTCTTTCAAATTCTGAACACAACTTTTGTTTCTGCGGCAAGAATGCCTAAACTGTAAAACACAACTGTTTTGGTAGATTACACTTCTAAGTTAACTGTCATCATTGAAAACGTTAATGTATTGCATTAATAGATTACATATTGTGAATGTATCAGTTGGTCCAGTACAGTCAATCAATAGGAAGACACTGTGATGTAATGAATGATCATGGTGGGATTTCGTTAGAGCTATTGGGTAATATAATCTTTAATAAAAGTACCACGTGAACCAAATGATATATTTTGGCCTGATGCATCATTTCTTGTCTGTCATGGTTGGAATATTTTTAGATAAATATTTCTATGTGCACTTCTGCTTCTCCTCTTAAACGATCGCAATTCTACCTTCAGTACTTTGATAAGTTCTTACGGGTGCTTTCTTTTCTTCCATGCGAAAACCAATTGTCCACCAATATTATCTCGTATTAATAAAGATCGAGCCAGCACTATAATAAATTTCAACTAACACACACTGTATATAAGTTTGTGTTGCAGGACAACTAGGCTTAAGTACATACTACCTACAATAAATGTATCACTGTCTCGTCGATATTCGCTAGCATGAATGGTGTAAATGAAGAGATCAAATCGTACACTGCATGAACTATCTATTATTGGAGGACTCATCCATCTGTAGACGCTCCATGAAGTGTTCCTATCTGACATAATACAATTGCATATACAACAGTTTCACAACAACCTTTTGGAATCTTTTTCTGGTCAGAAATAACAAACCCGTTGCCCTTTGTCTGTACTTGGTCGTTTATCATGTTAAGCTTATTTCCGGCAAACGCTATCACCAGCTATTCCATAAACACTCGACATAATCTCCTCAATATACTGTAAGGGTCTTGAAATCGATATATTGATGATTGACTAAAACTAACTCATCAGTTATCAAACTTTCAGATCACTATCAAACATTTTCCTTTTACAAAGCAATGGGTAGGGTAAGAAAAAATGTGAACATAGAACCACAGGCAGGAAGATCGTACATACATGTTTGCAATCTAAATATCAGCATGTGATCTTTATAAGACTCGATGGCGCTATTGAACATGTATGTAAAACTATCAACTTACTGATCTCCTGATGAAAAAATATGACAACGTAACATTACAAGTATGCATTTATTAAGTAACTGCCATTGATTTTGATCCACACGTCGGTTTTGCTTAGAGTTTATTTATAAAGAGGACAAGACAAATGCGTATGTTAACAATTTGCTTACGTTTTTCCTCCTTTGAGGCAATTTGCTTGACGGGTTGTATACTACCTTCCGCAATTGAGTCCGACGATAGTGCAATTGTAGACGAATAAACGTCTGAAAAAAACAAAATCAAATCTTCTGCCCAAAATGGTCCCATAAGTGTTCTATTCACGTATTGAAAAATACGAATGTGCATTTGAGCCGTTCCGTGAGAAAAGCAACATATTGTCCTCTTCGTAAGGTATCGACCGAGGTCAGCCTGCGCAGTCTGCGCAGGCTAATTGGGGGCGACACATTCCGTCTCAGGGAGATAGAGGTATAGAGTAATGATTCTAAAACAGAAGATCCACACGAGGCGAAAATTGTCTTTCCGGATTAGCCTGTGCGGCATGCTAAGTCTGATCCGGGTCGATACTTTACGCAGAGTCCACACTGTTGGTTTCCTCGCGGGACGGCTCATTTAGTGATGGTTAACCTTTACCCAGGTGTATATGTATCAATGCTCGTATACTTGTATGACTACATAAATATATAAATCGAGTTGCTTGAATTTCCAGGATTGACGTATGCCACACAGTGCTGATATAAAAGGACGCCATTTCCTTATTATCAAACCACTTTATAAATTTGTTTCATTTTTAATGTCATTTGAAGGTTATGCTCATCTATATTTCGATTGGTGCATACAACGGTGACAGTCAAATCGAGTGTAAGCTTATACAACATCTTTCGAATCATCAATGTGTTAGTTGATATAAGCCATGAAATGGGGATTGCCGCTAAGTGGATGCAACAATTGTAGCGATCTAAGTTTTCGCGTTTTGATTCTTATAATATCACACCAACCAAAGTTTGTTTTTGTGACACATAGACAAAGGTTTGCTTGTACATGCTGGCATCCGGCCTTCTGCTAATATCCTTAAGACAATGTTGAGATCATTGCAAAGCCATGTAAGACAGCGTTGGTGGGCAGCTTGGTCTGGTTTACACTTGTCGCAAATGACTTTTGTATTTGTATTTCTATTACTTGATAAAAGTGACCTAATCCTAATATCTGTGTCGAAAACGGCTTGTTATTTAACCCTATTCCACATGTAACAAATATGTAGCAGACGACCTTGAAAACATCTTTTCAAAAATGAGAAAAATCTCCATTGATTACAGTTGAATTATTAAATAGAATTGAAAACGTTGTGGCCAAAGGAGAAATTGCTCATCATGAGCAATTTCACCTTTGGCCACAATGTTTTTAAAAGTCGTCTGCTGCTATTGCGTCCAAATGTGTCTGCAGGTTGGAGAGGCTTAAATGTGTGTGCTTATCAGTCGAACTGATCCCTACATTATTTGTCCCGCCATGTTTAATATGATAAGCAAGTCAGTGATCATGACAATACAGTACGTGAAAATAGTATTTATCATTGCCCAAGAGTCAGGATCAGGTTGATAAGGTAAAACAGCACAGCACATGTAATGTCGGTTTCCTTGATATCAGTCGTGAAGTACATTACCTAAAAACAGCACAGCACATGTACTATCGGTTTCCTTTGATATAACTCGTGCAGTACCTGACCTAAAAACAGCACAGCACATGTACTATCGGTTTCCCTCGATAAGACTATGGCAGTATTCTTCCTGGTAAAAGCACAGCACATGTACTCATGGTTTCTCTTGTTTTAACTTGTGCATCACCTTACCTGTTGAAACGGCACAGCACATATACTGTTGATTCCCCTTAATTTAATTCTTTCAATTCTTTACCTAGTTAAACAGCACAGTACATGTACTAGTTGGATTCTCCTGATATAACTCTTGCTGAATTTTACCTGGTAATAGAAATCTTGATAAGCATAATCCGCCGATGCAAAGAACCACCAGCAACAAAAAGCGCAGTTTTGATCCGTGCATTGTAAGTGTGGTTGATAAATCTGAAGGTGGAAAAGCACAACGTATTACTTTAAGTTGCATAGTATAGCAGTATGAGTGTTGTGTTACAACGTAAAGTGGAAACGCGATAATTCAAAATTGAAAGGGACCGATACATTACTTCGAATTATCGTCTTGTTCGTGAGATCGCTGGATTTCACTAAATACATTTCTGTTTTAATTTATACATAAATGTGTATTACGAAGAGCAAGCCAATGATAAAATTATATTAAGAAAAGGAAGCACATCGGTAGTTCAGAACTGTTGTTGCAAGGTTTCTGAAGACAAATTCGTTCCAGGAAATTGTTCGAGTTAAACGATCTATTCGGGTAATCGCCTGTTTGAGTCATCTCGTGATCATTTTACATACTTATTAGTGTGTAAAACAGCGCCCTATATTCAACATTTGAATTTCTTATTGGCCAAATAATTTACTGGAAACATCTGACTAGTTCGGATAATATGAGTAACCGCACTGGACCTTGCTAATAATTGTCTTGCTAGGTAAAGTTATATCTATCTATTGATATAATATTTAAATATGTATAATTTTGCTCTATAAATTAACCTTTTCCTTTTGTCAGAACGGGCTGGCTTCCTTACTGTACTGCTACGGCGACAGAAAATGGGCCCTATGTCGCCATAAACGTGGTTCAAGCATAATGGAAACGCCAGACATCGTGCTGTGGTCGCCAATGATCGCCGAGACACGTCGTTTGTTTGGAGCATGTTCAAAACAATCGACAAGGTTCGGCAATCAGACATGGTACGCGATGAGAACGCGTAGTATACGCACAGTATACGCGTGGCAAAGATACTGCAAACATGGCAACGTTTGCAACGGCTACGTCATGGTGTCCTCACCTAGACCCTAGCGTGTCCTTGTGGCGTTGGCAGGTTGATGTTACGATGAGTGTACCACTGTTTCGGGATTGCACCACGTTTATGGAGTTGTTTATACGACTATGGCGTAGTTAAAGCCCATTCAGACCGTACTGCGACCATTCTCGAACGTACGGCGACCAGCAAAAGTACAAGGTCGCCGGCAAACGTGAACACAATGCGCAAAAAAAGTCAAAAAAATACAAACCTGAAAAAACAGCGCTTTAACGCGCCCTGTGCCATAATACCGCGTTCTCACGGCTCGCACGCCACGACCTCTCGGCGCTTATAGTGTTTCTATTAAGATCTATGGGTTTGGCAACGGCAATCACCGGTGATCCCGCGGCGCTCTAACCACGCTCGTGGGTTTCTTACAACGCGTCTTCTATGTGTATCGTGACCTCACAACGTTTCTACCACGTGATCACGGCGACTATATAAGCTGGTCAGATTTTCTGAAATTTCAAGTTGATCATTGTGTAGTCATGTGTTGTCCGTTTGATGAGTAGAAACACGAGCCGAAGAAACAAGCTACACGAGGCCGAGGCCGTGGCAGTGGCCGTGGCAGTGGCCGAGACAGTGGCCGGACGGCATCAACCTCGCCAGCTCCAGTCTCATCACCAGAGAGGGTTTTCGTGAATGATGCTGCTGAGACTGACACCTATTCAGTGACTAGTCAGCGTGATAGTAAACGATCATGGCATCTTACATGTAGCCATCCCCTCCAACGTCTATCCACAGGAAGTTATTATTAGAATCTTCCAGGCCCATCAAAACAATTGAATCTTTGGTAGTTGTGGGACAGGCTTCCACTGTTGACTGGCTTTCGTATGGCAGCATGTTAACCATAAAAGGCACCACATCAATGAGGGACATTCCATCGACGTTTGAACTGTTCAGCAACTGCAGACCATTCTGTAGAATTGGAAGGGCACTTGGTCACTTCATGTTTGTACTCATCTACTAGGGCCTGCCAGACTTCCTTCACTACGAGAGACACGTTATTGTATGGGATTCCGAAATAATGCAGGATCTTCAAACCTCGACTCAGGCATGAGGCGATTGAAGTGACCAAACTGAGTTATTCTGACATCACCTAGCCAGATGTTTACAGCTACAGCACCATTGTCTGCCTACTGCTGCTGCTGCTGCTATACAATTAGCATTTTTGGTAGTATTAGCAAGTTCTGGATATATTCTGCCATGATGATTAACACTGCATGCAAGCGATGAAGACAACAGACTCACTGTTGTATGAAATTTGAAACGTCTGTTTTGTAGCAGGTCGCACATGAAAAGCATTGTCGCCATAGGAGCGTAATGAAAGTTTGGTGACCACGCCATGATCGTATTGAGAACTCCATAAACGCAATGAGAACGCAATAAGAACGACAAACTCGCACTGGCAGCGCCATTGGGACGTGGTGCAATCGCGATATAGTGGGGGGGGGGTATCATTGTTACATAGCCCTAACAACGCCATAGGGACTCCAACACTTTTTTGGGTCGTGGTAGACTCGCGAGGGACGAGGTGAAGACACCATGAAGTCGCCGTTGCAAATGTTACAATGTTTGCAGCGTTTTTGCCACGCGAGTACTGCACGTGTATTACGTTCATGGAGATGTGTTACAGCGCTTGTCTAACGACCTTCGAGATCCCACCGCGTTTTCACTGCGTTCTAGGTCAGATCGCCGAACCTTGGCGTTTGTTTTGAACATGTTCAAAACAAACACCGTGACTCGGCGATCATTGCGACCACAGCATGATGTCTGGCCTTTCGCACATCGCTTGTACCGCGTCATTGCGCTCGTTTTCCGTCGCCGAATCAGCGCATGTAGGATGCCAGACCCGTCTGAGATAAGAAATTAAGAACCCCATGAGCGTGGTAAGAGGGTCGCGGGATCGCCGGTGATTGCCGTTGCCAAGCCCATATATTTTCAATAGAAACGCAATAAGCGCGGAAAGGTCGAGTCGGGCGTGCCGTTAGAACGCGGTATAATCGCACAGGTCGCGGTAAGAGCGCGACTTTTTTTTCAAGTTTTACCAAGTTTTTGTATATTTTTTTTCTATTTCTCGCATTGTGTTCATGTTTGCCGGCGACCTTGTACATTTTCTGGTCGCCGTACGGTCGCGGATGGTCACTAATAAAGATTTAATCATTGCTATTGCATGTCGTCTTAGATTGACATGTGCGCCAACCAATCAAATTGTCTACACAATCGTTTGGTATAAACAGCAGAGATAACCCATACAACCAAGCAAGATAGAGAAGCGGTGAGTGCCAAGTATTGCGATTGAAAAGAATATTTAAATGCATAGAATCAATTCGAGCCGACTTTTAATGTGATGTTGGAATATCGATTATATTGTGTAAAGTGTAGATAACACGGGGACGACCTAGACAAAGGAATCACGACTGCAAGAGGGAAAGGGTTAATAAATGATAAATAGTGACGACGTAGATAAAGAATCAAGTCTGCAAGCGGAAAATGGTTTGAATGATTGTATTGTGTTTAACGCCGCTTTCAACAATTTTGGACGACCTCAATCCTTACTTCTCTCATCCTTCAGTTTATAATGTATTTGCTTTACGTTTTCTGATGATATGTAAGCATTGGCGTGCGTCCATATGCATGGATACTCGCCTGTCTTTTTAAAGTCTTCGGTATGACCCGGCAAGGGATCGAAGCCGCGACCTCCCGCACCGGAGTCCGACGCTCTTCCACTTCACCACAGAGGCGGTCTAATAGTGGGAGAAGGTCAACAACTGATAAAACGGGAACGACGTAGACAAAGTAATTATGTCTACAAGTGTGAAAAGGTTAAACAAAATGATAACCTCGTATAATGTTGTGAGGATTAAATGTGTAAGAAAGCAGTTTACACATTTCGTGAACTGGCCACCGTGATATAACTGAAATACCGTTGAAAAACTGCATCAAGCACCCATCGAGTATTCTTTTACATGGAACGTTTTTTAAAACATCACTGTAAAATTCATGAAATATGTAGTGTTATTAACCTTTTCCAACATACGACAAATCTGCAGCCGAACTTTTTAAAACGTAAGGGTTAAGTATTGAAAATCTCAATAAATGAAAATATTGCGGCATTATGAACAAATAAGCAATCACGTCTGAAATAGAAAGGATTAACGATAAAACGGAAACCGCGTAGACAAAGCTAATTCACGACAATATTGTAGGTGTACATTTTCTATAATATCAGAGTATTCAGTCCCCCACATTTCTGCCCGAATTTAAGTATTGGTGTGACCATTGTATCGAAAGGTTTAAAGTATTTTGTTTATTGAAAATATCCCAAATTACGTTGTCATGATTTGATAGAGAATATTGCCTTCTTAGTTTCTAGTTTGCAGATGACAACGATAGCTTTGGAATAAACAAAAGGCTCAGATATTTATATACAGACATTGTTTTAACTTTAAACATATAGTCATTTTACCATTACACATCCCTCAAATTTATTCTGTAACCATTTCAGTAACAATTGATAAAAGTCCAAATATGTAACAAAGACACTATTAAAGACACAACAAATCAGCAAATTCACTGACATAAATTGATTGTTCAACAAACACATCTCATCGAAATTTGTATTTTCTGCCCAAAATAAGCACGAAAACGTTTGACACTCCGATTAACGAGCCGTTCGGTCTTCATGTAATCCTTTTCATAATCTAATGTTGATAAATCTGCTTCCGAAATCGAAACAAACTTGTTTACACTAGAAGTCAATGCAAACGTCGTACAGATACAGACAGATGTACAATCTTCTCAGACTTGGGAAACCAAAATTGTCTATTTTAAGACGCGCGTTCTTTGTGACAGTATCATTTTAAATGATCAAAAACGTACAGTCAGCATGAAACAGCAAGAAATTGTCCATGATGAGTCTATGAGAATTTAACACGACAATGCCACGTGAGGTATAATACATGTAATTTAACTAAAATTTATATTTTTTTTACCAATGCTAATCACCTCGCTATCAAGTCGTTATAAGCGTTAAATCATTTTTCTTGTTAAACAATGGCAATTTATGTGCCATTGCTCGTTCTGAGAAATGGCAACTAAATTGCATTGTTTATAAATGGGTCAAAATTGTTTTTAGATACAACCGTTTCACGCCAAACCCTCGATATAAGAGTATGTTTGCTTTGTCAAACAATTTGTTCCTTGGCATTCTTTTTAACACAGTTAAAATATAAACTTACCAATTGTAACAGATGTTTTTTTCCGAACACAAAATTAATTTATTAACACTAATATCAATGTAATATTGCTAAACTATATTGGTATATCTGTTTATTTGAAGTTTTACTTGTTTTCAAGATTTGCATCGGTTTTTGCCTGTACCTTCCGATTCATTGTCTATAGTGGGTATACTTAATTAGTCATGTATTGCCAATTACAACGATTTGTTTCTAGTATGTAAATAATCGACGCTAGACTGAAACATTGCCAAACGCATATTTAAGTATAAAAATCATATCACTTAGCCATGACGCTACATCTCACATCATCGCACATCATCTCACATCATATCCATCATCTCGTCAACAGAGTTTCTATATTAATTTAACGACCTTTTACAAACGCCTTGTCAATTACCAACTTTGCTAGACCAACTTTAACCGTATACATGCCTACATTCACACTTAAATGAATAGTTTGACGCAAAGGATTACCTTATAAAAACAATTGAATCCTATTTGCTTCAGTGTGATTGAGTCATATTCCTGCTGAAAGATAACATTTGCCGGACAGATAGAGTAAAACAATAATAATTTCATCCAGCTCTGTTCAAAAGAACAAGAACGAAATAAAGCCAACAGTATCATTCAGTAAAGTAGATAGTAATCACCGTTACAAATACGTACAATTTTTAGTGTGGTTTTGTCAGCAAAGGTTCGAACTCTAAACGTTCAAAACATAACGTAAATCATATTTACCGCTATGCTGCTGAGTCTGAACGATAATGTACAATTTTTTATTGTACTAGCTGTTACATAAACGTTTGCAGAAGATTTCTCAGTCGTGAATCACTAACCATATGTTACACCTAAAATATCAATATGCTTCGAGGTAAAACAAAAAGGTGTTATTCTTAATTTTCAGATAATAATGTTTTTGTCAAATATAATATATAATAAGGTGGTCTGCATTGGTAAAAGTTTGCTTTTGTGACTAGTGTAGATCCTGATCAGCATGTGTAAACAAGTACAACTTGATATAAGAAAAGAAATTACTACGAGAGAAAGATAATTTTGTATTGGTTGCTTTTTTACTCCGCTTTCATACCCTCAGACAGGAACCAATTATGTTCAGTGAGCTATCGTGAAATATAAAAAGACTTATACGGATAGCAAATCTGTATATATCTAATGTGGTGACACTGGAGTAACATAGTCCTATCTTTAGATTCATATACTCATCAAATATAACTGAAATTATCATACTTATTTTACATTTAATTTAGGGCTAAGACCTTTTCATTTCCGAATGCCCTGTCTTCGTCATGCGTTGATGATGATTTGTGACGTTGTTTACCCTCGCGCTCGGCAATAATGCCATTTGCCGAGTTTGCAAGCTGTTGCGTATTTATACAAATGCAACCTCGCATAAAGAAAGATCATTATATTTGCATTATGTCGTCCTCTTGAATTTATAAATGACTTTGGTTGCAGTGGCATCAGACAAAAGAGCGGAAATGCCTAAACTTGAAAAATGTTCTTGTTCTAAAGTCCTGGCCCGTCTAAAAAGTAATTTTGCATAAATGTTCCCCGGGGTACCTTCTACCATAATAGTTGGGATATGTATAAAACATGGGCGCTACGAAGCGGTTTCACTTATAACGAAATCTTTAAAAATCTTAAAAATATATTCTTGTCTAAAAGCATAGGCTCAATTTGAAAATAATTTGGCACAACTGTTCCTTGGATGACTACCCCTGTCGGTGGGGGTTAGAATACGCCGACTTCCGTCCTACAAGGGGTAGAAGTCCCCTAATGGACACGCCTGTTTGCCGTGGGTGGATACTCGTAAGCAGGAAACGAGGATCCTGGCATTTGAGGGAAGCGCAGGGATATCCGGCTTTCCAACACACTGCTTTGGCCTCTGCTTCGGTGTAAACGGGAGCCTAGATGGGCCCGGTCTAGTGCAAACGGCTGGTCATATATTATATTTAGGCACTAACTTATTCGCGGTATCTAAGTATACCATCTGTGTACCCCTGACACGAGGAGCTGGTTTTCCGCTCCATGTATCGTGTTCCCTTGTTGGACTCCGTGGCGGGTGGGGGCCACGGTTGACGAAATAAAAAAACTTAAACATGGATCCTCAAAACAATAAACGCACACGCACGCAAATGCACTCGGACTCCGATATCGACAACCCGAAAGGCAACACATCAAACTCTACATTTCCACGCTTTCTACTGATTGAATCAAATTTACCTGAATCGCCTATTACTTCACTTTCACCTTTTGTCATTGAAAAAACTGAAATCTGGTGCCCTTCTCATTGAAGTTGAGAAGAAGGCACACGCAGACAACCTATTAAAATTAAAGACTTTTTTCAATATATCTGCCACATGCTCTGCTCACAATACACTCAACACATCAAAAGGACTTATAAGATGCCCGGATCTTGAAGGGGTTTCGGAGGAGGAAATTACTTCTGAACTGGCCGACCAATTGGTCGTCTATGTCAGGAGAATGACTTCCTACAGGGACAACATCAAAAGACCAACAAATACTCTGGTACTTACTTTTAATACTGCTATTTTACCAAGATCTTTAAAAGTTGGATACTTACATGTCCCTGTTGATATGTATATACCGAACCCCTTACAGTGTTACAACTGTTACAAATTCAAAAAGAAATATCAAGTTATTCCAATCCGTTCAAAACATAGATGTATTTAGTAGAAACTTTTAAAATAGTATTGTTTTAAGTTACTGGCCCGATTTGAATAGGTTTTTAGTAATTTCGTAGTAACGGCTTTCCCTGCTGGGCGCTCATAGTTTGTAAGGTTAGTTAGCATTACGACTGACTCACTGGTGTTAGGATAAATGGACCCGCAGTACTCGTAATTTACCCAGAAAACGCCAAAATATAACTGACAAATTGTTGAAAGTGAAGTAAAAAAGCAACCAAAAATATTATGGTCAGCAATTTACTTTTACCAGTGGCAAATATATGTTTGACATCCGACAATCGATGTTCATATATAATTGCCATAATACGAGAGTTCGTCATAGTCAGTAACGATATAAAATGACCTCCGCACAGTAAATGCGACCTTAAGAAGTTTTGACATTTTTGATAATTAACATCATAATAAAAGCATAATTTCAATTTCCTTTACGGGTCATATCTTTGCCGAGTAAATTTGAATTACTCTATACCTCTATCCCCCTGAGACGGAATGTTTCGGTCGGGATTAGCCTGTGCGGACTGCACAGGCTGATCTGGATCGATACATTATGCTGAGTCCATAATGTTGTTTTTTACGCTGAACGGCTTATATGGTCCTTATGTCTTAAAAAGTAAATGGCATAGAGATCTTTGCAATGAGCTGTCTCACCTGAAATTGTTTGCCTTTCACTAACTGTTATCAAAATATTCCAAAATCCTTATATGAAAAATGAAGTCGGCCGATTTTTAACATAGAATAATCTACTTAGTGGAACGCGGCGCTGAAAGTATAAATGTGTACCTGAACCTGTTTTGAAATTAACTTTCAAAAACGTTCTATGATTAAACAACGACATGATATTGTATTATACTCACCTGATATCCTGATCCCACTCAAACTGAAATAGATTCGTATCAAGTTTCAAAAAAAAAATTCATTCAAGTCATTCAATAAATAACAATATATGTATGTAGTGTAAACTGTGCGTTTCTTGAGAATTACATTAAGTGTCTACGAGTAAAATATCCAAGTATATTTGTTTGCATCTCCTTTCGCATTTTATCAGGGACTCTCTTATATACATACCTGATTTCTATAAAAGTGAATCTGTTTTCAGAGCTTTGATGAATCGTGTCGTCAGGACCATAAACCAAACTATTAAAGAAAAGCATAGCCTGGGAAGTTGGGGAAAAGTTATTAAATACAAATTAAATGTGTCTAAAGATTTGTAAAACGGTAGGAGACATACGTATTTTGCATTTTGTTATTTCTTAAATCAGTCAATACAATTTATTAATTCATGAAGGTTGTTATTTTTAAACATATTACATATTTTTTCTTCACAATAATAATGTTGGTTGCTCACATTTCGATTACAACTTTTTCAATACTGAATTCGCGCCGCGTCAATAACTGTTTCGATTACACGGAATAGATTTTATGTGGGAAAGTTGACAAGTGCAATGGTTTTTTTATCCTATTAGTGCATGATCCGCCGACGCTTTATTTCAATTGTGAATCTGGTATCTATCAAACCATGTAAAGTATTACCAACTGTTTCAATTGAATGTAACAATGTTCTCTATTTTCTTCAATGTACGATGGTCAAACAAAGAAATGGGTGATTACTCGTATGGATTGAGTGGTAAGATGGAAGTAGAATTCAGGTAAATATATTACACATGTTAAACTTACTCCTTTCTTTATACTGAAGACTTTTGAAGATGTGAAAAATGGAGAAACCGCTCAAAATAAGTAATTTCTTCATTTTCTGCAATGTTTTCGTTCTGTATTAACTACTTTCAGGTAAGATATTTTTTTCTTCAAGTAATGGTTTATACAACACACATCTGATTACAAAACATAAGAATATGCAGTTATAAGTGAATGTGTGCAGCGTGCGATATGCATAGAATATTCATAGATACAAATGAAAGCATTCGTCATATTCTAGGTCCATTCGGGGTATTCGGAAAGTATACGTAACCCAGCACCTCCAAATTTTCATTCCGAATGCACCAAGAACTAGACGCATGTTTCCCGAACGTTTTCCGTACATACCGTATGCTCCTAGAATGCTTCTCGAATATTTTCCGAATACACATGGACGCCAAATTCGGATGATTCGGATGGTCGTTGAAAATTATTTTGAAAATGCTCAACAAATTTTTGGAACTACATAATGCCGTTCCGTATGCATCCGTACGGAGCTGCACAGCCAGTATGGTCCTAGAACACACCGAATGCTTCCCGAATAAGATCTGTTCGCTCCCCGAACACCAAAAGTCCTATTCGGAAAACAAACGAAATGGCATTCGGCCCAATGTGATCGCCCCGAAATTGATATTTTTTCTAAAATGCACATTATGTTCCGTATGCGTTCTGAACACCCTGAATGGTGTAACACAATGAGAGTAGAGGTATAGATGTATACATGTGAGATATTAGATCCATGAGGGTATAACTATATACGGGATATCACGTGTATACGGCGCCAGCCCTGTAGTATATAAATGTATGTTTGTGTGGAAGCGGGGGAGATTTGCATAGATAGAGAGACATGCAGAGATAAGGAGGGGACGTATGGGCTCTCTGGGGAGAGTCAGAGAATAATAGTGAGGCCTTAGAGAAAGAGAGAGAGAGTCATGAGACTCTAGTTTACCTATTTAAATAAATAAATGTATCACTATACGATCTCGTTTATTTACCTGTGTTTTCCTCGTGGACAATTTGATGTAGCTGACCAGAGTGCTACATAAGTTATTTGATGCCGTGACAATGGATAATCGAACTTGTGTTGTGTCGGACATGATGTGCGTAGTAATGTGAAAGGTAGTGTTGGATAGTTTGACAATTTGACCTGATGTGAAATGTAGTGTTGGACACTTTGACAATTGTGTTTCCGTATTGAGCCATCCAGAGACGTTTGCCAGTGAATCGTAAGTTGCAATCTTTTGTTATTCCTTTTACGTAATTGGCCAGGCAAAATTACAGAAAAAATGTTTTTAGAGTTGTTTCAGTCCGTAGATGGACACACGACTAATTTAAATACCACTATTGGGGCTCAAGGCGTTGTAAAAGTTGTTCATAGATTTGATGGTAGTAATCCAAAAGAATTTAAAGAATGGATTAAAAGTATTGAAAAGTTTGGCACGTTAACTGGAATACCTAATGAAAGGGTTAAATATATAGCATATAAGGCAAGCATAGTCAGTGATTTCATAAAACGATATATTGAACAGTATGCTGATCACACCTGGAATCAAATTAAGGGGGAGTTAAAAACGCGGTTTGGCGAAGTAGTAGATTCTCAGCATGCGCTGCTGATTTTGAGGAAAATTAGTCAAAAAACGTGGAAAACAGTACAGGTTTATGCCGAGGTCATGTTAAATATGGGGGAAGATGCTTTTGATGGGCTCAGGGAAGATTCTCTTAAAGTACAGGTTTATGCCGAGCGAATGTTAAATATGGGGGAAGATGCTTTGCTTAAAATGAAAATAATGAGGGAAATCCTACAACTATTTCAGAACGCGGTTACGATAGCTACGCGATTTCAATTGCGAACGGGTCACGCGCCAAGAGAAAATCATCAAGTTGATGAGGCCGTCCCGATGAAGGTCGATCACTATCGACAGAAAATTAAGTGTAATTACTGTCACAAGATAGAGCACCTCATTGCAGATTGTATAGCGCGGAATAGTTACGGGCATGTAAGTCTTGCGCAAGTCAGGCAATATAAGGGTCGATACAAAAAAGGCGCTATCTTTTATCAATGCGTAGAGCCAGGCCACTATGCTTGAGAATGTGGAAAAAGAAGCAATGTGTCTTCTGGAATCCATAATAGGTCAGGGCAACATTTAAACGCAAACACTTTCCGTATGTAGTAATCGGGTAGTTGGCTGTACAAACAGAACAAAAATACTATTTTTATAAAGTCTTCAGGTGTAGGCTTAGATTCATTCTTCTCAAATTTTGGAAACAAAAATAGATAACATATTGCTAAATTCTTGTGCCGAGGTATGCTCGCACTCAATCGAAAATAAAGACCCTTCCGCAAACAGTTCATGTTTGTTATTGTCAGGTATTTAAACATTCGGAAAATCCTCATTTGCAAAGGGTTACATTATAAACAAGCCCAGAGTGCTTATCACTAATGCTGTTGTTAAACTTTCCTGGAGTTTTTTCTCCGATAAAAAACTAAGTTCGTTAACCTCGCCACGTCGCCGATATACAAACAATAGGTCATTAAATGATGCGTACAAATAGAGAAATCTGTGCAGACACAGATGTTAGAATGAAAATTGATACAGGTAACCACCCTCCAATTAAGCTCAGACCACATCACACCCAGTGAACAACCGCAAAGTTATAAATAGTTAACGAGCACGACGGTATTTATGGAGGGCAAAATAATGATTGTGCTGTCAATACCAATGATTAGACTTGACGAACAATTCGAGGTATATCTACCTGTACCAATTATATCTCCGAAACCACTTTATCATGTACAACAAGAAAAGGCTGTTGACCTGTCCGCCATTTACACATTAGAATCAAATGGGTTTCTTATCGATAAAGCAAGACAAAAATATGTTTTGCTAACCGACCCTGAACTCGATACGTGTAGTCAAAATGAGGTCAAATTATGTGGGATTCAAAGCCCAATATATCAAGTAGTAAAAGGTAAATCGTGTATCATTAATTTATTTACAACAACTGTGGCAAAAAAACCATTGTCTTACTTCGGTAACCATGGAAAACGTACCTATCGCTTACCATTTAGTTTAAAACAATTGGGTAATTATTTCTAGGGTGGATTTACATTTTGATTTAGTATGTAATGATCAGCATACGAAAGTTGAAATTAAATCACCTATTGACTTAATGGAGCTCAAACAGGAATGCACTGCATCCTTAGAGTATTTCACACTCGCAGCATCGTCTGTTGTAGGAGTTTTGCAAACTTTTCGGAAATTCGAATTCCCACGACTTTATTTGAAATAGAGTACTTGCCTATCGATGAGTTAATTAAAGAGTTAGAATTTACAAGGAACATAAAAATTAAAGTAAGTTCGTCGCGTAGCGTTTTGTATTACGTTAGCTTGGGTATTGCCATATTGGTAATGAATATGTTGTTAAAAAGTAACTGTAATATTTTAATTAACTGTCTGCCAAATTGTTTACGTAAATGGATGACAAAAGGGTGGAACGAAGCGGTTCACAATGAAGTTGAACTCCAAACAATGGATAATGGTGGGAACCAACCGCCAACCGTTTCAGCGCCGTCCGGAGAAGGGTTAACAGGGTACGTGGGGACGCCTAGAGAGTACCTGTATGATATATCAGAGTTTGTTTTTGAGCAAAGGGGCTCATGATGTTCCGGAAAAGAACTAACTATGTCTAATGTGTTTGTAGCAGTTAACCTGCAGTATATATAATCGTATATCTATTGTAACCCTATACTACGTTCATGTGTGGACATTCTAATCTCATCGAGATCATAAAATATCATCGTATAGTCAGGTGTTGTGTTTGTGCTGACACGGCACAACTATAATGAGCTGTGTGGTGATCTGCCTGGTGATGGACACACGTTTAGTATCCCGTAAACACGGCACAACTATAATGAGCCGTGTGATGATCTGCCTGGTGATGGACACACGTTTAGTGTCCCTTAAAATGATAAGGAGCTGAGCAGTTATCTGCCTGGTGATGGACGGACACACGTTTAGTGTCCTTTACGATGATAACGAGCGAGAAAAATACTAACAAACCGGGGAAACAACAGTTTTAGATACATACCTGTGGGTATATTGTTTTTCTAGAAGATAACGCCAGCTGTTGATTAAACGTAGGAGACTGGACTTTCTCTTTACAGACAGGTTATCAATGAATCAGTATCACGTTTATAATGACCACCTGTCAATCCCTTGAATGGAATTCCTGGAGAAGTTACTATGACATTTATGATCCTTACCCACAACCGATATCAACGCCGTACTTCAACCATCTGGTTCGGACAAATGAACAATTTATTATTTGGCTACTTGATTATAACTGCAGACTTTGGTTTTTAAGACTTTGTTTTGATATTTGTAATTGTGCATATAAAATGTAGTGTTTAGTTGTTGTTGTTGTTGTTTGGCGTTGTTTACCCTCGCGCTCGGCATTAATGCCATTTGGCGAGCAAAGTGTTTAGTTTATGCATGCACTGTTTATTGTAGTTATTTTCAACTGTGTAGGGCTGCGTCAACCCATTGTGTTACTTATATATTTGTACAATTTTCTAGGTTAAAATTTATTAAGAGGGGGACGAATGCAACACAGTGAGGTTAGAGGTATAGATGTATACATGTGAGATATTAGATCCATGAGGGTATAACTATATACGGGATATCACGTGTATACGGCGCCAGCCCTGTAGTATATAAATGTATGTTTTTGTGGAAGCGGAGGGAGATTTGCATAGATAGAGAGACATGCAGAGATAAGGAGGGGACGTATGGGCTCTCTGGGGAAAGTCAGAGAATAATAGTGAGGCCTTAGAGAGAGAGAGAGAGTCATGAGACTCTAGTTTACCTATTTAAATAAATAAATGTATCACTATACGATCTCGTTTATTTACCTGTGTTTTCCTCGTGGACAATTTGATGTAGCTGGCCAGAGTGCTACAATGGGCAAAGAAAGCATGCGGAAAGAGTTCGGTCGATTCGCCGTGTTCTGTTAGCACTCGGAAAGCATACGGAAAGCGTTCGGAAACAAAACGTTTCGAAATCAACATGCGGGAAGTATTCGGTCTGTTCTGAAAGCATTCTGAAACCATACTGAAAACAACTTTCGGAAAACAAACGTAAAACATTCGGTGATACGTTGGATAAAACACATTCGGAGGGACATTCGGACAGTTTAAAAAATCACACCACTAACGTATACGGAAAGCAAACGGAAGCTCATTCGGGCCAGTGTGATCGCCTCATAAAATACGAAAGAATAACAGGGTGATATATGCTACCAAAACATAACCAGTGCTCACGCTGAAACTACAAGTCATCAACTGTCGATCTCGTCGATAGCGGTTTAAATCAGAGGGAATATGTTTAACCTGAGGCCGAAACCATTTAAATATCTTAAACGACATGACCAAGATACAGTAGATAACTCGAACATTTCAAAATTCGAATATATCGTTTAACTCAAACCATTTCCTTGACGGAATCTGTCTTTTTTAGGAACGAGCAGAACTGCTGCAGTGCTGTTTTCATGATATGATTTAATCACTGGCTTGCTTTTTATAATGAAAACTTTTAATATTACAATAAATGATTTCAAATCTCGTTGCAATGACACAAATTGTAATAAATTTCTTTACAACGAGAATTTCAGTAAAAGTGAGTTTTGCATTAAAACCACTCCATAGCTTTAGTACTCGACTTACAAAGATGTTATCATTTGTAATCAGGCTTTGGAATTGTTTTTATTGCAAAACGAACTGTTATTTCAATTCTCGTTGTAAAGAATTCCAATACATTTTTTGTCATTGAAACGAGTTTTGCAATGTTCTGTTTCGAAAAAAACACTAGGGAAAACCCGTTTTCTCTGTGGACATGACCAATAAAAATCAGTTTCGGATGAAATCATGACTACAAATTTCTGTTTTGCTCTTGTCAGAATTGCTTAACGACATAATCTATCAAAACATCACGAAGAATCATCGTATTCCGATGTGACATATCTTTATAGAAATGTGTGATTTGACATAAGAATATCATCACAACTGAATATGTTAGTAAGTCGAGTTCTCAAGCTTGGGACAATCGTATTCCGATATGCAATATCATTATTGGTATGTGTGTATTTAATACAGAATATCATCACTACTCGAACATGTTTGTAAGTCGAGTTCTAAAGATTGGGAGTGGTTTTATTGTAAAACTAATTTTAATTTCAATTCTCGTTGTACAGAATGTTATTACAATTTTCGTCATTGCAACGAGTTTTGCAATTTTGTTTTTCTCGGGGTGAAAACCCGTTTTCAATGTGTACATGTCCCAATAAAAATGATGTTTGATTCACATCCTGACTACAAACGTCACATGTAAATGCCGTTTTGTTTTTTGTAAGTATTGCTTTATGACATAACGAAGAATCGTATTTCTTATGGTTATCTGTGTTTTGAATAAAGAATATCATTACTACTCACAACATGTTTGTAAGTTAAATTCGAAAGCTTTGGAATGGTTCTATTTCAAAACTTACTTTAATTGCATTTTTCGTTGTAAGGAATTTCATTACAAGTTTTGTCATTGCAACGATTTTTGCAATATTTCTTTTTTTCGAAATTTTATTCGAGGTGAAAAAACGTTTCAAATGTGTACATGACCAATACAAATCATTTTCGGATCACATCCTGACTAAAAATTTCACATTGTTATGTAAAACCTGTTTTGATTTTTGTAAGAATTGCTATATGACATAACAAAGAATCGCATTCCGATGTGTAATATCCTTATAGTAATGTGTGTATTGACTAAACTCTCTATCACAACTCACAACATGTTTGTAAATCGAGATCTAAATCTTTGGAGTGGTTTTATTGCAAAACTGACTTGTATTGCAATTCTGGTTGTAAATAATGTTATTACAATTTGAGTCATTGCAACGAGATTTGCAAAGATTTATCGCAATTCTCATTTTTATTATACAACTTGGGGCTACAAAGCTGACAATACATAAATGAGTCTTCCATCAATACAGCGATCATAACTCGCAGTGATTTATTTGTTCCTTTTGCCTTTGACTTCTGGTCACAATCTACTCATGTTGTAACATAAGAAAAATTGCTTACCATATTCAATCACTACTTGATTTATATCCTTTATTAGTATAGTTTATCAACATTTACATACATTTATCCCTATATCACATTAAAACATGACAACTAAATAACTCAGAAGTAGTTCCTTGTGTCCTTGTATACTATGTTCATGTAGCTGAAAATACAAATGATATAGATTTTTTATCTTGCCAGAATGAATTACAGCTTCTTTTTTCAAGCAATTTTAACCTGGGGTAGCATATACGTAGCCCTGCTTCAACTGCATGTAAGAGAACACAAAGAAACACAGGAATGTGTGAAGGTTAATCACCAAAACTGCAGCAGACGATTTTTTAAAACATCCAGGCACAAATGTGGAAAATCTCTTAAAATCACAGTATAATTATTGAATAAATTTTAAAACATTGTGGCATGAGACGAAACCTCTCATTATGAGCATTTCCTGCTTTTGTCACACATCACATCCCAGGGTTAAAGTTATCCACATTTTGGACAACCGGTCCCATTAGTTATATAGTGACATAAACATTCTTAATCTATATTTATATTAAAACAAATATTGGGTAAAAAGTTTGAGGAGAATTTGTTTTATCTTTCAATTGTAAGTACCACTTGATAAAGTTTGTACTTACATACACACGTAGGCATTTCATTATTGGAACCCGGTTTTTATATGGGCATCGAACAGAAATGGGTTTAAACACTAGCTACCAGTGCTGGTATAAACTAGTACATATATAAGTACAGCCTGGCCAGGATCTCCACTGAGGTCAATGGGCATTCAGAGAATATTCCGGTTCTTGGGTAGTATAAATATTGCCAACATTTATTTCTAAAATAAAAAAGTAGATTACCCCAAAATAAAAAATAAATGAAACGAGAAAACAGTCGTAGCTTACTTAATGGCTTTATGTCGAGAGGAGATGTTAAATTAAACCACATAATGAAGATGATTATTGAAGCGTGATGTTAACGATAGAAAGAAATAGACCAGAATAGATCACATTTAGCCTTCAACACAGGTGATTTCTTTGATTTTATTTTTCATTACCCATGAAACTGGCTATAATTATGGCCAGTTTAGGTATGTATAAAAAGCGGTCAGTCAAAAGTAAAACACAGTTTGAAAGTTATTGTCGTCTAGTTAATCTTCTTTTTTTTTTAAAATTCTAAATCGACATTTAAGGTCATAAACGTGCTGTGTTATTTTCGTGTGATATAACCTTTGTACAAACAAGTTAAAATATAAATTGAACATTGTACGTTTCCTGTTCGTAATAAAAGACGATCGCAATTCGAGGTCAAAACATAGGCCTTTAACAAATACGCAGCACACTATTTTGCTCAGATATTAAGAGACATCCTTATTTAAAGCACTTTGTTTCACTGTTCATAGAAACATGCCATGATAATATTATCAATATATAACGTAATGAAAGTGTAAATAAACAAACAGCCGAGGATTTATTTTGCTACACGTACATGTTTCAAGAGCAATAACCCTATATTAACGTTATACTCTGACTTAGAGTTGTGTATCATTGAAACCCTTTTCAACGTTTTGTAATGAGCCAAATGGCATGTGCATTCAGCTATCCGGGTTAAAGTTTAAAACAGTTTAAAAACAAGTGCCCGTTGTGTTATACAAAAGATATGTATTTTCTACAAAGGTAGCAATACATAAGGTTGAACATTAATGCAATAAAATTAGAGTGCTTCACTTTGTAAGGAAAAAGGTGTGGAATCTGCAAGCGAATTCTAATCAGGGTGTGCAAGTACAGTGAATAGCAATTTAGGTTCAACTATGTTAGTAGTTGAACACATATTATTCTGACCGGAAAATGCATACGAACAGATAGGAATATAAAGTATTTTCTTTACGTCGTCCATATCCTATTATACACCTATTTAAACAACAGTTGGGTTTAGCAGACACTTGAAGTTTGATCTTAGAGTGCAGTAGCTGTTTCTAATTAATCTCCGGCAACAATATGTTATATACAAAAAATAAGTTCATATTATGCTCATAAACTTTTATTACAATAAAGTTGCCTCGTAATTTTATTAATTATTGTCAGTTAGTTTGTGTACGTAATGGCAGTTCCACTCATATATGAGAAACCACCCATATTTAATTCATCATACTGCGTCTGACATCTCGACGAACATAGTTCACCAAACCACTTCGAACATTGATTTCTTTTTTTGACATTTGCAATGTGTTTTGCGAGTGATATGGCAATACAATGACACGAAGTGGTATTTGATTTGAATTGGGATAAACTGATTTAAAAATAACTAAACAATACCTGGTTGAACTCTTACACCGTTATCGTATGAGAAAACTCGGGGGAACCCAACCAAGACTGTGTTACTAATGTAACGGGAACGGGGTATAGGTTTAAATATCACTTCTATGGCTTTGTCGTAGAAGCCGGCTTTTTAGCGACGTTGGTAGAGTGGTTGACCTTTTCGTTAATTTAAGCAACGTTCATCGCGGTTAGTACCTTGATGGGTGACCCGCGATGGCGTTAGGCCGGTACACGTTACAAATGGTGTCAGCTGTGGGATTTTTGGGTTGATATCACCATCATCCCCGGACCCCGGTGGATCCCAGTGATGTTACATAGACTCCGCTCTGGTATACTGCTTGTGTTCAGTTGTGTGACTTTGGGTCGAATTCAAGAGCAAGAGGGAGAAATGTAACGGGAACGGGGTATAGGTTTAAATATCACTTCTACAGCTTTGTCGTAGAAGCCGGCTTTTATAGCGACGTTGGTAGAGTGGTTGACATTTTCCTTAAGTTAAGCAACGTTCATCGCGGTTAGTACCTGGATGGGTGACCCGCAATGGCGTAAGGCCGGTACACGTTACGTTGCTGTGACGAAGTACACGAAATGGTTTGAACCAAAACAAGCTTTCTTGTGCTATATATGGCTGATACAAACTGTATCAGTCTGAAACCTTCAATGATACGGAACAGGTAGTGTACAACCGCTGTATCGTCTGGAACCGTTTGTCTAGTACAACTGAACCAATAATTATACTTTCATTGGCCTGTACGACCCGAGATGACAGTGAAGCGAACCCTTCAATTCTGAGCCGAAGCTGCAGCTCTGAGGGAACCCTATTAATTACCACTCCAATACTTCTCAAAATCGTACGTTGCCGATTGCGGCTTGGAGATGTGTTCTTGCTGACTGCAGAACACAGATTGACTGATCTACTTAGAACCCGAGCTTATATAGCAATACTGCACGTGCTCTAATAATCGATGCTTTTGGACCTCATCGCTGTGCGCCTATATTATAAACAATTTAATGAGCGTCTGAGTGATTGATTAAATTGATTATTTCAAAACGGGCCTACACTCAAAATACAGGAAATGCATATAAAACTATTATTGCAAATAAACAACTATATATTCGAAATCACACCTAAGTACTTACATCATGTGTCTCTCGGGAAAGATGATGGGAAAGATGATATAATAACAGATTTAATTAATTAATGGCGATCTTGATGTTGTAGAAGCTTTCTATGAAACGGAATGATAACGACCAACAAGGACAGTAACTGAAATACCCGTTTCATGACATTACCCACGCCTCCGGGTTCAAGCTTTCTCGCTTGGCTAAATCATAATATATATATATATATATATATATATATATATATATATACAGGTGAACAGGTTATCTTTAATCGAAGTATTTACTTGAATGCATATAAAACAATGATATGAATGTCTAATAAAGTCCGGGTTAAATCATTCAAATTTTAACCCTCCTCCTCGTACTTCACATGTACCATCAAACCCTCTTCACATCCTCTGGGCGCGTTCTTGCATCATTGGAAATGAAATCAGACAAACTGAAAGTCGATCGACCAAGTCCTAGACTAATACCAACGGTGGACGAAATGTTCTACACTTCATCTCCTCCTTTCACAACTTTTAGTACTCTCTTTTTGTCCTTAACAAGATATGTCAGGCTGACATCGGACTTCCTAATCTCTCTCCCAGGCCCCTGTTCCGACAAAGTTTCATCCTCTGACACAATTTCTTAGTAGAAGCTGAAACTGGTGAGGGAGTTGTTCTCTTTCGGATCGTTCGCCTTTCCTCAAAAAGTTCAATATCAGGGTCATTGTTCCAGTCTTCCTCGTCAACATAAGTCACACCTTTCTTCTCCTCCACATGTTTACGAAGTATTATCTTAAGATTAGGTCCACTAAGTTTCATCTTCTGGTGACGAACCAAATATTCCTTTTTCTTAAAACTGGAACCACATGACTCACACGAGAATCGTTCTCCGGCGCAACCCACAAGGTGTTGTTGGAACTCGTCAACATCAACTTCTTGTTTGCACAGTGAGCAAATGGTTTTCATCGCTTTGCTTTGACTTGACCTGCAAGTGGGGCTTCTTTCAAAATTGTTAATATAATTGAATGCTATGAGGAACTTGGGTTGCTGCCTCATCAAAAATCCTGTCCAAAAGTACTGGCTTGATGTGAAAACATTTTAAAACAAAATTAATGTTTCTTGGGCGACATTTTTACCAAAATTCATCCGATCTGTTTAGAAATATTGTCACTAGGGGGAAGAAGGTTACGGCATTCAGTCAGAGTTACGTGTGGCTTTATAGTCTGCAGCAGATGACTTTAACAACATGTAGACAAAATCAATTGATATCTCTAAAAATGATTTATAATTGAAAGAAATTGAAAACATTGCTTCATTTAAAAATTGCTCATCATAAGAAATTTCTGCATTTGTCACAATGTTTTCGAAGGTCCTCTGCTTGTCATAATGCTTTCGAACGTCTTCTGCTTGTCATAATGTTTTCGAACGTCCTCTGCTTGTCACAATGTTTTCGAAAGTCAACTGCTGCATATTCTTCTTAAGGCATATAGTAGCATCTCCACCTTCTCAGTGATTATCGTATGTACGCGGAAATGTTAAAAATGCATACCCTCGTATTACTTTTTTACCAATATGTTCAACAACTAACATCGTACAGTACTTTAAAATATAGTTTATGGAAGCTAATTGAAATCTCTAACTAACTGTGTATTTTACTATTCAATTCATACTGTGTTACTCTGTCGGCGATTGTATAATCCGCTTGTAACATCGATTTCACGCTTGCATGACTGATTGCCTAATTAACAAGCTCGCACCGCTGCAGGGGTCATATCTTCAAAGATATGCAGGTCATAAAGATCTCATTAATATTCACGAAAATTGCTATTGATGATCTACAGTTGTATTAGGTAATTACGTGGGAAGGGTAAAAAGTATATTCTCCTTTTGCCTCAATATTTTCAAATCCTGCCTGCTGCAGATGTGTCAAAATACATCTGCAAGTGGGAATGTGTTAAAGGGCATAAATATGAAAATAAAAATTTAACTTTATTATATCTTTAATGTGCAAGTCAAATTTACAAATGCCACACGCTGAAGATATTTAGAAACATTGTGGCAAAAGGATAAAATTCTCTTCAGAGCAATTCCTCATTTTTTCACAAAGTACAAACTGTACCATTTTTTTTTTAAAAGACTTTCCAAAGTTTGGCCTACACATTTCCCAAGTCATCAGCTGCATATTGGTTTAAACAATTCAGAGTTAGATATACATTCAACATATGAGCCGTGACGCGAGAAAACAAACATTGTGGTCTCTGCGTAAAGAGTCGACACGGATCATCCTAATCATGCCGCGCAGGTTTACTTGGACAGACACGTTTCGCCTCCTGTTGATTTTCTTTTTCGAGAATCATTACTCTATCCCCCCCCCCCCGATGTGGAATGTGTCGACCCAGATCAGTCTATGCGGACAGCGCAAGCTAATCTGGTCAACACATTACGCATATGCCACAATGTTGGTTTTCTCGCGTGACGGCTCATATATGCAGAAGTAGAGCTTGAAAACAACAACATGAATATCACTATTTAAAAATGATAGGAGAATTATTGAATTAAATAACATTGTTGTAAAAGGTGAAATTACTCATTATAAACAAGTGCCATTATGTTAACAATAAGTGTATGTTGCAGACGCATCAATGACCCATCAAAATGTGTTTGTAAGTAGGAAAGAGTTAAAAATGTGCCACTGACTTGACTACGCTTTTGAAAATATAACTGAACCCTTTTCCCCCAGCTGACACATCAGTAGCAGAGCACTTTTGAAAACATTGTGGCAGAAGAAAAATATGTTCATAATGAGCAGCTTCTCCTATTTGCCAGTTTCATTTTCATTTCCACTAATACACTTTTGTAGTTCTTATTAATTTAATTCCAGACCAATAAATCGTGCCTCTCATACACCATCCACATATATCATTCAGTAAATATACATTTTGCTCGTCTGTTAATTTCGCGATATTGATGATAAACAAAACAATAAATCATCATCAGTTAACATTCCCATGTTGTAAATTCCTTTGTCAATCCACTTTCAGTAGGGAAAAGAGACGGACCGTCAAGGGTATAACTTTGTTTTATCAAATTCTCCACAGTGTAGCAATGTTGTTGTTTTTTCGCTTGAATGGCTATTCGAAAGTATTCACCGGAAGTAAAATTCACATGAATGCGCATGCGCAATTGAAGAGTAATCAAGGGTAGATAACCTAGTTATAGTAAAGAGCAATAGACAGAGATTTAAGATTTTGTCCTTTATGTATAAAAATTAATATTTATGTAGTCGAAGATGAGTTTTATTTCTTCTTTGAATGCTTAGACAAACTTTCTTTAAACCTAACTGGTTAAATAATAGATCTCTTAACATGTTTTACATAATTATAAGTTTAAAGGATGAAAAGAGTTTATTTAGTATTGCTAGATTCTTATTTAATGCATTTGCAAGAAGAAAGGGAACTCTTGATTTATAATATTAGAAATTTTACAAGAATTCGTAATTTGTATACACACTGTAGATAAGTTAAATTTGTTATGTAAATATCATTGAATAATGCATTCAGTTAAATACGATACTGATATCTGTTTCAAACAATTCTTTTCAATATCAACTAAATATCTGTTACTATATTGAAATGCTTAAAAACTATAACTATAAATATATTTTCATTTACAACTTATTATGCTAAACTATAATTGTTTAATCACAAAAGCTTAAAAATGTATATATTTATTTGAATACCACCAATATTTATTGTTTGCTTCACTCTATTTGATGTATTTACATGTTGTATTTTGGGCCGGAGGCCTTTATTACCAAATAAAATATGTCTATGTCTATGTCTATCTTCCTTTCCATCGATGAGCAAAATCACTTGCATCAGTATCCAAAATAAACGGCTGAGAAATATCTGGAAGGGCGAGAATGGGAGCTGTTGTAAGCCTATGTTTCAACCCTTCGAATGCTTCATTACAGTCATCACTCCAAATATATGCCACGCCCTTTTCCGTCAGACGATGCAATAGTTTTGCTATACATGCAAACCCCTCGATAAACCTCCTATAATAACTACAAAACCCCAAAAATGATCATATTTCAGTAACAGATGTTGGATTCCTGCACGGCCTTAATTTTCTTTGGGGCAGTATAAATACCATTGGCTGACACAATATGTCCCAAAACTTCTACTTCACGAGCAAACAGTTGACATTTTCTTGGTTTGAGCTTCAAGCCAGCATTTACAAGTCTTTCTAGAACTTTCCCTACCATATTTTCGAATGAATTTCCAACAACTATGACATCATCAATATATATAAGACATGTGTCCCAGTGAAGACCAGCTAACACAGCTTCCATCAGTCTTTCGAACGTTGCTACACAGTCCGAACGGCATGACCTTAAACTCATACAGTCCTCGTTTTCTGCTGAATGCCATTTTCTCCATATCGTCTTGGTGAATACCTGCGAATACCCTGATATCATATCAACCGATGAAAACCACACGGATCCTGGTAACTGGTCAAGACATTTGTCAATCCCTGATAGTGGATACGCATCTTTCATTGTTAAATCATTGAGCTTTCTGTAGTCTACACAGAACCTTTTGGTACAGTCCTTTTTTTTCAACCATAACAACACCACTCGACCTAGGATTTGTAGAAGGCTGTATAACATCCTTCTGAAGCATTTCGTCAATTTGTTTATCCACTTCAGATTCCATATGTACAGGCACTCTCCTTAATGGCTGTTCAACTGGACGAGCTAATCCCATGTGTATTCTGTGGCTTATTATTCCTGTTCTACCCAAGTCCATACTGTCTCGCGAAAATGCATCACTGTACTTTGTCAGTAACCTTGCAACTTGTACATGTGTTCATATGACATTCCAAGGATGGTTTTGTCATATAAATCTTTCAAATGACCCGGTACTTGTTTGCTAGATTTACATGAACCAGTTTTAACTTGTGTTACGTCCATAACTAAGCATAGGTTTGCTATGCGAGTTCCAGGTTGTATAGGTAAAGGTTCGTTGTCTATGTTCATCAACCTAACGGAAACATTAGTACCAACGCGAAACTACAGTCCTGGCCACTAAACCTCTCGAACTATCATACACATCATGTGGTTCCACTAGACCAACGCGTTTCGAGTATCTTTTTTCAACTTTGACAAAACCTTCTATTATCATATCGGACCGAGGAGGAATTACTATTCGTTCCTGCACAGTTAAACTATAACATCTTATTTTACCATTAGAAGTCAAAGTACATGACATACCCTGTACAATTAACTGCTTCTTTCCGACATTAATTTCATAGTTGTGTTCAGTAAGAAAATCTAAACCCAACAATCCATCAAAGTCAAAACCACATACCGTCACTTTTATTGTAACTTTACCCTTGACTTCAACATTTACTCCATTTGCTGTAGAGAGTGTGTATGTATACGGTTCTAAACTCGTTTTATAGCTATACTTCAAAGAGTTCCAAACCATTTCAGACAGAATTGAAACAGTTGCACCTGTATCAACCAGTCAATCTATTGGTTGGCCGTTGATCTCGCAGTTCATGTACAAACCATTCCCCTTATCCGTTTCTGTCCCTGTACTCGACCAGAGTTTGTTTTTTACAACTTTGGACAGTTTGGCTTAATATGATTCTCAGAACCACATTCATAACATCGCCGTTGCTGTTGTCTTTGACCTTGATTCTCATTGGAAGTCGGATCATTAGCCCTTCCATGATTTTGGGACTTATAACTTTGCGATTCCTTCCAGGACTTAAACTCTCTGCATAGGTCAGACATTGTCTTCTGAAGATTTTCGATGTCCTTCTTACAACTGCCATCTTTCTTTTGTTCATCACCACTTATCACACGTGTATAACCTTGACTCTCCGCTAGCTTTGACTCTGCCCTATTGAATGCTTCCAATTATACAGCATGCCTTACAGCATCGTTTAAACTGTTCTGACGGGCTTGGTTGATACGCAGTCTCATGTCGGAACTCACCAATGAGTCTATGACCTGCTATTTAGCTAACGTTTCTCTGACATCGTGTTGTGCAGAAGGATATGCCATATTTGTCAACCGCCTTATATCGTGTGCCAGTTCCATCGAGGTCTCTGAGGCTTTCTGTTGCCTTTCCTTCAACTGGGCTCTATACAACTCGGTCTGGTTGGGAGGGGCGAAGCGTTCTTGCAGAATTGTCTTAAGACGTTTGTAATCATCAAGGGGACCGTCATAGGTCCCAACTAAGTTTCGAGCTTGACCATGTAAGGACACAGCAAGGTATAGACCATTTTCCTGTTCGGACCAACCGTTGTCCTTGCACATACCTCATAGTGTGCAACATAATCATGCCACGACCCTGTACCGTCCTACTCATCTGGCTTCATAAGCACTTTACCCTTAGAAAAAGTTGCATGTATTGGGCTATCCTGCACGTCAGTATTTGTCCACGTTATAGAACCTGGTTTTTGCCGACATGTTGTAACATACTCGTCAAACTTTGATCCATCTGTATGGGAGTTACTATACACGATGGGGCAGTCTTTAAACCTTATGTGTGTTTTCTCAGAACCTGTATGGGTTCTGAACTCGGTTTTGCATACTGACACTGGCGGTGTATCAGGTAGGTTTGGGAGTAAACGTATTCTCGAGGGTGATCTCGAACGTAATTCGCCGCGCACTATATTCCTAGGGATTGACGTGTCAAACGTTGGAGCCTGCTTTTTTTTAAAAAAAACTCGTATGTTTTATTTAACACAAGTTTTCAATCGTTCATTCTCGAACTGAAGGTCCTGTATTTGTCTCAACAGGGCCTGTTCGGAGCGTACAAAACTCTGTTCATTTTTATCTTGCATACAAGACAACCTACCGTCCAAACCCATCATATCACCAGTACTGTTTGAAAACAGACTTATCCATCTAAAACACAGGGCTGATTATCTGGATAAGAGATAATAATCCTACTATCTAATTATCCCACCGCTGCCACCAAATTTGTCACATGTACAGCTGCGACGAAGTACACGAACGGGTTTGAACCAAAACAAGCATTCTGGTGCTATATATGGCTGATACAAACTGTATCAATCTGAAACCTTCAATGATAAGGAACAGGTTGTGTACAAACGCTGTATCATCTGGAACCGTTTGTCTCGTACAACTGAACCAATAATTTCATTGGCCTGTACGACCCGAGATGACAGTGGTATGTTGCAGAGAACCCTTCAATTCTGAGCCGAAGCTGCAACTCTGAGGGAACCCTATTAATTACCACTCCAATACTTCTCAAAATCGTAAGTTGCCGATTGAAGCTTGGAGATGTGTCCTTGCTGACTGCAGAACACAGACTGACTGATCTACTTGAAACCCGAGCTTATATAGCAATACTGCACGTGCTCTAATAATCGATGCTTTCGGACCTCATCGCTGTACGCCTATAGTATAAACAATTTAATGAGCGTCTGAGTGATTGATTAAATTGCATATTTCAAAACGGGCCTACACTCAAAATACAGGAAATGTATATAAAACTATTATTGCAAATAAACAACTATATATTCCGAAATAACACTCAAGTACTAACATCATGTGTCTCTCGGGAAAGATGATATAATAACAGATTTAATTAATTAATGGCGATCTTGATGTTGTAGAAGCTTTCTATGAAACGGAATAATAACGACCAACAAGGAAAGTAACTGAAATACCCGTTTCATGACACTATAACTATTGTTATTACATATAAAAGAAAGACAAGGTGTGCCACGCGATTTTAACACCCTCATCCATTCGGGCCAGATTGTTAATCGAAAAATAACGGGGATGGCATATTATTTTGTAGAAATAGGCCGAACAATAATTTTTCTCGCGAACCGTAGAATCAAAAGGTTTCAACCGACCATGACGACGCTGTACTGGAAGGCCTGACCGCTATGCCCGACGTCACAATAATTACGCACCGCAGCGAATATTTAACGCGAAATGACGCGCTTTAAAAATAATATTGTACCTGAGCAATGTTTGTTTGAGTTGCGATTTAATCATTTTTCTTCCGAAAACAATATTATTTATGAACAATACTGTATTTATTTTTACTTTTTCGAAATAATTATACAAAATATCTTCATGACCATGTTTAAAATCGTTGTTTGATTACTTTCTCGCTGCGTAATGTTGCAAATGGTGACGTCAGCGCATGGCGGTCAGGCCAACTGCAAATATAATGAAAACTAAGCTTAAGAACGACGGCGTATTGGTCGGTTGGCAAATTCTGATGCGGTCGATCATAAGATAAATCATTTATGAAACTGTCTCTACCTGAGACAATGACAGTTTAGACGTTTTTCGGCGGAAATTATTGCCCGAATCGAGCAAGTGGATAAAATGTCGCTGCACACCTTGTCATTATTATGGTTCTATATGGACCATATATAGAGGCTATTTATAGTAACACATTATAGCATATAGCATTCCCCAAATTACCATTACGATCATGTTTTATAATAGCGTATGGACAATATAGAGACTGTTTTAGTATTTAAACGAGGTATTGTGTGTTTTGCCCGGTATTCATCTGTAACGGAAATTCGGAATCCTGTGAATGCATGGTGTAGACTAGCATCGATTGTCGTAAAAAACGTTTTAGATTGACGCATGGATTGTCGTAAAAAACGTTTACGAAGTTTAGGGAAACTCTCTCCCCGACTTACTTATTGTGTACACAAACTATTCTTGCGTAGTTTAGTGAAACACGTCCGTAAATTCAAACAAAAATTACTTTTAATTATCTACGCAAACACGGTAAATTTAGTGTTGCGATTCAAAACCGTAGCCTTCGCGAAAGGAAAACATTGTGTGCAGTACTTGTATCAATTTCCTTCTAAAATCACACCATTAATAATGTAAGTCGTATCCTATTTCGAATCACAGAATCCCCTCTGGTATGTCTATTTTACCTCAGAAATAAAGTTAATGATATGGAAGGTTTACTGTCGACAATTACCGTTAACACATTATTGCCTGGATTTGTTTAAATAATACGTGTACGTATAACACATTACAGGAACATAATAGCTCGCAAATATAGAAAAATAAGAAAACAAAGTCAAAATATGCACCATTATAAACCAAATAATTTCAAAAATTAAATATCTCATACTGTGTATAAGAGTGTTTATGCACAGAACACAAATATGCATGTCCAGAACTCTACACTTGTTCTTTGAGCTTAAATGCTTAATGACTAAATAAAGTTTCTGTTCTGTTCTGTATTAAGCCGTTAAAAGAAAGAATTAAACACATATCTAGGGTAATTATATATGTACTCAATTCAATTTCGAATCCGCACTGTTCGAGTGGTTGTCATGGGAGATTTAGAACCATTGTCATGATATTTCTTCTTCTCTCAGGTACGATTTCGTATGTTTATAATACTTCGCGTTGCGTTGTGTAAATATAAACAATGATCAACAATCCTGTTTGACTAAAACAATATTAATTATAACTTTACACACATGGAAAAACCATGATACATCAACTATCTAAAGAAAATGTCAGTTTGGTATCTTCTGTTTCTACCTTGACATTTACGTTAAAGTCGTATTAGCAAAGAGTGGTCCATACCCGTATTATGAGCCGTACAATATTATACCGGTCGTCATGGGTTCGATCCACTCTCTGTGATCATTTTATCTATACCAAGGCCTATAATATGCATGTGATAACACAACATGTTCAAACAACAGTGACAAAGTAAAGCAAAACAAATTAAAACAAATATGTGATAACATATTATTATGAAACATTAGGAACATGCAGTCGTACGACTACAATTGAGATGTATGATATAACGAACGTTGAGAATTCTGACAATGAGTATTATTTAAACTTTGATAAGATGGTTTTATAAATTGAAGCCAACTTTTTATAGATCATAAGATCATTAGGTTTGAGAGAGTTAGGATGGTTATAATAGTATTTTGGAAAAAAATGCATCATTTCTTCGTTGAAATGATCAACCTCAAACAAATAATAAAATTCAACATAATACAATTATTATTACAGAGATTACATAACCTTGATTCCGTTCAAATCCAAGATGACGGCCTTTTTCTTTTGGCATAAAAAAGTTCATAGTCCTACATTTAGTGTGAGACTATCTCAAATGAACATGCAACATGCAATATATCTTAATACTGCTCAAAACAATACTCTATTCATACATGTATATACAATAAACAAGCCATTTTCGAGAAATATTAAGAGTGCTTTCCTACTCCTGGCAAAATTGATCATGCGGTATTGTATTAACAATTATTTTAAATGATTAATGTTGTCTACACTTTGGTTCATGAAATATTCAGACTTAACTAATCTATCTATTGTATTTTCAAAAAAATAATCCATGGGAAATAAGTATGTTATCGTTGTGTAAAGACAATGCAGTTTTACAAAAATATTACATGTATTGTCATTTTTAGATTTCAACTTCGCTCAAAAGCAATTAATTCTAAAGTTTACGTGTGAAATAATTGGATTAATACCCAGTTCTCCATAAACGAAACAATTTGGGATGGATGACTTCAAACCAAGGATTAATTTTTTAAAAAAAATGAATTTGTTGAAGAGTATTTTAATTGTTACAACCTCAGAATTCACTGCAATGCATAATAATATAGGCAATCATTGAATCGAATAAATGCATTTGAAAACGTACTGGGTAACCAATTTGTCGAGATTTCTATATCACCGCAAATATAGTTTTCCTAGCCTGTTCCAAAAGCCTTGCGTCTGTTTCAGAAAAGTTACCGTTGTAATTGAAATGTTCAGCAATGTATGAGAAATAATTTACAAGCTCTAATTTATTGTACTTGTAAACAGTACTATACATCATTATTTGGCTCACGTTTTGGAAATATAATATTTTTTGTTTTGGCTTCATTTACTTGGAGATGCCACATACAAGAATGATCATGCATTATCTATCGCTTTTTGTAATTCAACTTGGCTTGTGGCTAATGGAACTGAATCATTTGAATATAACAGGAGAACACATCTTAATCATACATCGAAATCATCATTACTATGACAATTAAAGGTGGCCATGGAAATAGTTATTTACCATTCAAACTGTGTTAACATTAACTGAAATAAATATATATTAATAATACAATAACAACTGGCAAGTGTTCACCCTGACGTACACCAGTATGGCTATTAAACAAGTAAGACAATTAATTGCTAGTTGGCTTAACTATACATGTTATATATCATCTATATACATTTGCAATTAATAGTATGTGACAATAATTGCCAGAGGTGTATACGGTTAACAGAGTGAAATGCTTTCTTATAGTCCACCAATTGACAAAGTGATTTCTTATCAGTGCAAAGATTGAAATCATCAAGTGACTTCAGTTAGAATATATGATCTATGTTGCAATAACTCTTGCGAAACACTGCTTGTTCCTCACAAAGCAGATTATGACATTCTAAATAGTTTTTTTAAGTCTTGTATTTAGAGCAGTAGTAAAAAGTTTACCCAAACAACTTAGAACAGTGAAGCCACTGTAATTAATAGGGTCAAGTTTCTCTCACTTTATCTTATAAATTAGTTAAATAATACCCTGACTACACACATTAGGAAAAATACAATAATTTAACTTAATAACTTAATCATTATCTGCATATGTAAAGTACGTCAAAGGTGGGTGTACTTTTATTACTCTTCAAACTTTTAATTATTTTCTTAGTCTCCTCTACAGTTACAGTACAGCTCACGCGGAAAACGCGTTTTCCGCGATCCCACGATGGACAAATATTTTTCATCGCGGATAATCACCGCAATTCAACCTATATGATCACCGCAATACCGCCTACGGGCTAATTATATCACCGCGATTGACATGTCGTCGATTCGAGCTTCTTATCTATTCTTATCTATTTTGAAATCACCGCGATTCCACCGCAATATTTACCTGTAAAAATGTTATACTTTTATTAAAAAGTTTAGTTTGTTCCGATTATGTACATGTACACGTTTATTGACGAATTGCGATTATTTTATGACACAACTTGCTAAAATTCATTCCATTTCAGCAAATTATTCGAAAAACAGTGGAAGATTGTGTTTGTTTACGATAAGGTCAAGTTTCTTAATAGAAAATGGCGGACATCGGATATACGTTTATCGTACATATGATTATCTCACATTTTTTAGTAAGAGAGAAATATTGTTAAATTACAATACATGTACATGTACATTGTATATATATCTTTGCATTTTGTATATACAGTACATGTACTTGAATCTCTTAATAAAGACAGATTGTTGATTTTTGAGCTTTTCTTATCAACTTAATAAATGAATTATCCAATTGTAATATTGTTGAAAATGATAAATTTTCATTTTAACGCAATGTGTTGTACAGAGTAGAAACATAGTAGAATTTATTTTACATGTAGTTAACATGGGCGCTTCACACTTCTTTGTTTGCAAAGTTTGTTTTTGTTATTCAGCCGACTTTGAAACAGGTTTTAAAGAAATAATTTATAGGCGATTAAGAATGAACAATGCATTGGTAATTGTGGTGATTGACAATGGAATTACGCCTTTTATTAGTGAGATTTAAAGTAAGCTACACATCTTTCAGGCAGAATTAACAGTTTTATTATCACGTAGTTGTATCGTTTACAGAATACATCAAGTTTAGGGGAATTGTATTGATGAATTTTAATGAATTAAGTTGTTACGCATATATGCTGCTTTATAGTTAGTACTGATTTATAATCATTATCCTCTTCAACAACAGTTATTAGTACTGTAATGAAATAAAAATTAAAAATTAAAAAAAAACTCCCAGCAAAACGGCGAGAAAAAGCTTATCTATTCAAAAAAATATCACCGCGATTCCGCGATGGTTCCACCGCAACTCCACGATGATCGGTTTTATCAACCCCCTGGGGTTATCTTGTTGCGTCCGCGATGGACATAAAAACAAATCGCGGTGATGGGTGGAATTCCACCCACCTTCGCGGAACAAAATATTTGTCCGCGTTGAGATTTGTCCGCGGTGGCTCGCGGACGATGCGTTTTCCGCGTGAGCTGTACTGTAAGTTATAATTTTAAAACATATCCTTGCTATCAGGCAAATTAACAATATCAATGTTATCCATTGTGTCAGTATTCTCAACTCTGTAGTGCTTACTACTAGAAAACAATATATTGTGATTTTCTGCTGATTTCACTATTGTGAAATAGTTGTTATCATGCAGGTATTTATGCCGTGCATTGTGACAGGTATTCTTAAACCTTGGTAATTTCTTAACCATTGTTTCATATAAACGTTAAAGGTTAAACATAATCCTTACGTGTGGATTTCTCTTACTTAGTAACTAGTTTACAATTATCTGCAACTGAAAAAACTAAATAAGACATATTTTCTTATACTTGGCGGTCATTAAGTAGTGGCTATGAGCACTGTATATGGCCTAGCCTAGTACTGAGTGGTTTACCAGGCATAGTGAATAAGTATTCATTCTTTAGCCATGATATAACTGGAATAATATTGAAATCGGCATAAAATCCCATTAAATCATAAAAATAAAGAAAAGTGTCAAGGGCCGTATCATAAATTCATACCAATATCAGCGTACTGTACATATATACATAAACTGACATTTGTCTGTATTCATCTTGCGATTGTTAAACAATTTTCCAATATTCCTATAAAATACACTTAAAATATTAAATCGAGATGACAGAGGTAATTTAAAGTTTTGGAGCTTTGGTGTTTAAGGTTTAGGCTACGAAGAGTTTAAGCATTAGGTACAAATCTAATAAACAAGAGGATGTTGTCAGTCCAAAAACGTATTTCTACGTGTATGCTTATCTCCCGGATTACTGCCGGTTATATTCGGATAATCCTATTACAGGATTATGAAATTCGCAATCAATAATTTTTAAACAAGTTATTCACCAGTTGTATCATAATAATATCATGTTATAAGTGTAATTCATATTTTTAGTGTTTACTGGCGCTAATGTTTAAAAATATTTTTTATTTAAGAAATTGTTAATTAGTGAATAAAGTGTAGGCCAAATATATATTATACGACTTTGACCTGAAGAACCGATTCAGGTTTAATTAAATGTTCCATCGACATTGAGAATTTCAGATTGGATTGAACTACATGAACAGCATAATAATCTTGCCAAACGGTAGCTTTACATTCAAATGACGGGGTAATATCGTAACGAATAACTTTATATGCACTATATTAATTTTTTGGAAATGTTAAATTATATTTATTTGAATTATGCAGGTTTTGACAATGATTATATTTTATTTTTTATTTTGTCAATTTTGATCACGTTTTATCGGTAAACTGAACAACATCATTTGGGCTAAACATCTCTGAGAACATCACATTTAATAAAAGCACAGCTTAAGCCTATGAAGAATAACTTAATACTGAAATTAAAAGAGTCTCACCAAAGTTCATCATACCTGTTAAAATAGGATAATAATTTAGCAATGATTTCTTTAAAATGAATCACCAACATGGAATGGTTTGATCATAGCCTTCGATGTATATAATGTGTATAGATTCTAAGCGCTCCATAGATCGAAAAGTGACGTCTCCGATCAGAAATACAGACTTGCAGGTTAAAGTCATATTTCAATGGTTTAAATAAATAATTTACAATGTCAAAGTCGGTCGTTAATTTTATCAGTTAAAATCGTTTAAAAAAATACATCGATTTGAGAAATCTACCTCAATTAGGAATTAAGATATGTGTAAACTGAATGTTCAAACTAAGTGTCATAATGTTAACGTAGTCTCTAAAAGGATATGCGTACATAACAGGATTAATTACGTAAGGCTATTTCCGTGCAAGCGATAATGGATTAAGAAAAGGCTTTTTCTCTTCCTATATACAAAATATTCACTATTGGACCAGGTAGACCGATGAAGAAATATGAAAACATAATACGACAAATTGGTTGCTAAATACCTGATTGACAAGTAAGTGTGTTTCCATGCCTGGGACTTTCGCCATTTTGCATTCAGGGTTATTTCACTGATCATGTGATCGTCGTAAAACGTGGCCGCATGACGGAATCTTCGATATTTTAAAATAAGAAACCCCTTCCTCGTGGCTAGACTCAATTCACTTAAAGAATGAAGTTCAGTGTAGAATCGATCTGGATTGCAGTTGCTTTGATAAATAAAGTTCTCAGGCGATACGAATCTTTCAGACGTGGAATTCGATTACACGTAGTTCAGATATCTGTGTAAACAAAAATCAAAATATTGGGATGCGTATATACTTGCGTAGAATAAATAAGCAGTGCTCCAGAAAAGAAAAAGAAAACATTGATGTAATCATTACACCTATGCAAAAACCTCAAGGTATGGAATGCGTATTTACCTGCATAGACTATGTATTGAAGATAATATCGTTATCGTTTGTTGGAGTGTAATATTGTAATATGGTTGTTTAAACATGCCTTTCCCTTTACCAACAATTCAGAAGTTTTTTTTTTATAGGTTATCATTCAATTAATGATTTTTAACGAATTATTTTTTCTCAAAAAATAATACAGTTAACGCGATCGTGTTTGTTTGCGGAAGTCACGGTTAAACTACACTTCCGCTTAGAATACACATTCGCTGCACCTAAATAGTCCTAGTATTTTTTCGATATTAAAATGACTTCTACGTGTTATTTCAATACAGTGAAGTCATAATTATACTATCGAATCATCATAGATAATCAATTTTCTAGAAAATATCAAATTAACAGTACGCGCATATATATTTCATTTGTCGGCAGGTACGTATAAGGCACGAGTATGAATTTTAGTCGTATGCCCATTCACTAGAAGTCGACCCCACGCTGTATAGAACAATGTTAATCTCACAAATATGCCACCACGCAGAGCTCAGTGAAATAGTCAGTGTGCATTTTAAACGCTCGCATCGCCGTTGTTTCTCCTTTTTCCAACATGATAACGATGATCAAAGGGGCTTTCTAATTATAGATCATGGTTTACGCGCGCATTCAGTTAGCTATATATATATATACCAAAGTAACGCTCAAATGTTGTATCAAAGTACTTAAATTTAATTCTTATTTTATGCGATTTGTTAAACATTATAGATTTATAATAATTAATTCACTCTTTAATGAAACATAGTTCTAATATAAGCCGAAATCCTGGATCCGCCCCTGGTGACGAAAACAAATCGAACTAACAATGTAAATCTCACAAATATGCCATGGGTGTTTTGACAGACTTTACGCAGAGCTCAGTGAAAGAGTTAGTGTGCATGTTAAACGCTCGCATCGACGTTGAAATGCTACATTTACTAAAACTGTCCACTGATAAAAAAAATCTCTGGACAAAAATATTAATAATAATAAAATAGACTAAATTGTGCAATAGCATGATCAATTGCATTCATAAATTAGATTTTACAATACATGTTCAAAATAATTCGTTACCAGTACTTTCAGTACTTTGATATTCTTCTGTTATCTAGTATTCCTTCTCGAAATAGGTTTTCAACAGTACCCGAATCTAGATATGCTTCTTCCATTCGTTGTTTCCCTCTCCCCGAGTATGTCAATCTACACTCAATTATACTTAAAGTGTGGAGGTTGAATTTTTCATTTCATTTCATTTCTCAAATATTCCAAAAAACGCGTATTACATCAAATATGAAATCGCCCGGTTTTGAACGTGGGAGAGTCTGCTTTACGGAATTATTATGTTTCGTTCTTTTCGTTACAGGATACTATATATTTCTGGAGACATAATCGTAACGAAAGGCATAGCGTTGGAATTTAACGCTAAGTTTCAGTGCACTCTTTAGTTAGAAATAAACACATTTAGTTACATGTTTTGTGTGTTAAAAATATGGTTAAAGTTTTCAGTTCTAAACTGACAAATGTCATTTGTGTTACACTTCTCGTAGTGTGTTTATATATTGGGATGTCGAACTGGTTTAATAGGTTGTGGTCAGTAGCAACACACGAGGACGGTCTAGAGATGACGTATCGCTACACAGTAACTCCTACAAGTCGTCATATCACGAAGCTACTAACGTTATTAGGACGCCGTTTATTTACTCAGAACATATATTGTTCGAAACAGTACTTAAAATAAGGAGGCATAACTGTCAGCATGCATATAGAGCCAATGCTTCAGTTTGTCAGAAAATAGACGAATGTAACAAGAGACGGAATGTATATAGCATACATAATATAACAGGATGTTAACCCGGGAAATCATAGACTTGCTCATTATGACCTCAAACTTGGCAATACGAAAATACTAAAGACTAAAGATCTAGATTGGTATAAAGATGCAATGCCTTACAGTACGACAGGACAAGTTACTTTGGAAAAGTCGTCACGTTATTACTGACACCCTCATGTTGTTCCCGGGAGGATATCCCGTTCTATTCCGGGATTCAACTTCATTTAAATCGTTCGGAATCCAGTTAATATAACTATTTCGCATGTAAGTTTTATGAATCCAGGCAGGACTTTAACATATCTTCTCGGTCTTATGCAGAGGATCCAGGAAGCGAATATTCCATAAGGAAATCTGTCTATGACGAACATTTTAGGAATATTTGTAATATTTTAACAGATCGAGTATTCACTTCGTCGACGGAGAACAATTAAGAAATGACCCATTTTCACTGTTCAAGAGGCATTGAAATGTTCATGGGTATTCCACATTTGATAATTAAAGAGGATCTTGTCTTCAACAGTCAGAAAGGTTTCTTTTGTCTACGAAATGAGCGCATTATGTCACCTGTATGCTTTGGTGAAAATAAAGGAAGGAAGAAAAATGTTGATAACTTGGAGGTCTACAAGAATCAACTTATAAGTATTTTTAAGTCGCATAATGAAAGGTTCTTTGACCTCGTCGGTAAGAGGTTTTGGTTGGTCTAAACCATTCGTTTGTTTTGATAGTCTAAAGATTGTATTTTCCATAACGTCCAAGGTGATAATTGAAGCATCTGTATCAACTGGAAGAATAATGTGATACACGGTTGAAACCATTGTTGGGGAAAATAGGAAATGCTCATTCGGAGCAATTTCATTTTCATGAACTTACAGATGGTGAAAATTAACAACATTAGCAAGTAATAAACCCAAATGTTCTATTTTTGTTTCAACGGTTCGTGCAATCATCGCAAAGGACAAACGTCGCGGTGTATAAATCGTAGGCGAGAATTTAACAAAACAATTCAACGGTTTTTAATTTTCTTATTGTGTGAAATGTTTAAAAACCAAACAAGTGACACATTTTAAAGGACAATATCAATATATATACAATAAAAAGTAATTGCATGAATATATATAAATATCTTCGGCGGAGTTCTGCAACACTAGAGTTCCAAACCTACAGTTAAATACTGCCAGAAGCGACTGCGTTGTCTATAAACTACAATCCAGTCGCATTTATTATATTACCTATGTGCATGCGTGCGTGCGTGTTTGTATATATATATAAATGTTATGCCTACATGAAAGTATTTATGGTATTGGTCACCCGTTTTGATCTGCAGCGGTTACTCCCCACTGAGTGGGACACAATTCCGGGCCACCACCGAGTCACGTAATGGAGCACGCCTCCCTATACGGATGGGTTGTGTTATTTGACGAGGTCAGCCACTCACTGACCAAAGCATTTGTCTAACAATAGACACTTGGACAAGTTGCCCAGATCAGACAATCATCTGCCTCCATCCTCGGTGTGCAGACTTCTATTGTTTAGAACTAATTGATATGTCGAGAAGGAATTTTGTTTTTTAATGCTATTTTTTAAATTCATGCCTTTTATCGTTACTTTTGTGATTGGATTTTCACATTAATGTATTCAACATAAGAGAACGTCTACGTTACAAAACGTATTTTGTGCGGCATTATAATTCCTTCATCGTATTTTGTGTTTTTCTAACATTCCTTGAAGGCTTGTACTCGTAAAGCTTTACCGTAAGATTTATTTCGGAATCGAACCTACATGTACGCTATGATTTAGGTCTACAACAATCAGTGCTTGTTCAATATGCGGTATTCCCAGGAGCGAAAATAAACGATTTGCACGATCATTTAGAAGTAATCGACGATTTTGCTCCTGACATGTAGTGCTCATGATTGGGGCACATAACTTATATTAGGATGAAAACACATCTTGGGATGTTACTATTGACATTGTGAGTTTAGTTGGAAGACTTTTGAAGAAACAGGGAGTGCAATGTGTTACAGTCAGTCAAAACTTTCACAGAACGACAGCCAAACAATCTGGACTAGTTCAACTCCGGAGTCGACAACATGAATCAGCTTATAACGCAGTTCCAGGAAGCCCAATACCCGTCAGTCTATATTGTGGAACTTCAACAGACAGTATACGCCTGGGATAGTACACATGTGACGAAAGAGGGTCAATTCAAACTCTTCTTCAACATTAGAGCAGCTGTGATTGCTGTGTTGAACAACTCATTCTAATCAAGATATGTATAAATGTGTTATATTTATTTTAAATAACATTATTTGTTAATTTTTAATTTGGAGAAGGCTCAATTTTTTTGTCAACAGTCAATATCTCATGATTCTTGTATGACATTGTTTTGCCATAAGAGCTTACCCAGAATTTAGCTAGCAAATTCTTTAAAATTCTTTATACAGACACACATTTGATATGTTTGAATTAGTTGCACCCGTTTCAATTGAAAGGAAGCTCAAATAGTGTTTCAATTGTTTATGATTTTCATGGATCGACGAAATAGTTCTTCATTTATTTACATATATATATGTCATTTTCCATTTATTAAGCAGGATGCTGCTTTAAATATTTTGCAGAGTCTGCAATCATGAGGCGGATTTCTGCCTTTATTTACCATTAGTGTATGCTGCACGCAGGATGCACGGTACGTTCTACTTTACAATATACGAAGGGTTCTGATTTAAATATGTTGCGGGGTCTGCAATTATAAGGCAGATGTCGCCTTTATTTACAATGTTATGCTGCATGCAGGGTCTGCTGCAGCAGGCAGGAGTAGTAATATAATAGGGGTAACAGCGCCATCTTGGAACCGCTTTGGCGGTTCCATGGAGGTCTATGACGGTTCCAAGATGGCTGCCGTCTTTCGGCGGTTCTATAACGGTTCCAAGATGGCTACCAGGGCGGTTCTATGACGATTCAAAGATGGCTGCCGTGTTTTCATTCAATGAAATTGATATGCTCGTTTTTAACATAGTTCATTGATTAGGTTTTTCAAAACTTATTGTAGAAAAAGGAGCCAGTCATCAGTGCTTATAATGTTCAAACAGAAAGCTGTTTATGCAAAGTACTGTTTTGGATGTTCAGAAATCAAACTATTTCCTTTTTCTGAAGAACACATTTTCATGGGACTTATGTATTATAAACGAATGCTAAGTGTTTTCATCATGAGTTCAGTATAGTGACAAAAATACAGCAAATAACTTTTGAGATTTTGTCTTTATATAATCATGGCTCAAGCACAATTGCAGTTTACAAACGATTCACTGGCTTTTTTAAGAGGATATGGTTTCAACGACATTAGTTGGTCACCTGTCACTAAAACCATTACATGTAAACTCGATGATAAATTTTCTTTAATTATTGTTAAAAGACGCCATAAAATTACATTCACTTTAAGAAAAAAAACTCAAACGATGTCAATTCCTTATTCTATGATTTCAACTTTGTATGATTTAAAAGAAAGCACACAACTTCTTTATTCATTTTTAGACGGTCAATCAGAGTGACAAGAATGGCAGAGTGTAAATCTTTCGGATTAGATTTTAGTTCACCAGACTTTATGTTTTATGTTAATAGACTAAAATCATTCGATTCTTGGTCTCTACAAATTCAACCAAACAAGTTCCAGTTGTCAGAGGCAGGTTTCTTTTACATAGGAAGGAGTGACATCGTTGAATGTTTTTCATGTAAACTAAGATTATATCAATGGCAAAAGGACGACAAACCAATGAAAGAACATAAAAAACATTCACAAGATTGTTTATTTGTTAAAATTATTGGACAGACAAATACAGAAAATAATGAACAGTGTGATAAATCATCAGAATGGAATCGATCATGGAGTCCTTGGAGTTCATCAAGTGTCTTCTATAATCCCAAAGATGGCGACTGTTGGAACAATGACCTGAAAGAAATTCAAATTTGAATTTTCCGTTAGAACTGTATATATAACCACCATTTTCAATAACTTGTTCATTTCGTCATTGATAATTACAACGAAAACAAGTCTCAAAATGGATTGTTTAAGAGATAATATAGAAGAATGTAATCAGAAAAAAGGTGGACTATTTCTGAACATCGATAAGACTAAAGAAACTATTAACAGTATTTGCATTAGTCATTCTACAAGACCAGAAACAAGCGTGATGTTGCTGAATAGTTACTTTGATTTTATTTACGCAAAGGCGTTATCTCATGTTCAACGATCAGCAGTAAAGAAAAGATGTTATGGATGCCAAATTGACCACCCATCTCAAAACCAACACGACTGTCTCAGAGACTATGAAGATGATGATGAAGAATATCGAATTGACTTCTATTTCGATGATATGCTAGAACTATTAAACGAAGAAGACATATTATTAGCATGGGAAGATATTGTGAGAGTTTCAAACATTTCGAGTGAAGTTATTGACTTACATAAAAAGGTTATTTCAAGCACAGATTTTCTATGTATGATGAAAACAGAACAATGGAAACAAAAAATGAAGAAAATGGTTCTAACTATTAATTGTCTTGAAACTCGACTGTTTCAAGGGTGTTAAAGTTGTGTTGATAGTTCTTAAACATGTTTTATCATTCTTTAAAAAATTGATTGTTTTAAAGATTTAGAGGTTTTGATTTTTAGTAGTGTTTACTTTTCATTTTAATTAAGTATTATTTTGTTCACATATGTGTTTGTCATTCTATATTTATTTGTTAGTATTATAACATTTTCTTATAATAATTTATATAATAAATGTATAAATCTGATTTATGTTTTGTTGTTTATTATAAGTCAAAGATATATAAATTAAACGTATTGGGGGTATTTCATTTTCGTGACATGTTGTGTTTCTTATAAAAGAACATAATATTCTGGTAAATCGTTATTCTTCGATATGGATAAAACGAGGAAGGAACATATTTTAACCGAATATTATTTCAACAATAAAAATCCTGCTAGTTATTCAGGAGCCGCTAAACTTTACAAAGTTTTGGAAAAGAAATACCCCAATACGTTTAGTTTATATTTCATTAGAAAATGGCTAAATAACCAAGATGCATATGCTTTACAAAAGCAAGTAAAGCATAAATACAGAAGACCTCGTGTGCAGGTTGCTGGCTTAAACGATCAGGCTGATATTGATTTGATGTCCGTGGAAAATATTTCAAAATGGAATGATGGTGTGAAGTTCTTACTAACTGTGATGGATATTTTTTCACGATATTTATATGTACAACCATTAAAAAACAAAAAATCACAAACAGTACTAAATGCAATAAAAGACATTTTAAAAGATACACATTTTACGAAAATAAGATCTGATAAAGGATCAGAATTTATAAATCATGAATTCAAAAAGTTTATGAAGGAAAAGGGGATTTATTTCTTTACAACACAGAACCCTCCAAAAGCCAATTACGTTGAAAGAGTTCAACGTACATTACGAAATATGATGTTTAGAATGATGAAACATCAGAAGAATTACAGATATATTGACGCTCTTCAAAACTTGGTTAAAAGCTATAACACAAGCGTTCATCGTAGCTTAAATGGACTAAGTCCGAGTGAAATCACTAATCAAAACGAAGCAAATATATGGGCTTATTTATATCTACAACCAAAGAAGATGAAGAAAACGCGCTTAAGTTTTAAATTTAAACTAGGTGATTTAGTTCGTCTAAGTTATTTAAAAAATCCATTTAGACGCACGTATCAACAACAATACACCTCTGAAGTATTTAAAATAACAAACAGAATTTTTAAACAAGGAGTACCATTATATAAAATTAATGACTTGAAAAATGAACCAATCAAGGGATATACGGATGAACATGAAATGATTAAGGTCAATAAAAACGAGGACAGTTTATGGTTTATTGAGAAAATTCTAAAAAAAAGAAAAATAAGAAAAAAAATCCAGTATTTTGTACAATGGGAAGGATTTCCGAAATCATTTAACAGTTGGATAGATGAGAATCAAATAGAAGAAAAAAATGACTGAACGCTATGTGTTTATTCAAGACAACGACAGCATCGACATTTTTAAAGACAATATACCGTGCAAGTTTAAAGTACAATTAAATATCCCATCGAATTTTGAAGGGTATTGGAAAGTGGCTTTATGTGAAATTAGTTTACAAAGAAACAGAAAAATCAAAAGAAAGAAATCGGATAATACTTTATTCATTTATTCAAATATATGCAAAGAAAGTATTGTGAAAAGTGGCGAGCATGCTCTCCTTAGAAGAATTAATCAAAGTGCTTCATTTGAATGGCAATACATATTTGACAATCCATTTTATCTACCACTTAAAAGATCTGAATTTCAAGAAATAGAATTTATTATAAAAACGAGTGATAATGAATTGGCTTCATTCTTAACTTCACCAGTATTCCTAACGTTGCATTTCAAGCGTTATCCATTTTTTTCGAGTTATGAGTCAATTTAATTTATATATTCCTGATCCACAAAAATGGATCAGTTTTTTTAAAAACAAGAACCAAGTAGGAAGAGGAACTGCTTTACCTACTGATACAGATTCCGGTGATTGTAACGTATCTGTTAAATCAGTATCGCCTGCAGAACAAACCGTGAACCAAGCTAAAAGTGAACTGAAAAGAGATGGTATAATTATAAAAGAAACTAATAACATTGGCCATAAAGGAATTAATCGTCGAAGGAGAAGTCACAAGCTTAAAAAGAAAACAACACAAACGAAACGTAATACGGCGGATTCAAAGAGAAAACCGAAACGAAATTTGAAAAAAAGAAGACAAGTGAATACAAAAATCAGACAGAAAAAACAAAAAACTAAGACAGCACCTTTCAATTTTTTTAGCAACTAATATGGCTTATTTCTCTCGAGATAGTTTTTCCGAAGGCATACCTGATAACTTACTTCTGTTTGATTTACCTTCAACGCAAGTAGCTGTAAACGAGATTTATTATCAAGAGATTCGACCCTTATCACAGGTGTCAGATGACACACCTATTGAGTTTCGAATTAGTGGACAAAATTCTATGGATTATCTTGACTTGGAAGGAACACAGTTATATGTAAAACTAAAAGTTACAAATCCAGATGGAAGTGATATAACGAGTGCTAAAGTGGGGCCTGTGAATTTGTTTCTACAATCTTTATTTTCAGCGTCAGAGGTATCATTACAAAACAAAGTTGTTATGACATGTAATTATAATCCATATCGTGCAATGATTCATACGCTCCTTAATTATGGACAAGAAGCTATTTCATCTCATTTAACATCACAGTTATTTATTAAAGACGATACTGATTTTCCTGACGATTGTGATGCCGAAAGTAAAAATAACGGTTTATTTTTAAGAGCCAAGTTTATTGCTGAATCTAAAACAATTGATCTTCAAGGACCCATCTATCATAGTTTATTTTCTACAAAGAGATACTTATTGAATCAAGTAGATGTTAAGTTAAAATTATATCGCAGCTCTCCGGCATTTTGTCTTTCATCCGGCGACGTTACTCCAAGCTATAAAATACAAATTTTAGATATATACTTACTTGCGAAAAAAATAAGAGTCAATTCAGCGCTTGTCATTGCTCATTCTGAGATGTTAAAAACCACTACAGCTAAATATCCATTCGAGAGAGTTGAATGTCGATCGCAAAGTCTTGCAGCTGGAAGTACAATGTTTACATGGGATAATATGTTTCAAGGACATCGACCGAATCGAGTGGTTGTTGCGTTCGTGAAATCAAATGCATTATCAGGATCATATTCAGCGAATCCATTTTATTTCATGAACTGTAATATTCAAAGTATATGTTTATATATAGATGGGGTTCCTGTGTGGGGAAATCCTTTAAAGTTAAATTTTGATAAGTCGGAAGGTGAAACGTTTATTAGAGCTTACACTAATATGTTTCTTATGAATGAAACATGGCGGAAAAACGCCGGAATTGATATGAACAGAGCAGATTTTACTAACACATCAACATTATTTGCGTTTCAGATAGAACCAAACTTTTCAGATAATCCAAAATTTTTATCGCTTATTAAGTCTGGACATGTACGATTAGACGTTCAGTTTAAAACAGCACTTACTGATACAGTAAGTTGTATTGTTTACAGTGAATCTCCATCATTATTTGAAATAAATTCTCAAAGAGACGTCATAACAATATGAACACAGCACAGCTTCAATGCTGCATAAACTGCAGTTCTTTACTGAGAAATCATATAATTGGGGTTTTTGCTTCAGACGAACTCCCTGATGAAATAAATAGTTATACTGGATTTATTGCAAATATAGACGATAGTAGAGGACTTGGTCTACATTGGATAGCTTGGTACTTCCCATCTCAAAATACAGTTGAAGTGTTTGATTCCGCAGGAATACAAAAGGATATATATAATAAAGAGTTTTCAAAATACGTTTCTAAATTTTCTAAAGTTGATTTGAATTATAAACGACTACAAAGTGTAAGCAGTGATTTATGTGGAATGTATTGTTTATTTTTCTTATTAAATAGATTGAACGGCGTGTCTTTTTCAAATATTATAAACATGTTCTCAAAAAATACAAATTACAATGACACATTTGTTTATAACTCTATTGTAAATACTTTTCCTGAATGTTTATATAATTATTGTAAATATATGCAAAAAAGTGTGCCATTAAAAATGTATTTATAAAACGAATTTTATTTAGTTGTTTTTTAATCCCCATTTCATTAAACATTTAGAACTGATAGGATATACACTATGACGGACGCACTTATTAAGTTCGAATGTCCTGCAACATGTATTGTGGCAGGAGCAAGTTCAAGTGGAAAATCAACTTTTATATTTAAATTGTTAAAGCAGGCTCATTATATGTTTCAAGAAATTCCTAAGAAAATCATATACTGTTATTCTACTTATCAGACTTTATATGATGATATGAAACGTGAAGTGAAAAGTATAGAATTTTTACAAGGACTCCCCACAGAAGATGATATGCGTGTTTGGACATATGAAGCCGGTTTTAAATTATTGATATTAGATGATTTAGCTGAAAAAGCATCTCAAAGTGTTGATGTTGCAAATTTATTTACAATTTTTAGTCATCATAAGCAGATAAGCGTATTTTTTATTGTTCAAAATGTCTATACAGGAGGAAAGTACTTTAGAACTATCAGTTTAAATTCACATTACTTTGTGTTGTTTAATAATCAAAGAGATCAACTTCAAATTCAAACACTTGCAAAACAAATGTTTCCTGGAGAAGTCAAATATTTCATGGACGCGTATAAAAAAGCTACAGAGAAGAAATATAGTTACTTACTTATAGACATTAGTCCACACAGCAACCCTATCTACAGACTTCGTACAGATATATTTGTCAACTATCCTACAGTGTTTCGACCAATACAGGAGAACTATGAGTGAAAAATTAAAAAAAGAAAAACATTTTCTAAAATATCTACTAAACACAGATGAAAAGCAACAAAAAGGACTTTTCAAAACTTTAACGAATAGTCAGATGGATGTTATTATAGAAATAATATATAATGTTCTAAGTGGAAATTTACAGTTTTCTCAATCTGATAAAAATAAAGTAAAAAAGTATAAGAACGTCATTTATGTTTTAGTATCGAAAAGGATATCTCGTAGAAAAAGAAAAGTGTTGTTGTTAAAATATTTCAAGAAAGTTATTTTAATTTTAAAACCGTGCGAGAAATGGATGAAGAATTAATACTTATACAAATTAAAAACAAAATAAGACGTTATCGTAGTGTCATTCGACGAGTGATTTCAAAGGGTCTATCACGTTCAACGAGAAGAAAATTGATGAAACATCTAAATAAATTAATAGTTTTAATTAATCTTTGTCAAATATGGCTCAAGAATTAGTGCTTCTTCCTAAGAAAAAATATGATATTTTACTAACACAGTCAAACGATGAACAAGCTTCTTTGGATACAACCCCTAGAAAGGCACAGCTTGAAGAAAAACCATCAGATGAAAATATACAGAAATCATCAAAACATCATGGAAAAGAATTGTCTGATAAGATAAATCATAGTTCATTGCAACAATCGGATAACGTGGGAAGTCTGAAAAATAAAATCATATATGCAAAACGAAAGAATACCATGTTCGAGAAGACAATACCAATTGTTAAGACAAAACAAAGACCATTGAAAAGAAAATGGATTGTGTATGATATATAATATCTTTGCGAGCAAATTTTAAAAATGAACGACAATGCGAAGGTATAAAAACGATTGTTTTCTTATAATTATGCTCCATTTTGGAAACAACTAGCAATCATGTCGGACGAACATTTTATTGATTCATTGATTGAAAAATATCCTGACGACAGTAAAGAATTAAAAGAAGAAATTCGGATATTAAAAAGAAAACTTCATGATGATAGTATTGAAGAATATACCAGAAATAAAGATTTAAAAACTGGATATAAATGTGATATTTGTTTGAAACAATTTGCTTGGAAAAAAACATTAACGAGACATGTTTTATCTCATAGTGCATTTTTCAAGTGTACTTTTTGCGAAAGAAAATTTAAAAGAAAAGATTTTTTGAAAAAACATGAATCTAGAAATCATTTTCAAACCGGAGGAAGAACTACATCTATTTCTCACAATGAATCTATACAACCTTTGAATGAAAACAATCAAGGCAATGAAGATTCATCATCATCTACCAATACTGTTGATGTGTCTAAAGGCTCAAGAAACCATGCAATGAACTATCCAGTGGATCATAATTATTCTACACCGATTTCTGTTGATTCGAATGATATTTCCGAAACATCCGCATCTCTCAACACTGAAACAACGTCAAGAGATTCTGAAACAAATCAAACGACGGAACATGATTATGCAAGACCAGCGCTAAATCTATCGAACGGTGTTTTAAATCACCATAATTATTCAATTAGCACCGCTCTAAATCGATCGATCCAGGACTTTGAAATTCTACCAAATACAAATGAACAATATGATATGTTGGTTTTTTTTGCAAATGTGAAAACAGAAGTTCGAAATATTTTACAAGATCAAATGAGAAACAATGGAATAAAGTGGTATTTGTCTATACAAGTAGAACTTGAGAAAGACTCAGATAAGGAAAAAACAACAAAACCTCATTTTAGAAGTAGAACATATGTTTCATTAAATATTAACACTTTTGATGAACAGGAGTTAAATGAAAGTTTTCAAAAAATGTTTGAAAGTTTTGAAAAATACATAAGAGATAGTTCGGCATGGGTGTTGAAAGAAGTTATTCATTTAACTGTTCATACTGTTATTTATTCTCCATTGGCTGGATCGAGTTTTATTGAATTACCTAAAGATTTAAGACATGTACGATAGATTTAGCGCTGGTCTTGCATAATCATGTTCCGTCGTTTGATTTGTTTCAGAATCTCTTGACGTTGTTTCAGTGTTGAGAGATGCGGATGTTTCGGAAATATCATTCGAATCAACAGAAATCGGTGTAGAATAATTATGATCCACTGGATAGTTCATTGCATGGTTTCTTGAGCCTTTAGACACATCAACAGTATTGGTAGATGATGATGAATCTTCATTGCCTTGATTGTTTTCATTCAAAGGTTGTATAGATTCATTGTGAGAAATAGATGTAGTTCTTCCTCCGGTTTGAAAATGATTTCTAGATTCATGTTTTTTCAAAAAATCTTTTCTTTTAAATTTTCTTTCGCAAAAAGTACACTTGAAAAATGCACTATGAGATAAAACATGTCTCGTTAATGTTTTTTTCCAAGCAAATTGTTTCAAACAAATATCACATTTATATCCAGTTTTTAAATCTTTATTTCTGGTATATTCTTCAATACTATCATCATGAAGTTTTCTTTTTAATATCCGAATTTCTTCTTTTAATTCTTTACTGTCGTCAGGATATTTTTCAATCAATGAATCAATAAAATGTTCGTCCGACATGATTGCTAGTTGTTTCCAAAATGGAGCATAATTATAAGAAAACAATCGTTTTTATACCTTCGCATTGTCGTTCATTTTTAAAATTTGCTCGCAAAGATATTATATATCATACACAATCCATTTTCTTTTCAATGGTCTTTGTTTTGTCTTAACAATTGGTATTGTCTTCTCGAACATGGTATTCTTTCGTTTTGCATATATGATTTTATTTTTCAGACTTCCCACGTTATCCGATTGTTGCAATGAACTATGATTTATCTTATCAGACAATTCTTTTCCATGATGTTTTGATGATTTCTGTATATTTTCATCTGATGGTTTTTCTTCAAGCTGTGCCTTTCTAGGGGTTGTATCCAAAGAAGCTTGTTCATCGTTTGACTGTGTTAGTAAAATATCATATTTTTTCTTAGGAAGAAGCACTAATTCTTGAGCCATATTTGACAAAGATTAATTAAAACTATTAATTTATTTAGATGTTTCATCAATTTTCTTCTCGTTGAACGTGATAGACCCTTTGAAATCACTCGTCGAATGACACTACGATAACGTCTTATTTTGTTTTTAATTTGTATAAGTATTAATA
>JASEVX010000002.1:80953216-81148609 GCA_031761405.1 Serripes groenlandicus | reverse complement strand
TATATAATTATTGTAAATATATGCAAAAAAGTGTGCCATTAAAAATGTATTTATAAAACGAATTTTATTTAGTTGTTTTTTAATCCCCATTTCATTAAACATTTAGAACTGATAGGATATACACTATGACGGACGCACTTATTAAGTTCGAATGTCCTGCAACATGTATTGTGGCAGGAGCAAGTTCAAGTGGAAAATCAACTTTTATATTTAAATTGTTAAAGCAGGCTCATTATATGTTTCAAGAAATTCCTAAGAAAATCATATACTGTTATTCTACTTATCAGACTTTATATGATGATATGAAACGTGAAGTGAAAAGTATAGAATTTTTACAAGGACTCCCCACAGAAGATGATATGCGTGTTTGGACATATGAAGCCGGTTTTAAATTATTGATATTAGATGATTTAGCTGAAAAAGCATCTCAAAGTGTTGATGTTGCAAATTTATTTACAATTTTTAGTCATCATAAGCAGATAAGCGTATTTTTTATTGTTCAAAATGTCTATACAGGAGGAAAGTACTTTAGAACTATCAGTTTAAATTCACATTACTTTGTGTTGTTTAATAATCAAAGAGATCAACTTCAAATTCAAACACTTGCAAAACAAATGTTTCCTGGAGAAGTCAAATATTTCATGGACGCGTATAAAAAAGCTACAGAGAAGAAATATAGTTACTTACTTATAGACATTAGTCCACACAGCAACCCTATCTACAGACTTCGTACAGATATATTTGTCAACTATCCTACAGTGTTTCGACCAATACAGGAGAACTATGAGTGAAAAATTAAAAAAAGAAAAACATTTTCTAAATATCTACTAAACACAGATGAAAAGCAACAAAAAGGACTTTTCAAAACTTTAACGAATAGTCAGATGGATGTTATTATAGAAATAATATATAATGTTCTAAGTGGAAATTTACAGTTTTCTCAATCTGATAAAAATAAAGTAAAAAAGTATAAGAACGTCATTTATGTTTTAGTATCGAAAAGGATATCTCGTAGAAAAAGAAAAGTGTTGTTGTTAAAATATTTCAAGAAAGTTATTTTAATTTTAAAACCGTGCGAGAAATGGATGAAGAATTAATACTTATACAAATTAAAAACAAAATAAGACGTTATCGTAGTGTCATTCGACGAGTGATTTCAAAGGGTCTATCACGTTCAACGAGAAGAAAATTGATGAAACATCTAAATAAATTAATAGTTTTAATTAATCTTTGTCAAATATGGCTCAAGAATTAGTGCTTCTTCCTAAGAAAAAATATGATATTTTACTAACACAGTCAAACGATGAACAAGCTTCTTTGGATACAACCCCTAGAAAGGCACAGCTTGAAGAAAAACCATCAGATGAAAATATACAGAAATCATCAAAACATCATGGAAAAGAATTGTCTGATAAGATAAATCATAGTTCATTGCAACAATCGGATAACGTGGGAAGTCTGAAAAATAAAATCATATATGCAAAACGAAAGAATACCATGTTCGAGAAGACAATACCAATTGTTAAGACAAAACAAAGACCATTGAAAGAAAATGGATTGTGTATGATATATAATATCTTTGCGAGCAAATTTTTAAAAATGAACGACAATGCGAAGGTATAAAAACGATTGTTTTCTTATAATTATGCTCCATTTTGGAAACAACTAGCAATCATGTCGGACGAACATTTTATTGATTCATTGATTGAAAAATATCCTGACGACAGTAAAGAATTAAAAGAAGAAATTCGGATATTAAAAAGAAAACTTCATGATGATAGTATTGAAGAATATACCAGAAATAAAGATTTAAAAACTGGATATAAATGTGATATTTGTTTGAAACAATTTGCTTGGAAAAAAACATTAACGAGACATGTTTTATCTCATAGTGCATTTTTCAAGTGTACTTTTTGCGAAAGAAAATTTAAAAGAAAAGATTTTTTGAAAAAACATGAATCTAGAAATCATTTCAAACCGGAGGAAGAACTACATCTATTTCTCACAATGAATCTATACAACCTTTGAATGAAACAATCAAGGCAATGAAGATTCATCATCATCTACCAATACTGTTGATGTGTCTAAAGGCTCAAGAAACCATGCAATGAACTATCCAGTGGATCATAATTATTCTACACCGATTTCTGTTGATTCGAATGATATTTCCGAAACATCCGCATCTCTCAACACTGAAACAACGTCAAGAGATTCTGAAACAAATCAAACGACGGAACATGATTATGCAAGACCAGCGCTAAATCTATCGAACGGTGTTTTAAATCACCATAATTATTCAATTAGCACCGCTCTAAATCGATCGATCCAGGACTTTGAAATTCTACCAAATACAAATGAACAATATGATATGTTGGTTTTTTTTGCAAATGTGAAAACAGAAGTTCGAAATATTTTACAAGATCAAATGAGAAACAATGGAATAAAGTGGTATTTGTCTATACAAGTAGAACTTGAGAAAGACTCAGATAAGGAAAAAACAACAAAACCTCATTTTAGAAGTAGAACATATGTTTCATTAAATATTAACACTTTTGATGAACAGGAGTTAAATGAAAGTTTTCAAAAAATGTTTGAAAGTTTTGAAAAATACATAAGAGATAGTTCGGCATGGGTGTTGAAAGAAGTTATTCATTTAACTGTTCATACTGTTATTTATTCTCCATTGGCTGGATCGAGTTTTATTGAATTACCTAAAGATTTAAGACATGTACGATAGATTTAGCGCTGGTCTTGCATAATCATGTTCCGTCGTTTGATTTGTTTCAGAATCTCTTGACGTTGTTTCAGTGTTGAGAGATGCGGATGTTTCGGAAATATCATTCGAATCAACAGAAATCGGTGTAGAATAATTATGATCCACTGGATAGTTCATTGCATGGTTTCTTGAGCCTTTAGACACATCAACAGTATTGGTAGATGATGATGAATCTTCATTGCCTTGATTGTTTTCATTCAAAGGTTGTATAGATTCATTGTGAGAAATAGATGTAGTTCTTCCTCCGGTTTGAAAATGATTTCTAGATTCATGTTTTTTCAAAAAATCTTTTCTTTTAAATTTTCTTTCGCAAAAAGTACACTTGAAAAATGCACTATGAGATAAAACATGTCTCGTTAATGTTTTTTTCCAAGCAAATTGTTTCAAACAAATATCACATTTATATCCAGTTTTTAAATCTTTATTTCTGGTATATTCTTCAATACTATCATCATGAAGTTTTCTTTTTAATATCCGAATTTCTTCTTTTAATTCTTTACTGTCGTCAGGATATTTTTCAATCAATGAATCAATAAAATGTTCGTCCGACATGATTGCTAGTTGTTTCCAAAATGGAGCATAATTATAAGAAAACAATCGTTTTTATACCTTCGCATTGTCGTTCATTTTTAAAATTTGCTCGCAAAGATATTATATATCATACACAATCCATTTTCTTTTCAATGGTCTTTGTTTTGTCTTAACAATTGGTATTGTCTTCTCGAACATGGTATTCTTTCGTTTTGCATATATGATTTTATTTTTCAGACTTCCCACGTTATCCGATTGTTGCAATGAACTATGATTTATCTTATCAGACAATTCTTTTCCATGATGTTTTGATGATTTCTGTATATTTTCATCTGATGGTTTTTCTTCAAGCTGTGCCTTTCTAGGGGTTGTATCCAAAGAAGCTTGTTCATCGTTTGACTGTGTTAGTAAAATATCATATTTTTTCTTAGGAAGAAGCACTAATTCTTGAGCCATATTTGACAAAGATTAATTAAAACTATTAATTTATTTAGATGTTTCATCAATTTTCTTCTCGTTGAACGTGATAGACCCTTTGAAATCACTCGTCGAATGACACTACGATAACGTCTTATTTTGTTTTTAATTTGTATAAGTATTAATTCTTCATCCATTTCTCGCACGGTTTTAAAATTAAAATAACTTTCTTGAAATATTTTAACAACAACACTTTTCTTTTTCTACGAGATATCCTTTTCGATACTAAAACATAAATGACGTTCTTATACTTTTTTACTTTATTTTTATCAGATTGAGAAAACTGTAAATTTCCACTTAGAACATTATATATTATTTCTATAATAACATCCATCTGACTATTCGTTAAAGTTTTGAAAAGTCCTTTTTGTTGCTTTTCATCTGTGTTTAGTAGATATTTTAGAAAATGTTTTTCTTTTTTTAATTTTTCACTCATAGTTCTCCTGTATTGGTCGAAACACTGTAGGATAGTTGACAAATATATCTGTACGAAGTCTGTAGATAGGGTTGCTGTGTGGACTAATGTCTATAAGTAAGTAACTATATTTCTTCTCTGTAGCTTTTTTATACGCGTCCATGAAATATTTGACTTCTCCAGGAAACATTTGTTTTGCAAGTGTTTGAATTTGAAGTTGATCTCTTTGATTATTAAACAACACAAAGTAATGTGAATTTAAACTGATAGTTCTAAAGTACTTTCCTCCTGTATAGACATTTTGAACAATAAAAAATACGCTTATCTGCTTATGATGACTAAAAATTGTAAATAAATTTGCAACATCAACACTTTGAGATGCTTTTTCAGCTAAATCATCTAATATCAATAATTTAAAACCGGCTTCATATGTCCAAACACGCATATCATCTTCTGTGGGGAGTCCTTGTAAAAATTCTATACTTTTCACTTCACGTTTCATATCATCATATAAAGTCTGATAAGTAGAATAACAGTATATGATTTTCTTAGGAATTTCTTGAAACATATAATGAGCCTGCTTTAACAATTTAAATATAAAAGTTGATTTTCCACTTGAACTTGCTCCTGCCACAATACATGTTGCAGGACATTCGAACTTAATAAGTGCGTCCGTCATAGTGTATATCCTATCAGTTCTAAATGTTTAATGAAATGGGGATTAAAAAACAACTAAATAAAATTCGTTTTATAAATACATTTTTAATGGCACACTTTTTTGCATATATTTACAATAATTATATAAACATTCAGGAAAAGTATTTACAATAGAGTTATAAACAAATGTGTCATTGTAATTTGTATTTTTTGAGAACATGTTTATAATATTTGAAAAAGACACGCCGTTCAATCTATTTAATAAGAAAAATAAACAATACATTCCACATAAATCACTGCTTACACTTTGTAGTCGTTTATAATTCAAATCAACTTTAGAAAATTTAGAAACGTATTTTGAAAACTCTTTATTATATATATCCTTTTGTATTCCTGCGGAATCAAACACTTCAACTGTATTTTGAGATGGGAAGTACCAAGCTATCCAATGTAGACCAAGTCCTCTACTATCGTCTATATTTGCAATAAATCCAGTATAACTATTTATTTCATCAGGGAGTTCGTCTGAAGCAAAAACCCCAATTATATGATTTCTCAGTAAAGAACTGCAGTTTATGCAGCATTGAAGCTGTGCTGTGTTCATATTGTTATGACGTCTCTTTGAGAATTTATTTCAAATAATGATGGAGATTCACTGTAAACAATACAACTTACTGTATCAGTAAGTGCTGTTTTAAACTGAACGTCTAATCGTACATGTCCAGACTTAATAAGCGATAAAAATTTTGGATTATCTGAAAAGTTTGGTTCTATCTGAAACGCAAATAATGTTGATGTGTTAGTAAAATCTGCTCTGTTCATATCAATTCCGGCGTTTTTCCGCCATGTTTCATTCATAAGAAACATATTAGTGTAAGCTCTAATAAACGTTTCACCTTCCGACTTATCAAAATTTAACTTTAAAGGATTTCCCCACACAGGAACCCCATCTATATATAAACATATACTTTGAATATTACAGTTCATGAAATAAAATGGATTCGCTGAATATGATCCTGATAATGCATTTGATTTCACGAACGCAACAACCACTCGATTCGGTCGATGTCCTTGAAACATATTATCCCATGTAAACATTGTACTTCCAGCTGCAAGACTTTGCGATCGACATTCAACTCTCTCGAATGGATATTTAGCTGTAGTGGTTTTTAACATCTCAGAATGAGCAATGACAAGCGCTGAATTGACTCTTATTTTTTTCGCAAGTAAGTATATATCTAAAATTTGTATTTTATAGCTTGGAGTAACGTCGCCGGATGAAAGACAAAATGCCGGAGAGCTGCGATATAATTTTAACTTAACATCTACTTGATTCAATAAGTATCTCTTTGTAGAAAATAAACTATGATAGATGGGTCCTTGAAGATCAATTGTTTTAGATTCAGCAATAAACTTGGCTCTTAAAAATAAACCGTTATTTTTACTTTCGGCATCACAATCGTCAGGAAAATCAGTATCGTCTTTAATAAATAACTGTGATGTTAAATGAGATGAAATAGCTTCTTGTCCATAATTAAGGAGCGTATGAATCATTGCACGATATGGATTATAATTACATGTCATAACAACTTTGTTTTGTAATGATACCTCTGACGCTGAAAATAAAGATTGTAGAAACAAATTCACAGGCCCCACTTTAGCACTCGTTATATCACTTCCATCTGGATTTGTAACTTTTAGTTTTACATATAACTGTGTTCCTTCCAAGTCAAGATAATCCATAGAATTTTGTCCACTAATTCGAAACTCAATAGGTGTGTCATCTGACACCTGTGATAAGGGTCGAATCTCTTGATAATAAATCTCGTTTACAGCTACTTGCGTTGAAGGTAAATCAAACAGAAGTAAGTTATCAGGTATGCCTTCGGAAAAACTATCTCGAGAGAAATAAGCCATATTAGTTGCTAAAAAAATTGAAAGGTGCTGTCTTAGTTTTTTGTTTTTTCTGTCTGATTTTTGTATTCACTTGTCTTCTTTTTTTCAAATTTCGTTTCGGTTTTCTCTTTGAATCCGCCGTATTACGTTTCGTTTGTGTTGTTTTCTTTTTAAGCTTGTGACTTCTCCTTCGACGATTAATTCCTTTATGGCCAATGTTATTAGTTTCTTTTATAATTATACCATCTCTTTTCAGTTCACTTTTAGCTTGGTTCACGGTTTGTTCTGCAGGCGATACTGATTTAACAGATACGTTACAATCACCGGAATCTGTATCAGTAGGTAAAGCAGTTCCTCTTCCTACTTGGTTCTTGTTTTTAAAAAAACTGATCCATTTTTGTGGATCAGGAATATATAAATTAAATTGACTCATAACTCGAAAAAAATGGATAACGCTTGAAATGCAACGTTAGGAATACTGGTGAAGTTAAGAATGAAGCCAATTCATTATCACTCGTTTTTATAATAAATTCTATTTCTTGAAATTCAGATCTTTTAAGTGGTAGATAAAATGGATTGTCAAATATGTATTGCCATTCAAATGAAGCACTTTGATTAATTCTTCTAAGGAGAGCATGCTCGCCACTTTTCACAATACTTTCTTTGCATATATTTGAATAAATGAATAAAGTATTATCCGATTTCTTTCTTTTGATTTTTCTGTTTCTTTGTAAACTAATTTCACATAAAGCCACTTTCCAATACCCTTCAAAATTCGATGGGATATTTAATTGTACTTTAAACTTGCACGGTATATTGTCTTTAAAAATGTCGATGCTGTCGTTGTCTTGAATAAACACATAGCGTTCAGTCATTTTTTTCTTCTATTTGATTCTCATCTATCCAACTGTTAAATGATTTCGGAAATCCTTCCCATTGTACAAAATACTGGATTTTTTTTCTTATTTTTCTTTTTTTTAGAATTTTCTCAATAAACCATAAACTGTCCTCGTTTTTATTGACCTTAATCATTTCATGTTCATCCGTATATCCCTTGATTGGTTCATTTTTCAAGTCATTAATTTTATATAATGGTACTCCTTGTTTAAAAATTCTGTTTGTTATTTTAAATACTTCAGAGGTGTATTGTTGTTGATACGTGCGTCTAAATGGATTTTTTAAATAACTTAGACGAACTAAATCACCTAGTTTAAATTTAAAACTTAAGCGCGTTTTCTTCATCTTCTTTGGTTGTAGATATAAATAAGCCCATATATTTGCTTCGTTTTGATTAGTGATTTCACTCGGACTTAGTCCATTTAAGCTACGATGAACGCTTGTGTTATAGCTTTTAACCAAGTTTTGAAGAGCGTCAATATATCTGTAATTCTTCTGATGTTTCATCATTCTAAACATCATATTTCGTAATGTACGTTGAACTCTTTCAACGTAATTGGCTTTTGGAGGGTTCTGTGTTGTAAAGAAATAAATCCCCTTTTCCTTCATAAACTTTTTGAATTCATGATTTATAAATTCTGATCCTTTATCAGATCTTATTTTCGTAAAATGTGTATCTTTTAAAATGTCTTTTATTGCATTTAGTACTGTTTGTGATTTTTTGTTTTTTAATGGTTGTACATATAAATATCGTGAAAAAATATCCATCACAGTTAGTAAGAACTTCACACCATCATTCCATTTTGAAATATTTTCCACGGACATCAAATCAATATCAGCCTGATCGTTTAAGCCAGCAACCTGCACACGAGGTCTTCTGTATTTATGCTTTACTTGCTTTTGTAAAGCATATGCATCTTGGTTATTTAGCCATTTTCTAATGAAATATAAACTAAACGTATTGGGGTATTTCTTTTCCAAAACTTTGTAAAGTTTAGCGGCTCCTGAATAACTAGCAGGATTTTTATTGTTGAAATAATATTCGGTTAAAATATGTTCCTTCCTCGTTTTATCCATATCGAAGAATAACGATTTACCAGAATATTATGTTCTTTTATAAGAAACACAACATGTCACGAAAATGAAATACCCCCAATACGTTTAATTTATATATCTTTGACTTATAATAAACAACAAAACATAAATCAGATTTATACATTTATTATATAAATTATTATAAGAAAATGTTATAATACTAACAAATAAATATAGAATGACAAACACATATGTGAACAAAATAATACTTAATTAAAATGAAAAGTAAACACTACTAAAAATCAAAACCTCTAAATCTTTAAAACAATCAATTTTTTAAAGAATGATAAAACATGTTTAAGAACTATCAACACAACTTTAACACCCTTGAAACAGTCGAGTTTCAAGACAATTAATAGTTAGAACCATTTTCTTCATTTTTTGTTTCCATTGTTCTGTTTTCATCATACATAGAAAATCTGTGCTTGAAATAACCTTTTTATGTAAGTCAATAACTTCACTCGAAATGTTTGAAACTCTCACAATATCTTCCCATGCTAATAATATGTCTTCTTCGTTTAATAGTTCTAGCATATCATCGAAATAGAAGTCAATTCGATATTCTTCATCATCATCTTCATAGTCTCTGAGACAGTCGTGTTGGTTTTGAGATGGGTGGTCAATTTGGCATCCATAACATCTTTTCTTTACTGCTGATCGTTGAACATGAGATAACGCCTTTGCGTAAATAAAATCAAAGTAACTATTCAGCAACATCACGCTTGTTTCTGGTCTTGTAGAATGACTAATGCAAATACTGTTAATAGTTTCTTTAGTCTTATCGATGTTCAGAAATAGTCCACCTTTTTTCTGATTACATTCTTCTATATTATCTCTTAAACAATCCATTTTGAGACTTGTTTTCGTTGTAATTATCAATGACGAAATGAACAAGTTATTGAAAATGGTGGTTATATATACAGTTCTAACGGAAAATTCAAATTTGAATTTCTTTCAGGTCATTGTTCCAACAGTCGCCATCTTTGGGATTATAGAAGACACTTGATGAACTCCAAGGACTCCATGATCGATTCCATTCTGATGATTTATCACACTGTTCATTATTTTCTGTATTTGTCTGTCCAATAATTTTAACAAATAAACAATCTTGTGAATGTTTTTTATGTTCTTTCATTGGTTTGTCGTCCTTTTGCCATTGATATAATCTTAGTTTACATGAAAAACATTCAACGATGTCACTCCTTCCTATGTAAAAGAAACCTGCCTCTGACAACTGGAACTTGTTTGGTTGAATTTGTAGAGACCAAGAATCGAATGATTTTAGTCTATTAACATAAAACATAAAGTCTGGTGAACTAAAATCTAATCCGAAAGATTTACACTCTGCCATTCTTGTCACTCTGATTGACCGTCTAAAAATGAATAAAGAAGTTGTGTGCTTTCTTTTAAATCATACAAAGTTGAAATCATAGAATAAGGAATTGACATCGTTTGAGTTTTTTTTCTTAAAGTGAATGTAATTTTATGGCGTCTTTTAACAATAATTAAAGAAAATTTATCATCGAGTTTACATGTAATGGTTTTAGTGACAGGTGACCAACTAATGTCGTTGAAACCATATCCTCTTAAAAAAGCCAGTGAATCGTTTGTAAACTGCAATTGTGCTTGAGCCATGATTATATAAAGACAAAATCTCAAAAGTTATTTGCTGTATTTTTGTCACTATACTGAACTCATGATGAAAACACTTAGCATTCGTTTATAATACATAAGTCCCATGAAAATGTGTTCTTCAGAAAAAGGAAATAGTTTGATTTCTGAACATCCAAAACAGTACTTTGCATAAACAGCTTTCTGTTTGAACATTATAAGCACTGATGACTGGCTCCTTTTTCTACAATAAGTTTTGAAAAACCTAATCAATGAACTATGTTAAAAACGAGCATATCAATTTCATTGAATGAAAACACGGCAGCCATCTTTGAATCGTCATAGAACCGCCCTGGTAGCCATCTTGGAACCGTTATAGAACCGCCGAAAGACGGCAGCCATCTTGGAACCGTCATAGACCTCCATGGAACCGCCAAAGCGGTTCCAAGATGGCGCTGTTACCCCTATTATATTACTACTGGCAGGGTTCTGCTTTTTTAAAAAATACTCTATAAAGCAGGGCTCTGCTTTATAATTTATTATTTATAATTATTATTTATAATTAGTTTATGCTTCATCAGATCTGCTGCAGCAGGCCGGGTTCTGCTTTTTTAAATAATATTCTATAAAGCAGGGCTCTGCTTTACAATTTATTATTTATAATTATTATTTATAATTAGTTTATGCTTCATCAGATCTGCTGCAGCAGGCAGGGTTCTCACTTCCTTTTTTAAACTCTTTTATGCAGGGTTCTGCTTTAAATAAATATTTGCAGGGTCTGCAATTATATAGGCATATTTCCGCCTGTATTTTCAAGTTTATGCTGTATGCAGGGTTCTGCCTTTTTAATACTCTTTTAAGCAGGGTTCCGTTTTACAATTTATTATTTATTGATTATTATTAATTACACTTAGTTTATGCTGCATTCGTGGTCTGCTGCAGCAGGCAGGATCCTGCCTGCCTTTTTATACTCTTTTGTGCAAGGCTCTGCTTTAAAGATTTTGCAGTGTTGTGACTATATAGGCAGATTTCCGCCTTTATTTACAATTTTTTGCTGCAGGCAGGCATCTGCCTTTTTTATACTCTTTTAAGCAGGGTTCCGCTTCACATTGATGCAGGGTCTGCATAAGATGGCAGGGTTCTGCCTATTTATTTACACATTTTAAAGCAAGGTTCGGCTGTTACTTTGCACAGTCTCTGGCAAGCAGGTTAAAGCTTTTATAAGCAGGTCCCTACATTTTGCTGCACTTCAAATGAACCACTGAATAATATGCAGCGTGTGACCCCTTTAAACCAATTTTTACTATGTTTCACCTCCATGGTTTCCTTGGTGATTTATTTCATATTTGTACACCTGCCACATATATTATTTAGTCAAGTCCGGAATATTAACTTTCAAAACTTGCTCGGGTTGCATCACATACCTAAATAATTGTATCAATGCCCTTTGTATGCCATGTTTAGAAGGGGTAATGTTGAGTAATTATCAATAACAAAAAACACCAGCATCTAGCTTTTGTCGCCTGGCTGATATGAGCTTTGGATATGAGCGCAACCAATACTGTGACTGTGCTCTTGCTACATTTGATTGTCACTCGGGTGTTTCGAAAAGTGGTCTGGAAATAGACACATTTAAAGTTACTCATGGTATAATTGTTTTCTTTAGATACCTGCAAAAAAAAAGGACAGCAAAGATAACCAAGTAAGGCAACACACACAAACAAGAACCAGTTATTAGATAACATCTTTAGTCAAGATCAAGATATATATCAGAATTCGATTGTCTATCAAATTCAGTATGGCCTTTTTTCCGGATGTCATTTCATGGGCGACTTTCAGGTTCTCAGCCCACGCTCTGATTGGATATAATTCGAAAATTGAAATATTTTTGTTGATGTTTTCGTTAAAGTGTTATGGTTATTCATCATCTCATATTTTTAAGACATTTCTTATAAATGATTGGCGTAGATAAATTAAACAAGAACATTTATTGTTTATCTAAGTAGTCCGCAGCGACGAAGGCTTTGTTGTCAAGGAACTGTCTTCAGTCCAACTCGAAATGTTGTGAATGTCATTGTATAACAATATAAAGCCACATAGGCTTAAAATTATAGTCCAGTGTCTGAATAAAACGTAATTCCACTTGAAATACAACATTTTGACAACAGAATCATGTGAAATCAGGTTTATTTTATGAAAAAATGTGGCCCGTAAAATAAGAATGTTCCTTTGTTGCTATGAGTGAATATCAGCACAGGTGCGCGATAATCTAGCTCGGAAAAGTCATCATAATTTCCTACATTAGTCAGTTTGTTCCTTGGTTTGACTCAAATCATAGATTATTCACACATTAAGGGAGAACCATCATTTAAAACAGGCAAGATGATGCGAAGAATACTTAATCAAGCACAGTTACTGGCTGGTTTCCTGCTTTTCGATACATTGAAAGTGAATCGGTAACTAGAACTTTGCCTTGACATTTCGCCCGCCATATTTACACGTTTATCAAGTAAGTGTCAACTCTTTAATATATATCTAGTGCATTTTTGCAAACAAATATCACATTTGTTTATTTACAAACATTATGATATATAAGAATTCAAGATGTTTTGTATTCAGTCGCGAATGTTCCGGTGACGGAAATTGCATTTGTCATTGCCTGAGTTTAGCACTGCATAAATGATTGATTGCAACAGCGATGTTACGAAAAGTCATGCATTCGAAAAGTGGCTTGCGCAAACCTGTCAGCAAACCTGTCACGGCCCACATTTCACAAAATATATGTATGAAAATGGCATGATTAAAGGAAACAGCCAAGATTATGCGAATAATACTTAAAGGAAATAGGTGAGCGGCTGCTTAATTATGTCAATGGCCTTTTAGTATGAAATCAAAGCGCCATTGGCACTGTAGTGGCGATCGTATGGAAAATCCTGCAAAGTAACAAGCAGTATATCGGTGTAGGGCTTGCGATGATTCTGGTGCGGGTAAATTTGAGAATGTATCAACCCTGAATCTTTTGACAGTAGAATAATGTTAGTTTGCCAGAATGTTGTCCTGGTGATTTTTTAGTTACGTTCTGAAATTGGTCATGATATGTTCAAAATTAGGCCATTCCAAAACTATGAAAAATCTAGTTGGTATTCGATAGACTACCGGTTTAGCTCATTAGAATGGCTATTTGTAATCTAAATTGTTCGGGTAATCACATGTGTATCACCAGGTCGCTAGGCCATATTAAGATAAAATATTTTTTACACTTTAGAAATGACTAAATTATCAAGAAAGGAGAGAAAACAGTATCCATAAGTTTGGTGTTTGTTTCAATGATGTCGGATATTAAACAGGTCTGTTCAATTTAGTCCTCTTCACATTGCATGATTGAGGGTTGTCAGAGACATATAAACACAGTGTATGTATATGTCTCTGAGGTTGTTAAACTGCTTAGAATAATGTGAGTGCAAAAACAAACACAAAACATGCTCAAAAGGCACAATTTCACTATTTGCTAAACTGTTCAATTTATAAAAATATAGGCATATATTATAATGCTCGATCTCAACACTAAATTAGGCATTGATTGCTTATTTACTCTAGAACGTGCAGACGTGTATACAGTGTACATAACGTGTGTACACACTGACATCGTGTGTCCTTTAAACCTGTGTAAACCGGTCTTATCATCTAGACTCTTTCATATATTTAAACAACTACACAATAAAGCGTTTATAATATTGAGATAACCAGTCTTGCGTGCTATCTATAGAACCTTTTGGAATTTCCAGATCAAACCAATCGCCACAAAAATGATAATGTTCTTTTCGTTCTAGGAGATAAGTTTGTCACAGGTCTTTTATTAGTCCCCTACCGGCGTGCCGAAGGGGACTATTAGGTTTGCACTCCGTCCGTCAGTCCGTCAGTCCGTCAGTCAGTCCATCTGTCAGTCAGTCAGTCAGTCCGGCAAATCAGTTTTCCGCACTTTTTTTCTACATGCTTTGAGGTATTGAGCTGAAATTTTGTATATGCCTTTGTAATCATGTGTCACAGATCAAGTTCGCGTTTCCTGGGATTTCGTCAATTTTTTAATGAGTTATGCCCTTTTTTGGACTTAGAATATTCGTTTTCCGCATTTTTTTTCTACATGCTTTGAGGTATTGAGCTGAAATTTTGTATATGCCTCTGTAATCATGTGTCACATATCAAGTTCGCGTTTCATGGGATTTCGTCAATTTTTTTATGAGTTATGCCCCTTTTTGGACTTAGAATATTAATAAGTCAAAACGTGCAAACCGGTAGGGGATTATGGTATTGCTTGCAATCCTACAGTTACTTGTATTTCTTTTGTATGTCTACTTGTCACAAAACCATATTGGGGCGAAACGTTAGATCTTGTTGACATTTTACCAGGTTCTGGTTAAGAGTTAGCATGGAAACACCGGTTCTCGAACCTCTTAACATTTATCAGGGCTCATGGGAATACATATAAATTCATGTCAAAAACCAACAATACTAACGATTAAATTCAACAATTTATGTGTATGTAAACAAAGCTCCAGTTCACATAAAATGTGTTACATATAATGCGTTTTTTGGAAATATTTAAACAGTCCTTGAACTAAAGGTTCGAGAATAGGTACGGTTCGAGAACAGGGACCTGTACGATACTGTTCGTGTTTGAAACACTAGTAAAGCAAACCAAATTGTGCAGATTAGAAGTGTTTTGCTGGTCCATAATGTAAGTTTGGGCTGCATCCTCACAATCACGATTATACAAATAGTATTTAAACACCTTGCAACATTTTTATCATGTCAGACATGTTCATTGCTTTTTATTGCCTAAAATGAAACTTGGATTCCATTTCGTTCCAAATGTGTATCGCACTCATAGTCATATGTGAAGTTGTGCACAGTGTATGTCGTCTTTGCGATTCTAGTAATGGTTTCGATTTGGAATTGTTATTTAATTATGGATAAAGATAAAAGATCAGATTTCTGTATATTTTGTTCATACCAATTTATATTCATTTAACCAATGGATCAGCTGATTAATTATTAGTGATTAATTGGTGGGTCCATCGATGGAAATGCATTGGCAGATCTGTGGCAGAGTCAATTCACTATCTAAGTTGTACAGTTGTACAGGTTTGAACCCGAATGACAAGGGGTTACAATTGCATGTTATTTTGCAGAGTTATTATATGGCCCTTTTACTTATTAAGTTAGCCATATTCTGTCCGCCCTATTTCTTACAAACCACTGGGTGGAATTCAATACATTTTTACATGAAGCATCTATACCAAGATGAGATATGCATATCCTAAAGGGGTTACAATTGCATGTTACTTCACAGAGTTATGGCCCTTTTACTAGTTCTATATGTTTTAACCCTTTTCCACATATATACGTTTTCTGAAAACTCTGCAGCTGACCACTTTTGAAAACATGAATAAAAGCAGAAACTATTCTAACCAAGCAATTTCTACTTTTGTCAAAGTGTTTTCAATTTTGTCTAGGAATTAAACCTTCTGCTGCATATGTGTTGTACATGGGAGAGAGATAAGAGCTTATTTATAGTTGTCTTCAAATATTTTGTAACAAAATTTAGTTTGAGACTTTAAATTAAGCAATTTTATTTAGCTCAAATAAGCACAAAGTGCTCCAGGTGAACCATTGTGATCACATTTTGTCCATCTGTCGAGCATCAACACCAATTGCCTTGTGAACACTCTACAGGCAACATTTAGCATCCAATTTTTATGAATGTTTATCAGAACATTCATCTCTATCAAATATTTCCCAAGTTCAAAACTGGAACATGTGAGGTCTAACTAAGTCACAAGTTGAAATTGAAGAGAAATCTTGTGAACACTCTAGAGGCTGCATTTTTAATTTAAGCATATATATTGAAACTTTATTAGGATAATTATCTTGCTGATATCTAGTCTTAAGTTTGAATATACCGGTCATGTCATGTCCGGTCAAGAACTAGGTTTCTATGCCAAATTATTCTTTTTCTTGATGATATCTAGGTCAAGTTTGAAAATTGGTCATGTCGGGTCTAAAACTAGGTCACTTCGCCGAATTAATGGAAAACTTTGTGAATATAGTGGAAGCCGCATTTTTAATATCCGCATGTTGAAACATTTTAACAATAGATGTCTTCGTGATATATAATCTAAGTTTAAGTGAAGGTTATGCTCTGTCAAAAACTAGGTCACTAGGCTAAATTTGAGAAAGAAATTGTTAACAATCTAGACTGGAAGTTATATTTTTAACTTGATCATTTTGAAAAAAAATCATAAATATTGTCTTGAGGATATATAAGCCATATATTCAAATATGGGTCATGTTGGGTAAAAAACAAGCTCACCAGGTCTGAAAAAAGGGAAATCTTGACTGCAATATAAGTTATTGTGATTGACTATGTGCTTTGCATTACTCAGGGCAGCAATCCGATGAATGATAATTTGCAGATTTGGGTATTTTACGTATTTCTTTATATATATATTGTATGTAGTATAAGTGTGTAGTATAACATGACCGGAAACTAGGAAAATGACGTCATCACTCACAGTGTGGGTGAAATGGATTATATCTCACTGATATAACTCAGTATCTCATCGTTTAGCATTAAATAATAAATTATATTAAAATTATTTGTGTAAAAAAATTCTAAATATTAAACATTCCATTTCATCTGAGTGAGTTATAATAACTAAAACAGAAGTTTAACATTGAGAGTTTGGAGTATCTGACCATTTAGTGGAGACATCCATCCGACCACATCCACATCCGGGATCTGAAGGATGATGACCAATTACGATGAGTGAAGAAAAGACTTTCCAACACCATGAACGTTCACGACCCGGGATATGATCAGAGTTGGAACTTTTTTATATTGTCCTCTCTAGTCATGTCTCAATTTGTGCTGGTTTTAAAACTTCAATGTACAACGTTGAAACTATATAAGAGAGATTTATCCTTCGAATTGAGCATGGATTATACAAAAGGCCCTGGTCATAAAGACTAAAGAGCTCTTTGATAAAATGCAACTGAAGACATAGGAGAACTGTTCTGATTTGTAAGACTAATTGAAGGTAACGTTTTTGATATGTTTCTTCTGTTGAATAGTAGTATGTAATATCTTGTTCGGTTCTGTTTTGTAGTCGTTTTGAGGCTGTGCCTTTTCCATATTATAAATGTGTTCGTATTTTTCTCATAAATTCTCTTTTCATATTGATTTAAATTCTATATATAAAGTTATATATGAACTTTAATATGATTTGTAGTTTTCATTTTATTTTTTTTATGCGTTTTAGGTTTTCGGCCAATATGCCTATATTTGTGTCTTTGATGAAATTGGTCATGTCATTGACACGCCAATATGTTTTGTTTAAATCCATAAAATATTTTTGTCTTTTGTTATTTCAACTAGTTATTGTATGTACTAGCATAATACAAAGAATAATGAAATTCTATGATTTGGAAATTTTTGGATAAATAACTGTAGCATACGCCTTTAAGTTCTCAAACAGCGTCTACAAACAGGTCTGAAGGTGAAGACGATGATGGGGATACAGAGGGTATATATTTATCCTTTCCAAATATGTTATCGTCATACACAGACAGGATGTTAGGTATAGGGTATCCTACATATGTAAACCCAGGGGCAACAAAACAATAGGCGCCAGAAATTCCTGGAAAATACATGTTGGGCCTTTAATAAAAGAGTAACCTGTCACATCCGTTCGTGCAGACACTCCCACATATGTGGTCTTTGCCGGGGACAAAACTCAGCAATATCCTTTTCCAACAAGCTCAGGAGAGAACCACTGCTAAATCAAAGTACTGAAAGTACTGAAGGTAGAATTGCGATCGTTTAAGAAGAGATACAGAAGTGCATATATGAATATTTATTTTAAATAAATCCCCACCATGGCAGACAAGAAATGATGCATCATGCCAGAATGAAATGTTTCCAAGATCATCATTTCTTGTTGGACCCCTACTTCGAAATTTTCATTCGGTTCGAAATGTTTTAAAATCATTATCCCTGTATAGTAGGAGAATAGGACTAAAAAGAAAATCTCGAAAATGGGAATAAACTTTGATAAACATTTCACACACATATATACATATTTAGTTTTTCCTTTTTGAAAAACAGTTAACAACAATAAAATACATACATTTTAAATGAGATAATTATACAAGTGACTTCATTCGTTTTTCGAAACTTTTATATAGAAAAATGCATAGTTTGGTTAATGTTTTCTGGATAGTGCTTGTTAAGAGTTCGATGAATTTAGGAATGATTGGTCTAGACCAATAATATTTTCTTATATATATAGGATCCATCATGAGTTTTCTTTGGAGATCAAGATTTCTTAAATGAGTCTAGAAAAAGACGGTTATTAACCGAGCCTCTTGGCGAGGTTAATAACTCTCTTTTTCGAGACGAATTTAAGAAATCTTCTCCAAAGAAAAACGAGTGATGGATTCTTTTTATCACCTAAACAGTGTGTTTTAATGAAAAATATCGACAACACACAAAGACCGAATAACATATTCTTCATAAGAACTTGTGATTCACCGCATAAAAAAGTAGTCCTCATCATTTTTCAATAGGAAGAAAAAAAAACAATGTTTTAAACAATTAAGACTCGTTATTTATTCAAAATAACGTATTATTGCATTTTTCAATGTGTAAAATTTAACAACTTAACAATAAACATAATAAAGATAAAGGTCAAAATGACGTCATCAGTAGTCGCGTGTATGACGTGTTTTTGTTATCACACGTGTATGATAACGTTGTTCCGTGATTTGTTCTCAACTTGAAAATAAGGGTATTTATGTGATAAAGATTTGTCTTATATCATTGCTTAACCCTTTCCCCAATACAACAAATCTGCAGCAGACGACTTTGAAAAAATTGTGACAAAAACCTGAAAAAAGTCCATAAAAGATAACTTAATTCTTAACTAAAGTTTAAAACATGGTGGCCAAAGGAGAAACTGCAATTTCAACTTTGGCCACAATGTTTTCAAAAGTCGTCTGCTGCTTTTGCGTCGAAATGCGTCTGCAGGAGGAAAAGAGTTAATAGACATTCAAGTAAAAAATGAAATTCGTCTTCTATTGTGTTACATAATTTGCATTTACGGTCGGATAAAGGAGTCTTAACAGTTGTTTTCCTCTTCCAGTTTCAATTTCAGGTGGTGACTTGAAAGTCTAAATTTTGTTAATGCAAATCTATATTTCTTTATTTCTATGTTGTCTAAATACATCTTAAAATCAAAGGATTTGATTAGAATATATATTTTAGCTTTAGAGGTTTGACTTAGATCGGCATCCCAGTTTTGGATAAAAATATAGTTTACCCTTTGTTTAAATATTTTTATGAAAGCGTTAATGTTTTCGACACCTTGATTCATCCATACATAACTAACACCAAAATGATTCAATATATATTTAACCTTTGATGCCCAATTTTCTTTATTTTCATTTATATCATTTAACATTTGTTTGTATATTGCCTCTATGTATTTGCATTCGTCTGTTCCCGTGACTTTTAACCAGTATTTAATTATCAAAGAAAGGCGTTGTCACTTCTAATTCACCGTATATGAAATTATTAGGAGTCTGACTTATGACGTGTAGTAGTTGCTTACAAAATGTAGTATGCAGCCTTTCTGCGCGTTAACGCGTCACTGAAGCCCCATACCTTGACCCTTGATCCCGTAATTAAGTATTGGTAGTATAATCTTATCAAAAAGTTCAAGTGTATGACAAATGGTGATATCCTTGAATACTGTTAGATATTGTTTTAATGCAAACACTGCTTTTAAAGCTTGCCCTCCTATATAGTTTGTTGAAAGGACACTCCTGAAGAAAATGATATCCCTAAATATGTAAATTGTTTCTTTATTTCTAATGGACTACCATTTGTATTTACAAACTACTTATTTCGATATTTTCTAAATATCATGACGTTTGTTTTCTTTACCTTTATTCATTAAAATCATGCCAAGAAGTAATGAGTTGAGAAAAGAATGTGCTGAGAGGTCCATAATTTCAAACTTGCTAAGATTTGGTCTGTGCTATGAATGTACAAATTGAAAAACGTATTGTTGATGTATTGTCTATACCATCATTGTAATGTTGTTTATCATAAATAAAATTATTCCTTTTTTTTTAAATAAATCAAAATATGTGTCTCAGTGTCGTCTTTTTCAGCAGTTTGACAGAAACAAAGCCTAATCTGAAATTGTGTCAATATGTTATTTGTCATCTCTGTCCCATAAGTTTTTCCTGTGATTTGAACTCTTATAAAAAAAAGCACGGAAAGGGACAACTATACTTTCCCGACTTTGGTTAAATATATATTTTCAATTAAATTGTAAAAAATATTTTTCTTGTTTTTTGAAAGTTTTGTCATTATTATTTAAGACGGACATTATATACTTGAATAGCTAACTGACTATCATTTGAAAAAGTGTTTCTTATTTAAACCTTTCCCTCTTGCATACGTATTTGCAGCCGACGACTTTTGAAAACATTGATGCAGAAGAAGAAATTGCTCATAACAAGCAATTTCTCCTTTTGCAACAATGTTTTCAAATATATTCAATGTTTACACTTCCAATAAATGTGATTTTCTGTATCTTTGCTCAGATTTTTTTTTAATTCGTCTGCTCAGATTTTTTATATTGTGGGGTGGGTTGTGATTTGTTAAAGGGCAAGCAGGATTGGGAATTGAGTGTTGCACTTATCCTAATGAAACACTCGCCTGCCTGTGCATGTTTTAGCTTAACTTAACTTTTTAATGTTCTTTCCATCCCCAACTCTGTCATCTGTTAGTAATCAACTCTATGAACGAAATAATCGCGTCAAAATCTTGAATCGCGTCAAAATCATAGCGAACAAACTGTCAAAATCAAATGTTGAACTGTGTAATACAAATTTAGAATAAAAGGATGAGTTATTCGTTACTTATTCGTTCTGCCTATTATAATCAAAGTATTCTAAACGCTTTATAAACAAGTGTTTAGAACATTGACTCGCAGTCGCCGCAATTTAAAGCGCCCAAATCCCTTTCTTAGAAGTCGGGAATTTAGACGCGGACCTTGTCGAAAGCACCTATCCAAAATGCAAAAGTCATCGTTAATCGTTGACTTTCGGCGAGTGCTAGCAGCTATCGGAGAATACTCCTAAAGCACTATTTATTCATATATTTAAAAGAAAATCCCTGTCATAATTGTTTGATTGCGGCACAGATTTAAACCGGCGATTTTGTCAAAAGGAAACAGCAATGATTCGCCGAGTGCCGGTCCTTACTTGAAGCCGCCAGGAGGCGGCTTCCTGTAGGGATGCTTTTAATTTTCGGTCAAGGAGAATATTTAGACGTGCCAGCGTGACCACATATCTTGATTTCTCTTTGTCCTTTCTAAGTACATTAATTTAAGGTAATGACTTTTAAAACATCCCTTTTACACCTCTATATACATGTGTGAGTTTTACAAATTAAAAAAAAAAGACAAAGGCCAGTATATTAATTGAATGTATGTACATTTTTATTAAAGCGAAATTCATACTGTATCTACTCTAGACAGTAAAATAAAGAACCCTTCTATTGAATTTGTAAATGTAGTCTGGTTCTTTAAAATTACATGCTTTGATATATTGCGCAGTAATTAGACGAAAAATCTCGTCCCGTATTCACTAAACTTTTCAATTTAGATATTTGTCTAAATCTAAATCTTAATATTTAGTCCACGTTTTAGATTTAATCCGTATTCACCAACGCGTTTTAAACCGATCTAAATTTGGTCTAGTGTGTAAATGTCGAAAGCGGCCACGCAGCGACTCTGGTTCCCGAATCAAGTTAAGAGCTAAAATAAAAGACAGTACCATTCATCTATAGTCTAATTATAGATTTTCATTTTTATCGCAATTTCACATACATTTTTCATTTGCTTTGCTTTTAATAATCTGACTTTCATGTTCAGTACATACTGGATTCAAAGTTAATTTTGAGTACAATTGTCATCGCAAAATGCAGACATGAACATATTTAAACCACAGAAATATCTGTTTCAAGATCAATTTCGTTCTTTTTCGCTGTTGCAGTTCCACATTTCATGAATATCGCGGTAAACACGATATCGGTGTATTTTGCCTAGCCAACAACATGTTTTATCACGGATGCGATGTGAACATCCAGAATACTTAAATGAAATGAAATATTCTGGTTCTTACAAACAAAGTGTGATCGGATTAACTGAACTGTATTTAACTTATCACTGTAAATGTAGACAGCATTTCAACTCTTATATCAACTGGTAAATTTACAGTTTGAGAAATAAATTCAAGCAAATTTTCAAGCACTGGTTTAACGTTTTCAAATAAATTGAAACTAGTTCCTATGTTAAGCCTTTCCCTTATACGTAGCACATTAAGTAAAAATTGGAACAAGCTAAATGAAGGTCGAATTTATGGACATAAAGTAGAAAACATTGTAGCAAAAGGATAAATTCCTCGTGATCAATTTCTTTTTTTGTCACAATGTATTCAAAAGTCGCTGCAGCTATTGTCAGTCTTTCGGATTACGTGTACATAGCAATACGTTTACTTGATTTTCTGAATGCTAATCACGACACGAGTTCACACCAGTTTCGTCAACTCGAGATTGTGCGTTTGTAATCCGACAGCTTTGATTTTCAATTGCTCAATTTGCCACAATAATTTCAACTCTTTTCAATTATCTTACTATCATTTATAGAGATTTTCTATGTTTTGTACTTGATGATTTTAAAGTCTGTAAGAGTAAACATCATGGAAATCATTGTGGCAAAAGGAGAAATTGCTCATAATGAGCAATATCTGCATTTGCCACAATAATTCAACACTTTTCAATTATCATACGATCATTTATAGAGATTATTTTTTACTTGATAATTTCAAAGTTGTCTACTGCAGATTTGTTTTATGTGGGAAACCCTTATCCATTATCATGACTTACCGATACAAACGACGTTATTGGAGGAATAAAGAATATATATATATATATATTATTTGATAAAACATTATCATAACAGGGCGTGTGTTCAATACAAATAGTTGATTGTTTTTGGTACTAATTTAAATTTATCATAACCTCTTGTCCATTTATCTTTAGTATTATATGTCACTTTTTATGATCAGCTTAACTCAAAATTATCTTATTCACTTAAAACAGAGACCCTGCCAGGTTAAATATCCTACATAAAACTTATATCTTCAATAATCGATATCAGCATTACTGACTACAGATTAAATTGTTCTAATGTTTGAGGATTTAAATGATAATTTTTCTTATTTCTTCATGTGAAACGAAATATTGCGTCTTCTCTTTGATGCTTTGCATCAAACATCCGTCTTGTTGAAAACCCTGTTTCAATTATTTTATTAGACCATGCAATAAGAAAATATTGTCGATTGTACTCATGTTTTTGCGGAAACCTGCGTGTGGTATATATGTGAAAGGAAAATTACCTATTGAAAACGAATGCATAACTAAAATGACTTCGATGGGCTTCGTTACTAGAAACGAGCACATGTTGACTCTATACGCAACATTGTCGAAGGAATAGATGGACTTAGAGAAAGAAAAGGCTAAGCAATGCATACTATCATTATGCATAAGGACATGAACGAATATGTATGGAATAGCGCAAAGAATTTCGTACTAGCCCGACCCTTCATTCCACTCGGTTGTGCTAGCGGGCGAGTGGATGTTTACATCTCTTCCGAGCGGGAAGAAAGGGTTACATTTTACAAAGGGTAATTGCGCGATTAGCGTAGTGATATCTAAATAATTGTGTACAATTAAATATGATATTTACACATTAAAAGACTTCGTAATTTTATTTGGATACCTAGAATAAGTGAATTTATTTTACTTATTTTACTTTTGCTTATGTTTGCATTCGTAATTCAGTCTGATTTGTTTGCTCTATTTTTGTATGTGTTCTGGGGCATTTACATTACGTGACGTCAAAATTGAACCTTTAACAATGGTCTCGTTTGCGCATGCGCGCAACTCTACCAAATATCACATCGTTACACCAATAATAATCAGTTATTTGACCCCCTTCTTAATGGGTTATCCTGATAGACACTATTTAATCGAAGGCTTTCAGACAGTTTCAAACTAGGTTACATTGCCCATAGATCTTCCCCATCTTGTTCCAATCTATAAATTCTTGTGTTGAAATGACACACATTGACTCAGAAAAACTACAGACTGAATTACTGGCTAATCGCAGTCAGGGTCCTTTTGATCATTCTACATTCCCTTTTATGAAATTAAGCCCCATCAGTTTTGTTACCCAAACAAGTAACGGGGCAGTACAGACTTATCCACCATCTTAGCATCAAGGGTGCATCAAGCTCCTGTGCGATATTTGAAACATTCAGTACAGTACTATTATGTTAAAATATTGGTGAACCTATACAAATAGAGAAGATTGTTTATCCATGCAATATTATAACGTCATTGGTTCTGGAGCTTGATTCAATTCATACATTCTGATAACATGGTTGGAAAATCTTATTTAAGCATTATCACAACATTGCGAGGATTTGCATACCCGCATTTTTCTCAAGGCTATATTTCTAGCTGCGTGTTTTTGGTCTTCTAAGAGTCACTTAAATTGCAGTGACAATTTTAAGTCCTGGACATGCGCTTCTCCGTCCGAATGTTCAAGTACACTGTTCGGTTCAAAACCACATATTATTCTGTTACACTTAACATCATACAAACATTCTCAGGGTCATACGGTTCCACTTCAGTTATCCTTGTCTCTGTCCAATAACAGCTACTGGTTTTAGATCCATGCTCCGAAGATGTGTATTATCGTGTAATTTAGACCCTGTTAGATACACAGCATATTCACTAGAGATAGGTGGTGCAACATACGCATACCGTACGACTGTTTCCAATGAGCAACTTAAAAAGATGGGAAGGTAGAAGTCGTCTGCCTTTCTGAAATATATTCGTCCGAATCCTTTACATGCACCTACTTCAAGTAAACAGTGATAACTGCTCTATCGGTACATGTCATGAAACACTTTTAGGTCATACCAATTAAATTCTTGGCTCATTCCTATAACTGTCTAAGGATACTTTTTGAAGTGATAATAATCTTGAATTTTAATGTTTGATGCGATTGATTTAGATAGAAATACTGAGGCAATGATATATGATTTCGTATTTTGTGCATATATGTTTTATGTTAGACCTTGTTAAAAGGTCATCTCTGCATTCAAAAGACATGTCTAGACACTGGATTCGTTCTTGGACTCGACTAACTGAGGCAGCGAGTATAGTTCAGTTAAATATGTCTATATGATTTTGTATGATTTTGTATAATTGTTTTATTTAAACCCTTGTTAAAAGGTCATCTCTGCATTCAGGAGACATGAATATGCATTGGATTTGTTCTTGAACTCGACTGACTGAGGTAGCGAGTATAGTTCAATTAAATGTGTTTACATGATTTTGTATGATTTTGTATTTTTTGTATAAAAGTTGTATTTAAATACTTGTTAATTAGTCATCTCTGCATTCAGGAGACATGTATATGCATTGGATTTGTTCTTGAACTCGACTGACTGAGGCAGTGAGTATAGTTCAATTAGATGTGTGTACATGATTTTACATGATTTTGTATTTTTTGTATAAAATTTTATTTAAATACTTGTTAAAAGGTCATCTGTGCATTCAGAAGACATGAATATGTATGGGTATTGGATTTGTTCCTGAACTCGACTGACTGAGGCAGCGAGTTAGTTCATTTAAATGTGTGTGCATAATTCTGTATAATTTTGTGTTTTCTGTATAAATGTTTTATTTAAATCCTTGTTAAAAGGTCATCTCTGCATTCATAAAACATGTTTATAATTATACACATTGGATTTCTTCTTGAACTCGACTGACTGAGGCAGCAAGTATAGTTCGGTTAAATGTGTTCATGATTTACTACATTATGTATATATATTTGTTTTTCTTTAGCCATTACTTGCCTGTACCAATGTTAATTGAAGGACTGAGGCTGCTTGTTTCATTATTTTATTTTTCAATTTACTTTATGGCCAGTTTTGTACCAACTGTCTGAGGCGGTGGTTATAACTCATAGGTCAACATTTTTAAACGATAGGTTAGGAGATGTCACAACTGTCTTAAACAGTGACTCATTTCCCTCTCAACATCATCTAGGCATACCAGATTTTTAAATAATTACTTGTGTTTTCAAAATCATGAAACTAGTGAGTCACGACTTATTACTTATTCTAGTCAAGTTTGTTATTCTTATTTGGATTCATGAAAACGAAGTGTTGGTGTATTTTTATGAACTATTACAATATTGTCATAATGTATGTAGTGATTCCACGGGTAGCGTAGTGCCTACTTATCATCATATTTTGTATTGTTTTGCTTGTATGCATTAATGCAAATTTCCCTTATCTCCTGACAAAAAGCTCACCTCATATGGGCTTGGCGGCCGTTTCACTGTGGCGGTTGTTTCGCCCAGATAGGGATTTTTTTTGTCATATTCATATATTTTATTATGAATTTAATTACATTTAAGGCATTTTGAATACTAAAATGCCATTTTCAACTTCAATTTAATTATCACTTTCCAATACTAGAGCGGTTAGATTCCCATTTGTCAGAATATATGGAAATGTATTATAGCGGAACATTGGAACATATGGAAATATATTATATGGAAACAATGGAACATAAATAGATGTTATGCCTACATAAAAGTATTTATGGTATTGGAGACCCGTTTTTATCTGCAGCGGTAACTACCTACTTAGTGGGGTACAACTGGTCAGTATGGGCCATCTGTCAGTCACGTAATTGAACATGCCTTCCTATACGGATGGGTTGTGTAATTTGACGAGGTCAGCCAATCACTGACCTCTGCATTTGTCTAAAAATAGACACTTGGTCAGGTTGCCCAGATGAGCCAATCATTTGCCTCCATCCTCGGTATGCCGACTTCTATTGTTTAGAAGTAATTGATATGTCGAGAGGGATTTTGTTTTTTAACCTCCACCATCCTTTCCGCCTTCATTTGTTCTTTTGTTTATGTGGCAGTTGTTTCGCCCAGATATTGAAAAATGTTTTCATATTCATATTTGTTAATATGAATTTCATAAATTTAAGGCATTTTGAATGCTAAAATGCCCAAGAAATACTATAGCTGTTGATTTGCAAAAGTAGGCTTTCAAAAACATTCTGAGCATAGAATAAATTGAATTATTTGTAATTTGTTAAGCAACGTAACGTAACATTTTCCTGCAAGGTCCTCTTTTCTTCTAAACACTGCAATGGTCTAGATGTTTCTTTTTACTTTCCAAATTTTTAATTTGAAATATTCAAAAATTGCAATAATAAGTTAAACTACATTTGTTTATATGTGTGGTATCACGTTTCTATATGATTTGCTTAAATAAATAAATATAAAAAGCAATATGTACTCATTTAACCTTTTCCAACCCATAGACGCTTCCGACGCCTCTACAGCAGACGACTTTTGAAAAGATTTTGGCAAAGGCAACGGTTGCTCAATTTCGCATTATTCTACACTTTTATCAACATATTTGTTCAGCTATCAGTAAGTCTTTAAGTCGTCTGCTGTAGATTTGTTGTATGTAGGAAAGGATCAATAGAACTCCTTGTGTATGTCAACATAATATACCGCCAGCAAAATTATATCACAGCAGATACATGTATGTGATTTTGTCGGTATTGTTTTTACACCGCTTACAACAATGTTTGTCCAGTTATATCATAACCTTTCTTGGATAAGTAACCAATACTACTGGCCCATGTATCCTAACACCAGCGACTCAGTTGTAATGCTAACGCCACATTTGATCCAACACATGAAAAAATCAGGTGAGAGTCAAATATTGAAATTGCATACATGTTTGCTGAATTCAGAAATTTAATTTAAAAAAAAAGAATTTGTGAGGCACCGCTTTAAGCTACAGTTACGCGTATCATGACAACGTCCACTGATAACCGCTTGGCGTCACCTCCTCATGCTGGCAATATGCCCATCAATCCGAGCACATTCTTGCAGAAACATGTATTGACAGTCGTCGTCGTTACCGATTGTGTTTTGACAGATCAACGTGAATGCAAATGAAAATATGACGATCCAAATTCTTTGACGACCAGTTTTGTCTTTCTTTCTTTGTTCAACATTTCTTTAGCAGATTTCCGACCATGAATAGGGGCGAACTTTTGGCGACGTGCCAAGGGTTGAATCACGCGTACACCAAATTTCACGTTGTTCTTTTTTTTTAATTCAAATATTCAAACATTACAATTAGCAATGTAATTTATATCAAAACAACTAGACGAGTTAGAAGAGATGAGATAAAGAGAGAGAGAGAGAGAGTGCGAGAGATAGAGAGAGGGGGGAGAGAGTGTGAGAGAGAGAGAGACAGAAAGAGAGAGGTAACGAGATAAAGATAGACGTAATGGACCTTAATGGATAAATAAATCACATTTTCCTCAATCTCATAAATCTAGAAGACGATGCAAACGAAATTTCGCTAGAATGATATTTTGATAAGTATGATAGACATTCGCAATGTGTAGGCATGGTTTCTCCTTAGCCAGCAGGAGGATGTGTGTGATATTTGCGTTGGTGTGTGTACGTGTGATGGTGCGCCTACGTGTGTGTACCCTTGTTTTTGCTGTGTTTACGCTTGAGAGTGAGCTATCAGGTGTGTGTATGTATTTAGTTTTGCACTTGCGTATATCTGCGTATTGGTATATTGCTATATATGCGTTGTGAGTGTGTGTTTACGAGTAGTTCTTTCTCTTTTATGTGCATACGATTATATTTTCTAGATTTTGACCGCTATGTTAAATGAAGTTTATAAATTTATTGATTAGTAATTTCAGTTTGATTTTGGAGTTATGATTATTTTCTATTATATTGAATGCTAATCTGCATTCGCTTCTTAAAAACTATAAAACATTAACAATTATAATGCGTGTATCAGACTTGTAATACGATTAATGCAGAGAATAGGAAATAATGTTAAGTATATAGTTGATGTCATTATATTCCTTTGCCCTGGGTGTGTAGCTAACAATCAGCGATTTTAAATTTGTTATTTTTTCGCTATACCTAATTGAAGAAAAGAAAAGTTTTATTCTATTCCAAAAATGTGTGATGGTTTTGCAATCCAATAGAATGTGCTCTGTGTTTTCTTTGTACCCACAAGCTGAGCATATATCACTTTCTGATATTTTCCATTTCTTAAGGTTTTCTTTTGTAGCGATGATATTATTGATTATTTTGTATCCAAACTGTTTGTTTTGTTATGAGCACTGCTTTTGTGAATCGACTAGTACACTTGTGACCAGTCAATCTAAGCATTAAGAGTATTATTCCAAAATATATTAATGTATGGTTTTTCAAAGTAGAAGTTTCGAAATATTGAGTAGACGTCATTATTTGACAAACAGAAAAAAATGTGTTCGTCTACGCCTACATGTATGACTAATTTATGTTTAATTTTTGTTTGAACAGAACTATTTGATTTCATAATTTTCTTTCAGGTAATAGGCATACATGACTTAATCATATTTATTTCTCTGATCCAATCACATTTATCTTTAAATTTATGTAACAATATATTTTCGCATTTATTGCCATTGTTTAAAATTATGTCGTCTATGAAAGGTATTCCAGAATCAATCCATCTATGAAAAATGAAAGATTAGTTTGATTTATTTTTAATTTTGTTATTGGCCCACAGCAGCTGCTTTCTGATATTATGGAATGTTTCATTTCTTCTTTTCTTATTTGTTATTTTCCTGAATTCGATCCAAACTTTAAAGATATCTGAGTAAATCGCTGACAGTTTGTATTTTACATTTGGAAGAGTTGATCAAAATCCATGTATAAAAAAAGAAGGTTTTTCCCGTATTGATTGTAATAAAATTTAGTTATTTCTTGGCAATTACAATTTTTGGTAGTTGATAGAAGTCTTTTAATCCAGGTTATGTTGATAGATTTGATGAATAAATTAATATCGACCATTTCAATACCCTATCATACTTTTGACCTATTCAAGTTTGTCGTTTGATTTTCTCTCTTCTTCTAACCCATACAATTTAAAGGACATTTTGTTAAGGAGTTAATTACATAATCGGGTACATGTAATGATTGAAAAAGATATCTGAACTTTGGCAACAGTATTAACTTTATCAGTTTTGATCTTCCTAAAAAGTGAGATGTCTTCGATTACGGTTACTTATTTGATTTCTACAGTCTTCTAATTTTGTGTCATAGATTTTTCTCTCGCTTATAATTTTGTTTGTTGCAAAATAAACTCCGAGAGCTTTTACTTCGGTTGCACATTTAATATTATCAATATTGTGATTTGTGTTTTAAGATGAGCCTATCCACATAGATCCGAATGTTCTCCAAAGTATTCAATTGTTTGAAGTGCTTTGCGGATCTCAGTCTCATTTTGTAGGAATAGAGTATTGTCATCTGCTAGTTGAGTAAGTTTTGAATATTTAGTGAGGTCGTTCTTTACCTTAACTCCTTGAAAGTCATTACATGATCTGATTTGTGTAGCTACTATTATAATAGACATTTGTGATTTAAGCCGGTGACAGTCCATCGGACTTTGGATTAAATTGGGGGTCGTCTCAAACTTATTTACGAATACATTTGTACAGGACACGTGTTTTGAATTATTTATTTGCATGTAAACTCAACAGCACATTATTTTTCATAGTTTTTAATTTTCATCTGAACTAGAACTAACACCAATCATTCGCATTAGTTTACAAACTTTGTTTTGTGATAAACTTGTTATACGCTTCTTGGTTTTCACGTATAAGTTCTGCCAAAGGGCGTTTCCTTTGTCGCCTGCGTCTACCATGTCCTCGGTGTTGACGAAGCTGTTCCCCGTCGCTGGAATCAGAGAACTGAGCAGCAGCAATGTCCTCTCTGATAACTTGTCGTGGTGGATCTGCTGGTCCAGCTTCCGCCTGCTCCAATGGCTGTTGTTCTGGTATCGGATCGGGTCTTGGAATTAACCGTCGTTCATAGTTTTTTATATCTTCTACCGCATCCCTGCAACGAAAATGATTACAGTGGCGGAATGAAATTTATTCAGGAAAAATTACCTCTGCATATCTGACATAGTGTTGAAAACGGAGATAAAAAACAATTTAACAAATCCTTTTATCCTTGAATGTATGTAAACATGTGGACACTTATCATACATTGCTTATAGTTTACTTTCATTATGGAAGTAACATACCTTATATCCGTATCAGGTATATCCTTTGGTGTCTTCTTAATGAGCAAATTGAGTTTTCCAGACATTCGATCTCGCAGTTGTCTGAGACTGCCAGTGGTGTAAACTACCATGGCGGCTGGTGACAAAATATTTAGGTTTTGTTTCACTTTATCAAGAATTTCCGGCCAGCTTGTTGGATGGTTAATGGTTAATGTAGGCTCGTAAGATCAGCAGAGTTTCTAATTTATTTATCTTTACATATTTTCGGCGCCTTTGAAGCAATGTACTTAAAACATAGACATCATGTATTAGTATGATTGGGGAAAATATATTATCATGAATTGATTTGTATATTATGTGTACTTAGATGTTTATGGTAATAAACTATTGCATTGTACACGTACACGTAGTATGTCTCGACACCGAAACCTACTAATTTATTTTTCTATCCTGGTAAACACGGAACCGTGAGGTAAACGACATCAGTTAGCTAACACGTAAACATCATAAACCCGTGTTCATACGAGAAACCGAACGAAAGTTTTGTTTATAAAACAGAAATATAAAATATCTTTTTTAAATAATTATCTATTTAAATCCACTAACCTATGTTATTGTTATCCATAACTTTAGACAAAGTTACTTCCGAAAATTAGTTTGGTTGCGCTTTAGGTAGATGTTTAAGTTAGTGTATTAAAGGTGTTCATGTAAAAAAATATGCCGCGGAAAAACCGTGCTAGCTGTAGTGTTTATTTTGCGATTTTTATCCGTACTGGGGCGTATGTAATGATCTCTTTTGTATTTCTTACAGGTGTAATGGATCGTCAAACAAGGCGTGTTCTTCAGTGCTTTTTACCAGCATTACTTCAACCACCCCCGGATGTAACACAATCTTAAGGCTTATGTGTGTTTACTACCGGACCCTGTTTTAGACATCAGACATCGCTTGTTTGGTTCAGATAAACATACATACAGTGGCCGAAATATGTTCCGATTGTTTGCTCAGCATAGGTACCAATTATTTGAAGTGACGGGTGAAACACCGGAGACATTTTTAATTCTTGTTGAACAACTACATGTATGTTCATTTCGTAGACGTACTCTATCGATTAAAAACAGAGTTATGCTGGGACTGATGTGGTTTCGATGTTACAGCACATATCACATGCTTTCAGCATTATTTAACATCCGTGTATCAACAGTTAAAGAGGAAATTAGAACTCTTATTCCAATATTCTATTTAAAACTAAAATCCGTTATTATTTGGCCATCTGTTGAGCAATGGCAAAGTATGAGTTACAGTTGGGTGAAAATACCTGTCGCCGTCTGAGCCATAGACGGTACCTCTCATGAACTTTACAAACCAAGCAATGAACAACAACAACAATATTACTCATAGAAAGTATCATTCGATGCATTCACAAGTGATAGTTGACAATACTGGCAAAATCAGATATATTGAAAGTGGTTTTATTGGACATTTGAATGATGCACAACAGTTTGCATTAATGCGCCACATAGGAAATGACCTACCATTCCCAGACGATTGTGTGTTACTTGGTGACAAAATATATCCTAATAGACACCCAATTGTAACTTCATATTCCGAGGCCCAGCTGCGGCTAATGGATTACCGACGGAAGAGAAAGTGTCGGAAATTAAACAGATATATACAACAGTATCGTGTTTGTGTTGAACATGCAATAGCAGAAATAAAGTGCTACAGGTCTGTAGGAACAATATGGAGACATCATCGGGAAGTGTTACCCCGAGTAGTAACCATTTGCGCAGGTCTTGTGTGCCGGAAGAAGGAAATCGGTTTAATATTGTAAAGTGTGGTTAAACCAGGTTGGTAAGCTAATAAAAGGTACGCCTCTGTAACTTTGTGTTCATAGTTATTTTGAGACGACCCCCAATTTAATCGAAAGTCCGATGTCGTTCACCGTCACCGGCTTAAATCACAAATGTCTATTTCAGCAACTAGAAGAAATAATAGAGAAGACATTGGACAGCCTTGCTTAATAGATCGATTAAGATCAAATTTTCGCGATTTCCAACCGTTATTTAATACATGAGCTGTGATGTTATTGTATGAAGTCTTAACCCGACGTATGAAAGGTTCACCAAAGCCATATACTTTTAGGACTTCAAACAAAAAGTTCCATTGAACAGTATCGAATACTTTTCTAAAATCTAAAAATAACAGTGAACAGTCTAGGTTTAATTCTTCAGCATGGTCAACTACATCTTATATGTGTAGTGTATTGCTGATCAGTGTTCATAATCAAGGGTAAGACTTTTTGCAAACCTTTTTTTAAAACACGTGTGGCTACTTTGTAATCAACATTTAGGAGAGAAATTGACGCCAATTTTCCATACTTTCAGGGTTTTTTTTAAAATCAATGATATTATACAATGTCTTTGTGTATTTGATAATTGTCATTTGGAATAGCCATTATTTAGTGATTCGACTACAATATTTTCTAATTTTAATCAAAATGTGTTATAAAGACCACTATTTCCGGGACTTTCGTTCGATTTCATTTCAATTGTACCATGTCTACATTCTTCTACAGTTAGCGGACCTTCGCAGAACTTTGCAGAACTATTATTTAGTTTATTTTCTACATTAACCTTGGAGAGGTATTAATTTATTTCGTGTGAAAAGGTATTGTCATTGATAGTGCTATTTAGAATAATATATCTTCCGTTTTGGTGGCTTATTTGCTTAATACTTTTAAACAGAATATTCTTTGAGATGAATATACTACATCCACAACTATAACTTGAGCCAAAGGAGTGGTGATTTATTTATTTATTGGGGTTTTACGCAGGTTTCAACAATATTTCAGTTATATCACGGCGACAGTTCACTTATTCATGATCCCTGGGTAAACAAACCAGTACTAGGCTAGAAAATGTGCCTTGCCTAAGGGTACTCTACCATGGCCGTAGTGCCGCGACTGGGGATCGAACCCGGGACACCCGGTTTCGAAATCCCCGACGCTAACCACCCGACCACAGCGGATTCCTAAAAAAAGGAGTGGTAAACATTCCAATCGCTAAATTGTTGATTAATGTTAACTATTATGTCAGCTGTAAAGTGTGTTTCCTGTAAGTATATAATATCAGCTTTTTGTTGTTCAATCCACTCATTTAGTCTTAATATTTTTTAATAATCTCTCAATCCATTCGAGTTGAGAGAGACAATATCCACATGGTTAAATATTGAAATCATTGTATTTTATTTGAATGAAGATAAAATGAATATTCGCAGAAGAAGTTATATCAAGTTCAAAATATGTGTATTGCATTAACATGTATTATAATGTATGTGTTTTTTTAGCTCACCTGTGCACGAAGTGCTCAAGGTGAGTTATTGTGATCGCCCTATGTCCGGCGTCCGTCGTGCGTCGTCCGTCGTCCGTCGTCCATCGTCCGTCGTCCGTCAACTTCTTCTCCTCAGTAACCAGTTGGTCAATTTTGATGAAACTTCACAGAAAGCATCCTCTCAATGACCTCACCAGAATTCCTTCAAATTTTTGAGATCAATGCAAAATTCTGGTTTCCATGGCAACGAAACCGTAAAAACTTCAAAATTCTTCTTCTCCAAAACATGGCCTCCAGGGGGGCGGGGGCTACTTTGCATTATATGGCTATAGTGAAAACTTAAAAAAATTCTCCTCCGAAAGTGTCGGCCGATTTTCAAATAATTGTGTAGAAATGTTCCTTGACCCTCTATCAGATTCCTTCAAGCCATGTTGATTGGTCGAAAAACATGGCCGCCAGGGCGGGCGGGGCTATTTTGCCTTATATGGCTATAGTGCAAACTTAAAAAATCTTCTCCTCGTAAAGTGTCAGGGCGATTTTAAAATAATTTTGTAGAAATGTTCATTGGGTGATCCTCTATCAGATTCCTTCAAGCCATGTTGATTGATCAAAAAACATGGCCGCCAGGGGGCGGGGCTATTTTGCCTTATATGGTTTAGTGAAAACTTAAAAAATCTTCTCCTCCAAAAGTGTCAGGCCGATTTTCAAATAATTTTGTAGACATGTTCCTTGGATGACCCTCTATCAGATTCCTTCAAGCTATGTTGATTGGTCGAAAAACATGGCTGTCAGGGGGGCGGGGCTATTTTGCCTTATATGGCTATAGTGAAAACTTAAAAAATCTTCTTCTCCGAAAGTGTCAGGCCGATTTTCAAATAATTTTGTAGAAATGTTCCTTAAGTGACCCACTTTCAGATTCCTTCCAGCCATGTTAATTGGTCGAAAAACATGGCCGCCAGTGGGCAGGGCTATTTTGCCTTATATGGCTAGAGTGAAAACTTAAAAAATCTTCTCCTCCAAAAGTGTCAGGGCGATTTTCAAATAATTTTGTAGAAATGTTCCTAGGGTGACCCTCTATCAGATTCCTTCAAGCCAAGTTGATTGGTCAGAAACTATGGCCACCAGGGGACGGGGCTTATATAGCTAAAGCAAAAAAAGGTGAGCGATCCAGGGCCATCATGACCCTCTTGTTTAAGCAGTTAAGGATATAAAACGTTTCCATTATACATATGTTTACACAATCATAAGTGTATATGTGTACATGTATTGAGATGCATTAAAATGTCTACGTATTGAAGCAGTTAAGGTTATAAACATTGTTATTATAAATCTGTTAACAAAATCAAAAGTGTATACGTGTACATGTATCTGAAAATATACAAAGAAAATTAATGGCACGACAATGACTAAATAATGTGCACGTGATGCCACTAAAGTGTATGGTTGTATAAGCTGTGTATCCACCAATGAGAGAAATAACAACAACTTATTCTGTTTACTGTAAATACTAAGTACATAAAAGCATGCGTTATAATATAAAGGACAAAAAAACATGCATGTTATCTTACATTTAATCCCTATGAGTATAAATGCAAATATGGGTAGTCCGACCTTAACATGTTCTGAATAATGTTCTCTCTAATTCGCACGGGTTAAAACTGCTACTACGGCTCGTGCCGGCTATCAATAGTTTATTATTGTATAAACTGTATATTCATCAATGAAACATTTAAATGATTTAATTTGTAAATACTATTTGGTAGTAAAGATGAGTTAATCTGCCAATGTTTACACAATGAAGCCCCATATACTGGGAAAAAGGAAAAGAAACTCGACGTTTCATATAATTCACTTACTAGCGTATACTTGTGACAGCAGTTCCAGCATACAAGTATCATTTGAGTTGTCTATCGCTTGCTTTGTATTGCAACACATATGTGATATGTTTCCGGCTGATGTATAGAGCAAAATTATTTTCATAATGAAAGATAGATTTATGAGATTTACTGCGAATCGTAAAGCTGCACTCTCACAAGACTTTTTTTTATTAAACTTAGTCTTGAAGCACATTGGTCCATTTGATATTTTGACTTTTAATATAGTATTAATGTCAGTACAAATATTTATTTGAAGATTATTTAAAAGATGTTGTATTTTTTAGGAATCTATACAATACGTTGTATCAATATAATGTAACAGAAACCTTTTTTTAGCATTGTAAATATATGTGTGTACACTTGTTTCTATTATCGAAGACCATGCTAGTTCTTAAACTATGAATTGCGCGAGTTGGTGAACCCGATCATAAGCACTATGTGTGTCCCTTCCTCTTTTTTCTCGATGCATTGAACATTATTTCATTTGGTGTGGGAGGGGATCGGATCACTGATCTACTTCTCGATTTCTGCGTTGTTGTTTTTCCTGTGTTTGTGTTGTTGTTTTCTGTACTTTGAATGAATATGTCAATTGGTGTTTGTTTAGATTGCTTTGTTGTTGTTGCTTGTTTTGGCGTATACTTTGGAGTGTTCTGTGTTTTCATCTTTTCCATTCTTTCATTGTCAGCAGAAATTTATCTTTCTTCTGTCGTTTCGTGGACCGGGGTAGGCGTACTGTCATGGTTCTACTCTGTGTCTGAGGCTTCAGAGGAAGACGAGTCATCCAAATGGGTGTTATCATCTATTGATGTCTTTTCATCTAAAGTGAAATACGTATGGGACAAAATTCAACCATGTATCTATTGTAAAACGTAGACACAAAGGATCTTACTCACGTTTGTGTGTGTTTTAATCCCTAATTAATTAATCTCTTAAAAGATTGACCTACATAAATCACAGTTCGTGAATTTTATTTAACCGAAATGGATTTTTAACCGAAATGGATATTTAACGAAATGGATACTTAATGAAATGGATAATTAACGAAATAATTACAGATCTTATTCACACACAACGTATAGGGAGTTAGGGACGATGTTTCGTTTATTTTGTTAACGATTTCGTCTAGTTTATTTAATAGAAAGTTGGCGAAAATAAAATTGTTGACGTATTTAAATTGTTCGTCGAATTGAGTATGCATGGATAAAAGTGGTAAAGAGGTAAGCTGCATAATTGTTAGGCTCAGTTCAATGTTTATTATGATTTATGTTATTGTTGCGATAACTGTCAATGATGTAAATGTCATGATAACGTTGATCGAACCGGTCTGATGAATGCTAAATGAATTTTGAATAGACTTCGGTTGCCAAATAAAAAACAGATGATAAAACGAGCAAGCGAAAGTTTAAACTATTTGGACTAATCAAATCGGGTAGAAATCGGCTCGACAGATTTTCAAAGATTTGTTGTTAGCAATTACACAGTTAATGCAAACAATGATTTTTATAATTGGCAGGATGTTTAATATACATTGACAGTATGTCCATGTTAAGCGCTCCTAGTGTTTAAAAAAGAGCAGTTGTCATCCGATTGAATAATTTCTCATACACACGTTAATCTTTTATATAGATATCCTTTGCTTTGTATATATACATGTAGGATCTGACATGAGTTGTTATTTCATATAAAATTTTATTAAACGAGATCAATAAATGCGAGCCTTTGGCGAGCTGAACAACAAAATTCTTGGACGAGTTTAAAAAAAGATTATGAAATGAAATGACAACGAATATCAGATGCTTTTTATCACATGACGAAACAAAAAATGAGAATCTGTTATTTTGCGGTCAAAAAACAGTCCAAACATGTAATACTTGATAAGCTGTTAAGTAATCACACACAATAGTTTCATGACCGATAATGGTCCCTTTACCTCGTCCATCTATCGTCCATCTATCATGACGTGTGTGTTTACCGGATACACGTTCTCAGCTAATGTTTAATTTCTAAGCACTCGTTGATGAATACAATCAAAGTACTGAAAGTACTAGTAACGAATTATTTTGGAAATGTAATTAATAATTGCATTTGATCATGTTTTTTGTTTGTTTTAAACTTGCTTTAAAACTTAGTAGTTTTTTTAGCTCGACTATTCGAAGAATATGAGAGCTATTACAGTCACTTGTGCGTCGGCGTTGGCGTTTGCGTTGCAACTTTGGTTAAAGTTTTGCATGCAAGGCTTTTTCCTACAAACCACAGATGCTATTGCTTTGAAACTTCACACACTTATTGAAAATCATCAAATGACCTTGCAGGACAATATTAGATTTTGACACAATTATGCACTTAGAAATTCTGGTTGAAGTTTTGCGTGCAACTACATTAAGATTACATATCTCTTTATTTACTTTATGCATTGCATTGAAACCTTATACAATGCTGCCCAACCATCACACCTATGTATCAAGTAAGATAACTCTATCCTGCATTTACTGCAAGTTATAGCCCTTTTATAACTTAGTAATTATGGTTAAAGTTTTGTGTTCAACGACATTAAAAGTCCATATCCTAGTAATTACTTGAAGCATTGCATTGAAACTTTATGCAACCCTTCCCAACCATCACACCTATATAAACAATCAAGTTAGATAACTCTTTCCAGCATATAATGCAAATTCTGGTTAAACTTTTGCGTGCAACAACATTAAGAATCCATATCCTAGTATCTACTTGATGCATTGCATATACACTTTATACAACCCTTCCTTACCATCACACCTATATAAACAATCAAGTTTGATAACTCTTTCCAGCATATAATGCAAATTCTTGCCCTTTTTTTACTTAGAAATTCTGGTTAAAGTTTAACATGCAAGTTACTTTCATGGATATATCTCAGTATTGCCTTGAAACTTCATACATGTCTTCCGTGTGTCAGACAGTCAAGTTAGATAACTCTTGTTCGAACTTGACTTACATATCAAGAGACAAACAGTCTGATCAAGTTTCATCATGCTCGAATTAGAATTGCATTATCCAGAGTGTTAACAAGATTTCCCTTCAATTTGGCCTAGTGACCTAGTTTTTAACCTGGCATGACATTGAAAATAAGGCCTCTAGAGTGTTAACATGATTTCCCTTCAAATTGGCCTAGCGACCTAGTTATAACCTTCATAACCCATGTTCGATCTTGGCCTAGATATCATTGAGCTCAACATTCTGACCAAATTTCAAGCTGCTGAAGCATAAGATGCGGCTTCTACAGTGATAATAAGATTTCTCTTCAAGTTGGCCTAGTGACCTAGTTTCTGACACAATATGACCCATATTCGAACTTGACCTAGATATTTTTAAGACAAACATTCTGACAAAAATTGCGGCCTGTGGAGTGTTAACAAGAGTGTCCTTCAATTTGACCCAGTGACCTACTTTAGACCTGACATGACCCATGTTCGCATACTGATAGTCTCTCAACATGCTCAAGTTAAAAATGTGGCCTCCAGAGTGTTAACAAGATTTCCCTTCAATTTGACCTAGTGACCTAGTTTTTGACCTCATATGGCCCAGTTTCAAACTTGTCTAAGATTTGATGGAGATGAACGTTCTGATAAACTTTCATAAATATTGGATGCAAAATGTAGCCTGTAGAGTGTTAACAAGCCCAAATGTTGACGACGCACGACGCACGCCGCACGACGGCCGGACGCCGGACAAAATGTGATCACAATAGCTCACCTTGCACTTCGTGCATAGGTGAGCTAAAAATGCTCGACGATACTTCCACAAATCTGTTTGCATCTCTGTGATACAGAGCTCCAGCTAATTACTTTGGTCAAATATGTTTCACTCCCTAAAATAAGTAGTAATGAGTGAATCACTACAGGAAGCCCATCACACCAACATAAGGAAGGTCAACATGTTTTTAACTTATGTATTATGCTTCTAACCTTAAATAGGCATTCCACTGCCTATGTATCCATGTAACAGTTTAAACAGTAAATTAAAAACTCTTAACAATATACACTTGCTGTGTATCCATAAACTCAAAAGAGTAAATTTAAAAAAGACAACATAATGTCATAATGACGACATGTTGATGATACTGCAGCAGGAAGCATTATTAGAAAGTGAAAAATTGCTCAATATAAGCAATTGTTCCTTTTACTGCACTACTTTAAATTTACAATTTACTTGAATAAACATTTTATTCATGTTTATAAATCTTGTTTGATTACCTCCCTTTAACTACTTAAGTATACAATGCATTTCAAGACAAAATAAGTTATTTTCTAGACATGTTTATAAATCTTGTTTAATTACCTCCCTTTAACTATTTAAGTATACAATGCATTTCAAGACAAAATAAGTTACTTTCTAGACTCATATCAAATGGATGTTATGTCTGTAAGTATCTCAAAAGGCTCATAGTGTGAAATATTGTGAATTGTCTACGTCTCTGGTTTTGGGGGTCTATTCCATATGCAACGTCATTATATAATGAAATCAATTGTTTGTACAACTTCAAATTTGTCCAAAATGCTTGCTTTACTAAAGGTTATTGTTAAAAAACTCTATTCTTACTGACCACACCTAACAGACCCTTCCCATGAGTTAAAGTCAGGTCTCCAGAATGATTCATTGGTATGCGAATTAGATATTATATAATATTGGTAAATCACTTAATCTTGATGAACTTTATTATTTGGGGGACACATTATGTTTTAGTAGGGAAGAAAAGACAAAATACATAACTTCATCAGTCAAAATCAACCACGGGATCTCCCGTATCCAAAGATCGATTGTTTTAGGGGGACACGTTTTCCTGATGTTTTCTTTTAATTGGCTGTTGTTTATTTACCACGTCATCGGTTAAATGATTAAAAATGTATTCTGCTATTGCAGAACTCAGCAGTTCTTCCATTTTGATATATTTTAATAACGAACCAGGTTTAATTGGTTGTGCAGACGGATTCTTTCGCCCGCGAACAGACATTATTTGCATATCAATTCCGAAGCGTAAGAACTCGTTGTACCGTAAAAACTGCACATACCGGTGAAGTGTCAAATTACATACGGTGTTAGGGTAATTCATTCGACCGCGATTATATTTAAAGATCGGGATTTCTCTGGAAATGCGTCCCTTTCGATTTGTCTTACGATTAAAACACGCACAGAAAATATTTTATGTTCGTTATTCCGGGTTTAAATGCGTGATACGACGAACAGCAAATATTTTCATTTCTTCTTCCTGCATTTCAGTGCGTAATTATGTATTCACGTACTTATCTGGAGCTCTACCAGCGTTGGATCGAAGGTCAGGTTTGCTAGCGTTACATAATGGGCACCTGTTAACTACGTCACTCACTAGTCAATGGGCGTACAACTCGAAATTCATACATGCCTACAGACACATGAGATATATGCCTTTATTAATAATTTTATATTTTTTTGAGAATTGATTCCCTGTGTTGATTCGATAGTATACATATGAATTCACTTCATTGAAATAACACATCAAAGTGATGCAATATCGGAAAAAAATACTAGGACTATTTTCAGCAAAGGTGTAGTTTAACCGAACGCGGAATTGTAAAGGTCAAATCTTATACCAATCGGGTTAACTGAAATATTTTTTGAGAAAAAGTTATTCGTTAAAAATAGTGATTCGGTCATGTTATATTACACACGTTACATATAAAGAAATATGTAATGGGTATATTATATCGAATACAAGCATTATCATGTGATAAATACATATATCAACAAAGTAATGTCACGAATGAGCTATAAGCAATACTCCGATATAACACATGATTATACGAGGATGAACAAAACATAGATATTTTTACTATATACTTTATCATTTTAATGGTACAATGCAATATCATACACTCTTTGTTTGCAACCGAAATCCATTTTTTGAAATAAAACTAACAGTGTCTGTAACGTTAAATGTAATTGGCTGACATGTCATCCAATATCAACCAGCGAAAAATCAGCCTCTATCCGTTGTCATATATTTGAAAGTATGTAAAACGAGGATCCAGTTTACACTTCACGTTTGATTCGGTTGATTGTATAAGGAAGTGTATCAAGTATTACACTAACATTCATGTCCTTAAATTCTTCCACATTTTCAAACACCCTCAAACTAAGCTTGTTAAATACGCTAAGACATGCTTTGTTTATGGACTGAATTGTATTCCAAGGCAAGCTTTGTCTATACGAATCTGGATGAAACCCTTGTTTCCCATTTCCATCTGCTTTCATCAAATTCTTTAACATTGTCTCTGCATCGCTTGTCATTTCCATGTTAAGAAAGTTGTATAAAGTAACAGCTAACCTATACGGATCGTTGAAATCTTCATACTGTAATATTTTAACTCTGTCTGGAAACAGTGTACTGAGCCGTTCAGCTGAGTCTATATCATGTTCCATCCTAAAACAAAGTTGTTCTGCATCATATGTCGGATGTGTTAGCGCATTTTCATGGTACCAGGCTGTGTTTTTTCTACTATTTATAACAGCTCTAGGATCACGAAATAACTGAACAAGTTTTAATTGCTTGTGATTTTCAAGAAGGGACTGCGCATGCGTTGTGTCCATGCGCAGTATCTTGGTTACCGTATGTTTTGTCGTCTCACACCTGCTCACCATTTTTTCGATGCAGAGTTTGTTATGGTCTAACCTACAATATTTACACTGCAACGGGGAAGGACAGCCCTCGCAACCAGAGGTTTTGCAGTTTTGGTAGGCCGCACCAGTTGGACCTGCAATGAACAACACTACGGAGTAATTAATTCGCCGAGTTCATCATGACGGATTGTTTAAACATTTCCCACTTTCATACGCACTACGACTCATTTAACATTAGGCGAAATTTTGAAATGATTGTGGTAAAAGCAGAACTTGCATATTAAGAGAAAGGTTTTCAACTCTATTCTATACTTATACTTTCATTTATATAAATATCTCGTAGTTTTGCCAAGATGTTTTGAAGATCAACCGCTGCATATTTGTTGTATGTTGCAAAGGGTTAAAGAAGAGAAATGTTTACCTGGACTGTTACAGTATACTAGAATATTATTTTAAAACGGTGTTAAAACCCAACTAAACATTAACATGGATGTGCTTGCTGTGTGCTTTCTTGTACCGTTCGCCGAGCCCCTGTAGCGACGGGGGCTGTTAATCAATGGGTTGTGAGTTCGAACTCCAGCATTCTTTTCAACGTTTGACAAACGTCACTGTGACTATCGTCATTCGTCTTGCACAAATAGGCTTACAGTCTATATGAAAAAGCAGCCAGTTGCTTAGAAAGAGCAATCAATCATGCTTTCTAATGGTATTAGCACATCAACATATCAACCGTCCCGCGATAAAACCAACATTCAGGACTATGCGTAAAGTATCGACCCGGATCAGTTTAAGCATGCCGCGCAGGCTTACCCGGATATACACTTTTCGCCTCCTGTGGATTTTTGTTTCCGGAATCATTACTCTATATCCCCCTGAGACGAAATGTATCGGCGCGGATCAGTCTGCGCGGACTGCGCAGCCTGATCTGAGTCGATAAATAACGCTGAGGCAATAATGTTGGTTTGTCTCACGGGACGGCTCATATAAACTACATTCCTCGGTATAAATGTTACCAGACTTCTTTTTTCTACGTTATCCATCGACAATAATATAAATCTGAAGGAAAAGTGTCATGTATAAGATGTATTTTACCAGTATTCGAGCTTTGAAAACCATCGAATATGTCGTAGTGTGTGTTGAGATTTGTACATGTGTATAGATCCAGTAAATATTGTATTGATTTATTGGCAGATTGCATCGACTTCTCCGAACTGAAATAAAAAGATGAATAAAACGTGATTAGTATGTAGGTATAACGCCGTCATTTCCCCTTTATGCGACGTCATTACCCCATTATGCACCGCCATTACCTATTTATATACCGCCATTCCCTCTTTATGCACCGTCATTACTCCTTTACGTACCGCCATTACCACCTTATGTAACGCCATTACACCTTGATGTGCCGTCATTAACCCTTCTTTATGTACCGTCATTACCCCTTCTTTTTGTACCGTCATTACCCCTACTTTATGTACCGTCATTACCCCTTCTTTATGTACCGTCATAACCTCTCTTTATGCACCGTCATTACTCCTTTACGTACCGCCATTACCACCTTATGAAACGCCATTACACCTTGATGTACCGTCATTACCCCTTCTTTATGTACCGTCATAACCCCTTCTTTATGTAACGCCAGTACACCTTGATGAACCGTCATTCCCTCTTTATGCACCGTCATTACTCCTTTACGTACCGCCATTACCACATTATGTAACGCCATTACACCTTGATGTACCGTCATTACCCCTTCTTTATGTATCGTCATAACCCCTCTTTATGCACCGTCATTACTCCTTTACGTACCGCCATTACCACCTTATGTAACGCAATTACACCTTGATGTACCGTCATTACCCTTTCTTTATGTACCGGCATTAGCCCCTTATGCGTCGTCATTAACCCATTAGGCACCACCATTACCCCTTCATGTACCGTCATTACACCTGTATTCACCGTCATTACGTCTTTATGTACCGTCATTACCCCTTCATGCGCCGTCTTTACCCCTTTAACCGCCGTCACTGCCCCTTTAAGGGCCGTCATTTACCCTTTATGCACCGTGATAACTCCTGCATGTGCCGTCATTACCCCATTTATGAACCGTTAATATCACTTACTGCGCCGACATTACTACTTTTAATGCCGGAACTGATTTTGTGAATCCTGTGCCACGCATAAACAGCCAGGCCAACCAGCGCATCCGCGCCTTCTGACCAAGCTCGATACTGATGAATTTTCAACTCAACATTTTCATTTCATTTCAAGTCCATTTCAAAGTTTCTGCATATAAATGTTTTTTCTTTAGTGGGGTTTTACGCCGCTTTCAACATTATTTCATTGCGACATTGAAATGGTAAGATATCCAATTCTAAAATTGTCCAACACGTACATGTTTTCACGGGCAATTTATCTTTTTTCACAATATTTCCAACCCTGTTCAAAAACTCTCATTTCATTTATAGAGGTAACAAATATTCAAATAGCGGAGGCCGAGCCCCCGTAGCTCGGTCGATCTGTCAATTCTGAGTATCAAGTTTAAACTCCACCAACGTAAGATCAGTCTATTTAGAAACACCAGCTATTATACTACAAAAGACTGCTGTGTGGTGTACATGTGTGGAGCGAGCCAGGAAACACGTGGATAAATGAACTGGTTGCCGAGATAGGACCGAAACATTGTTGAAAATGGCGTTTAACCCAATACATCTGTCGGAGAGTGATCCGGAGTCATAAGTAGCATTGTAAATCGATAGTATGCCGGGAGATTGCGACCTGAGTGGAAGCGGGTTTTTTGTTGTTGTTTTGTTTTGTGTGAAAGGGTTACGGTTGGATACCTACACAAATTTACATCCTGGGCGTCCATAGTTACACCATGTGTTTTCACTCGATAAGTATTCCCACGTATGTGCTCTCCGAAAAGGTTCATACCAGTAAAACGTATCGCTTCTATGTCCCAAGATTTGACCGATAAACTTTGAACCACTCCGCATGTATGTTAATATTAAAACATCGTATGGTTCTGAAAGAGAAAGTTTACCTAGGGTTTGCGTTATTACCAAAAAAGTTATACAATTCCAAATCCATCGATAAATCTGACAGGAGACGTTAATATGTGGGAACATTTGTACATTAATGGATATATTACATCATACCGTATAAACTGTAGCTATGTATGTATGTGTATGCTCACATGTCGGGGATGGGGGGGGGGGGGGGGGGGGGGGGGGGGGGGGGGGGGGGGGAAGGCGATGCAATTATTCATCCGATATTCCAAATCAACGGGTAACGGAACTCAATAAAAATTACGGATAGTCAATGTTTATTCAAAGATTGTGTATCAAAATATTTACTTCGGACCAACTCTGACTGCATAAAAGGAAGTTTTTAGGAAAATATTTACAAGGGGGGAAATGATATTCAACAAACTTTTATTTAGATCCACAATTATTAAAGAAATAACAATATCTTGTCCCAAAGAAAGAAAAAGAGTCATAAAAGTTCAAACAGGACCCATAAATAACCTTCTTAGTGGTTGGTAGGTCACATTCAACTGGAAAAAGATCAAAGAATCTTCAAGATCCCGAACGACACTTGTGCTTATGTAATCAATATTCTATGTCAACCTAATTGAAATGGACTTCCTTAAACTAACTTTTTTTATTAATCCAAATAACCTGACGAGTGGAACTTAATTAAATAAGATTAAAACAAAATGAGTTACACCTGTTTCATGAGAAAATAATACTAATGATTGTGTCTCAGTTTCCAATGGGTTTGAAACTTATACAATTCCAATCATAATCATTTTCATAAGTGTGAGGGGACCACTCATTAACACTTAAATAGACTGGTCCTGTTTATAATTCATTACTGGTAGTAAAAATAAAATGTGCCAGATTTTAAAACTAGTGTCGGTCAAGGTTAGACAATAAATAACAAATGCAGTCCATACAGGATTTATTTTCTGGTATGATAATAAAAGTGGACTGTTCCAATATATCACACATGATGGTTGACATCATTGACGCCGCGTGGAAGCGTGGTGTCAGTATGGGATAGGTTTTAATTTTGTACCATGGGGTGAAGTAATCGAAAAGGGAGCAACAAACATTATTATTGTTAAGAAAAACTCTGTTATATGTTTGCAAAAAACAACCTTTATGAATAAATAAATTGTATGAACTGATTTAAGAAACAGCAAGATTCAAAATACGTATGTCTTCTACAGTTATTACAAAACTTTAGACACATGTAATGGGTATCTAATAACTTTCCCCTAACTTCCTAGGCTACGCTTTTTTTATAATTTGGTTTACGACCCGATTCATCAAAGCTCAGAAAAAAGTTTCTGGCGATGTTTTTGCCAATTTACGATATCAATGATGATTCACTTTAATTACTTCATATTACAGTATAATTTTAGAAACTGTAAAAACAACGTTAACTCAACTATGCAATACGCATGGACGTAACATGACCCGTTCTATTATTTGTAAATGCAGCATGTCATCGCTTGGCGATTTTGGTCATTCTTATTTAATAGACGACAAGGTGTCATCGGTTCCCATAGAGTAATTAAGTTGTCTCTGCTTTCTTCCGCTATAAATACTTCGCTGTTTTCACGATTTCATCCGATTTCTAAAATTCATTAGAGTCGTACCCGGTTCTTCATGTTTCGTTCGAGATGAACGATTCGTACCAACTGGTTTTCGCTCTTTGCTCTTGGGGAACTGACTTGACCATTTTCTTTTGTTTATTTTTCAGTTTTCTACTGGCATGTTCAAAACGATTAGAGTGACATTACAAACAAACAAAACAGACTTAATAATTCTTGCTATATGTTGACTATACATGTGAACTTTCATAATGCTCAATCTTGATCATACATATCTTTCTTTTCGTATTTTTTGTTTATATACTCCCGTTTTTGCTTTCATACTTCTGCTAAACTGGAAGGATAATATACTTTAACCTCTCCTTCCTATGCTTGTGTCACACTTAACTTATAACTAGAGGCAATAAACCTTAATATATGTTAATATATAAGCACCTATGTTTTTTTATCTTATGGATCTAGTTAGAGGATTTAAAACAGTGTATTGGTAAAAGAAATTTGAGAAACTTCAGCTTGTATGACACATTATAGTTGCAGTGAATGTTAAGCAAACCGTAAACCAAATGGTTTCAGGACTAAACTTGTCATTTCACGACTAAACTTCACATGCTGAATATCACATAGATCGTAGCATGTAAAACGTTTAATCCCTATGTCAATGTTGACCATTTCCGCTCTTGGTATCCTTTTTATATAGGCTATGGTAGCAATATAGGCACATCTTGCCCTTCTTGTTTGAAATAAAGGGACATTTGGTTCGAAATATTTACATCCTGTCTGCTTTCACTGGTTATTTAAATGTACTGAACTGCATATGCTTCCTTTAAAATTCTTCTTGTAATGTACTTGACAAGTACAAGAATTACTGCGAATTCAGCAAAAAAAGTTGCGAAGTGGAGCGAAAAGTCTTTGGACGATATAGATACGATTCGCTTATTCCATATACGAACGCATATTGACACATGTGCAGGAGAAGTCTTTTTAAAACATTGTGGCAAAAGGAGAAAATAATCATAATGAGCAATTTTTTCTTTTGCTGCAATGGTTTCAACTCTATTTGATTATTATACTATCATTAATAGAAATTTCAATATAGATCTATTTACATAGATGTTTCCAAAATCGTCTGTTGTTGAGTTAATTAATACATGTAGTACTTTAATTATTGAAGTTGATTAGCTTTTAAACAAATGCGAGGCATTTAAGAACATCGGGAGCCATGTAAACAAAATTATAAATTACATTGCTATTTTCTACGAAGTTGTGAATGTTCTTCAAAAAAAAGACGTACAGACAGGGCGAATCAATCAAAATAGATCAGCCTGAGCCTTCCGTTCATGTGATTAGAAAGATAACCCCACCCTGTAGCACGTTAACAGACCATGGACAGTTTATATATACAGACAGTGTATTCAAATAATAAACTTGAAAACATTGTGCAAAAATCATTTCTTCTTTTTACTCAATGTTTGCAACTCTCATCTGCTGCTCAAATAAAATTTAAGGAACTACAACACATTTCTTGATCAAAGCGCTGAAAGCACAGTGGTATAGGGGCATATGTAAGGTATATATGGCATAGTTAATATGGACAAACATTGTTGAAACAATGAATCATCGCCCTTTAAACAAACCAAACCAAAAATGTTTGAAGCAACACAGATTGCCTGCCAATAACCAATACCTAATTTATCAAAGTTTGACCTTTTTCTTGTATAAACAAAATAAATCACGAAGGACAAAATATTGACAATTAACCGAGCAGCGACCCTTAAGTATATTATTTCTTTTTCAGAGTACATTAAAGATCCACACCGTATATTGGAATCATGCTGATGAATGACAGACAATCGAAAGCATGCTAGAGTTATGTTTTGTGTGCACTGTACAACTGTAGCTCATACGTTTCCTAAATTGATAGTTGATCCTTCATTGAGACAATGGCCCAGGAAACAATAGGAAAAAAGTAGTTTACACCTAAGAAACAGATCAGATTTGTCTTCGAAATATTGTATCGGTCTCCTCATCCCCATGTATAAGTCTGACCACTTTGAAATGAATCCGCCAAACCGAAACAAAGTGTTGAGCCATTAATTCAAACCGTAACGGACAGACGGACGGATGTACGAACATATAGTCAAGCTCTCCGGACAAAGTACAAAGCTTGGGGAAGCACTCATTAACGCAGGCATTTCATGGAACGCATGTGTTGCATGCGAAAGTCATATAATAATAGGAAGGACAAACAAAACATACACACTCCAAACACAGCATGCTGAAGTTATGGATATTCACTGCACATCTGTAGGTCATAAGTAACCTACAAACCAAGTTTGAAATGGATACGATGGAAATTAATTGAGACAATGGCTGAACTAAATAAGAAGAAAATAGAGATAACTAAAAAAAGCAGACCAGAGTTATGTACCTAGTATTTTGCCGTTCTCCTGATCACACGGTATAAGTGTGACCACCCTGAAATGATTTTGACAAACAAAAACAACGTTTTGACCAATAAATGTAGTCCCTGACAGACGGACGAATGCACATTCAGACAGACAGCCGGCCGGACGCCGGATAATGCCTCCAAGCTTTACAGACAGAGACAACACATGAATTATTGATTACAGAAGACTGGTTCGGTTCGTCAAAACACGTCTGTGTTTAAGAAAGGGTTAACATGTTATGGTATTTGTAATGAATTTGTTATCACATATAAGCCGCATCTAGCGATATGCAGTTTAATTGAATCTCCGAAACGAGACCGTACAAGGTTAATTGACAAAAACCTATTTAGACTACATTTCAGATCACATGTTGACGGACGTTAGGTCTTCAATTTACGCAAATGCAAAAACATTATAATGTAAGTCCCGAAATAGCTAGAAAGGCCTCACTTATAAAATAAACAAGCCGGTAGGCGACGAGGGATTCGCTAGGACTGAGAATTTCAACGACAAATGCTAAGATGCATTCGTCTACACCCAACCGTTTTGCCTCGGTGATCCTCTCTTTGCATATTTAGGCAATTGGCAGCCAACTTCCGGCTCTAACTCGGGAACCCGGGGTCGGAGGTCAATCATGTAAACAAATATTTTGTAGCTCTTGAGTAGTTCTATCAGATGGTGCAATAAAATCGCTATCGAATAGTACCACTGCAGCACTAGGGGCGATTGAAGTCTAAATCGACAGTAAAAGTGTGCCCTATCTTTGAAGGGCTACCATAAGGTAACGTGAAGACTAAATCAAACAATCATCTTAACGTTTTTCTAAATATCTCAAAGTATTCACAACCGAAGTTTCAGGTCTCCACGTTGAAAACTGTACTGTAGGAGGAGATAGATTTTTGGTGAGCGTAGGTCGGAAAAGACTGTTTTCTCGTATTTTGCGTATTACAGCCCTGACACCCCTGGTTCAATTATGTAGTAGTCAGTAAACTCTATCCACACACCGAATACGAACATCCCACCGTTTACCTTTTCCGAGGTCAAGGTCATTGTACATGTTTCCGGGTTTACCACCTTCCCGCATTCGGAGGGCTGCCATTCGGAAACTATGAGATATAGAGGGTCGTTATGCGTCGCGATAACTAGATGAGGATACACGGAATAAGCAAGAGTTGGCTCTACCTATCATAGAAGCCGCGCTACGTCAGTTACCGTTTTGGTTCATAAAACGCGTTTTTTTGCTAACTGCATAGCAACGGGTGGGTCCATAGCAACGAAACTCAAACGCGCAGTCTCCGAGCAAATATGGCACCTGTTCGCCAAGTGTTATCGAAATCGGCTGGGGAGCGTCGCTTTACAAACAAAGAGACAGACGGGCAGACGGAAAAGCCTGACAATAAGGGATATCTATAGCGAATCCCAATATTGACCTTGCGGTTATAACTGCGGTGTGTATGTTGAAATTAACTAATCTCTAATTTGTAAATTGAATTTATATTTACTAGTTGGGTCATCATACTAGACAGACAAACGGAATTATGAAAAAATATCTTTTCCAGCGACATATGAGAATATTAAACACAAAACGCGCCCTGTTTTACCAAGAATTCCCCAGTAGCTGTGAGACCGTTAGTAACATTCTTTCATGGCATAGGTTAAACAGTAGGACCCCTCTCTCTGGACGAATTATGTAATAACAAGTTTACATGGTATTCTATGTTTACAGTCTTCCTTACCTATGACCACATATACTAAATCTACAACAAACAACACTGAACTAAATTAATGAAAGTATAATTATGAATAGTGATAAACACATTGTGGAAACAGGCAAACTTGCTGATTATCATTCATCTGTTAAGGTTAGTCAAAATTTGTCTAAAATGATCAAAGGTTAAAATAATACTTTTAGGCAAATGTGACCGACCATTTCTTCAAAAGCTTCTATCTTTGTAACTATATGTAGGAGACTCGTATTCTTGGTGTATAAATATACAGATTTCAGGCCAAAGAAGCCATTGGGCACACACAAAGTTTGATACATAAAGTATTTTGTTTAAGAAAAATCACCGCCGGTTATTAAACGATCATAATCCTGGTATATAGGAAATCTATAAAGTTATTGGACCCATAAATATATAATATATGGTCTTTTTGTGATAAAAGATTATGAAGTTCTTTATTTTAACCAATGTAGGTTTCTAACACAAAACATTTATTCCAGTAAGCTTTCTTACTTAACGCTCGTCATCCAGCGTGGGGCATATCCAGGCTAAATGAGCTTGGTTTGGATCAAGTGCAAGTTCATACAACTAGGCTCAAGGATCAGATACTGGCTGCCATTCCAGATCTGAGATCGCACACTGAAGGCAGGGACATTCTACTTATATATGACGAAAATATTGAAACAGCTCTCGAACAAGCATGCAATGATGATTGTGATTCCGATGCCCTAATTCCTGCAAAGGCATCAAAAATAATTCGACGAGATGTCTTTGAACTGGCACAGAACTTCAATGGACGTTTTCCTGTTGACTGTCAGCAAAAAACTGTGCCCCAGTCTCTTGCGGCATTAGTGAACATGTTACTGACTAGACTCATACCAAAGACCAATGTGCTGAAGAGAAGCCCATATCATATGGAGCCAAAACTATCTCACAATTGTTTGTGTTTAATAGTATTAGATCATCCAAAGACCATGCTTCATCAAACCATCAGCATAACAGAGACTGAGAAACACCCGCACCAATCTATCTTGCCTTAAAGATACACAGAGAGACAAGAAAGAAAGGCTTGGTTGACACTCTCCACAACATGGGGCTGTGCATTTCTTATGACCCTTTACTTGAAATTTCTACTGACATAGCCAACAACGTTTGTGCAATGTATGACGAGGAAGGAGTGGTGTGTCCACCAACACTTGCCAGGAATATCTTCACGGTAGCAGCAGTTGATAATATTGATCATAATCCGAGTTACGCAACAGCAAGAGATTCCCTAACGAAACAGACATATCCTTATTGCAACTTCCTCCGGAGCAACATGGTGGAACACCACGTGTTATTCGAGTCATTGATGAGAATTCTGAGAAGACAAAAATAATACAGGCACTTCCTGCAGCATATACAAATGTGCCGCCAGTTGCCTTGATCAGACCAGATCCTGTTGTTCCTAAATCAAATAGACCAGTCAAGCAAGATAATCATATTGCAGCCGTTGCACCATCAAACGACAATGTCTGGTTGGAGCATATGAAAGGACTGCTCAGTAAACAGGAGCTGACCAAGGAAGATTTTGTCTCATGGTATGCATACCATGCTTCCATACAGCAGGTTGTAACAGCTCCTAGCACAGTTGTGGCCCTCATTCCCCTGTTACTTGAATGAGCACATTCGGTAACCATGATAAAACACTTGATGAATGTTGTTAAGGCTACAACAGAATACCTCAACCCTGGACAAATTCCAGTGCTAGTTATGGAACAACCACTGTTAGCAATTGCAAAAGCAATACCGTGAAACTTTACTGCAACACATGGAGAAGATAAATATCTTATCATGGCTGATGGACTACACATAGAAATAACAGCATACAAGGTCTTTGGCGACTGGCTTGATGGAAGTGGTGTGACAACTACCATCTTTTATGCCAGAGGATTGCATCAAGTGGAGTCGCTGACTCCCTGTTGAAAGCCACACATGTAACCAGGACAAGGCATGCTCATCAGATAACAGCTGCTGCCCTATCCGTCCTGCAGCATGATGCCTACGACAGATACAAAGAAACTCTGCTAGCGGGAGAGAATTTATTGAAATTCACATACTGGTGTGGCAAGATGATAGCAGAGCAACCACAGTTTAAATATTGGTTAGTTGTGCTTGAAATGGAACTTTGTATATTTCAGATCATCGAATCAATCAGGACAGGAAACTTTCTGAGCTACCGAGAATCACTTGCAATGTTCATTCCATGGGTATTCAGTTTTAACCATATCAACTATACTAGATGGCTCTCGGTGCATATCATAGACCTGTACTGTCTGTCAGAAATGCACCCTGCGATCTACCAAGAGTTTGTCGCAGGAAGGTTGCACATAAAACAAACCGCCCATTCTCTGTCATGGCACTCGATCAAGCCAACGAACAGTCAAATGCCAATGTGAAAGGTGACAGTGGTGACCTGCTTACACCGGACACAAATCTCATTATGGACGCTGAGGTACATACAATTGTAGAAAAGGCGTACACAGTGGGCCAGGAGCAGTATGACCTTTTTGTCAAAGAAAGGTTTTGTTGATCAAACAAAGTCAATCAAAGACCCAATAAAGAAAAACAAACTCCAGGTGTTTACCAGAAGTCCACAGGAGCAAAATTCCTAGGTTGCAACAATGAAGGGAGACTGTTTTCTGTTTTCCAGATTATACATTGCATGCCAATCCAGGGAAGGAAATATTGAAGACTTTTTTAGACACGAAAATTAACCATGGCCTCCAGTACTCTCGAAAGGCGGGGTACTGAGATCTGGAAACAAGGCAGACTTACTTGTAAAACTTGAAGCTCTGGCGCGACCAGTGGACGCGAACCGACAAGTTACTGCAAAGATACTTGATGGAGCAGTAATAGTTCAAATGCTGTTCCCAAGAAACTCACAAAGATTTGAAGACTATTCCAAAACAGTATTTATGCCATACATTGAGCAACAGCTGGAACATGCCGATATGATTGATATAGTGTGGGATGTTTACACCCAAGGCAGCCTGAAGGCAGCAAACAGAGAAAAGAGAGGTAATTGGGTTAGGAGGAGAGTGCAGCCTTCATCAAAGATGCCAAGTAACTGTAAAAGCTTCCTTCGTGTTAATGAGAACAAGACAGAATGGTTTCACCTGTTGGCAAAAGAGGCTACAGGCAGAGACCTTCCATGGAAAAACAAGTCTTCAGCACATATAGGGACAAAGTGCTTTCAGCACCAAGGGGAGGAGATAAAGTGCAGATTGAACCATGCACGCATGAAGAAGCCAACACAAGAGTGGTACTTCATCAGCTTGATGCGGCACATGCTGGTCATGAAAAGATAATTCTGGATATCATTTGGTGTAGGGAGGCAACATAGGTACATTGCAGCGAATATTATTGCAGCTACTTTCGGCCCATCTAAAGCACCAGCATTGGCAGTATTCCATGCGTTCACGGGAAGTGACACAACGTCTAAACACACAAAACGAATTGCAGGCATCGACAAGAGGACAGCATGGAATACGTTGGATGTATTTCCGGATGTCACTGATGCATTCTTGTTACTCGATGATGCCCCTCCAAGTATACTTGACAGCACATTTGAAGTTCTAGAGAAATATATTGTTCTCTTGTACGACAAAACATGTCAACTGACAGAGGGAAATGAAGTAGGGCAGCATCTCTTTGCACGTCAATGTAGATTCTTGGAAAATATTCCTCCAACACAGGCAGCTCTGAAACAGCATATACTACGAACCGCCTACCAAGCAGGGCATGTTTGGGGGCAATCACTACAAAAAGAACCCATATTACCAAGTGCTGTAAACTGGGGATGGCACCAAAGTGATGATTCATGGAAACCAAAATGGACCACCATTGGTCAGGCACAAGACATGTGTTATGAACTGATACACTGTAACTGCCGCAATGCATGCATGGGTTTGTGCAAATACAGCAAGGCTAGCCTCCAGTGCACGGCCCTATGTCGTTGTGAAGGCAATAGTCACGAAGAGTGACTATAAATGTGTAGATTTGATAGTGTATGTACCCCAATCCATGATACTTTTATGTGTGACGTACAATAAGCGACGAAAGCCGTATGTATGAAAACGCTTAGTATACTATGTTTTCATACAATAACTTGTAATGTGGCTCGTATTGGTATAGTATTAAATAAACACTGTTATTTGCTGTGGTAATACAGATCCTTTAACAGTGTGTTACTTTTATTTCGTAACATATCATGCATTGTGGGTTGATTGGCATAATTCAAACAGTCGTTATTATTATTACTACTGACAATGATTCACTGGTTGTGTATACATGGACATTTTAAATGATATAAAAGTTATTTCTTAAACAAGATACTTTATATATCAAATTGTGTGTGTTCCAAGTGGCTTCCTTGGCCTAAATCTGTATAGTTAGACTTCAAGAATATGAGTCTACTACATATAGTTACAAAGATAAAATCATTTGAAGAAATGGTCGGCCATTTTGGCAGCCATTTTGAAAAAATGGCCGCTACGGTCACCAGGGGGCGCTGCTGACTTGGTCCATATCTAAAATAATCAGTAGGGGATGTTTTATATGTGTGCCAAGTTTCATGCTTTTAGCCCAAAGTGCACGATTCTACCAAAAATGGCACTTAACACTACTGGTCGTTTATCATGTTAAGCTAATTTCCGGCAAATGATATCACCAGCTATTACATAAACACTCGACATAATCTCCTCAAAATAGTGTAAGGGTTTTGAAATCGATATATTGATGATTGACTAAAACTAATTCATCAGTTATCAATCTTTCAGATCACTATCAAAAATGTGCCTTTTACAAAGCAATGGGTAGGGTAAGAAAATGTGAACATAATACCACAGTAAGGAACATCATACATACATATTTGCAATCTAAATTTCAGCATGTGATCTTCATAAGACTCGATGGCGCTATTGAACATGTAGGTAAAACTATCAAATTACTGATCTCCTGGTGAAAAAATATGACAACAAACGTAACATTACAAGTATGCATTTATTAAGTAACTGCCATTGATTTTAATCCTCACGTCGGTTTTGCTTAGCGTTTATTTATAAAGAGGACAACACAAATGCGTATGTAAACAATTTGCTTACGTTTTTCCTCCTTTGAGGCAATTTGCTTGGAGTGTTGTATACTGTCATCCGTAATTGAGATCGACGATAGTGCAATTGTAGACGAATTAAAGTCTGAAAAGAACAAAATCGAATCCTCTGCCGAAAATGGTCCCATACGTGTTCTATTCACGTATTGAAAATACGAATGTGCATTTGAGCTTCGTGAGAAAACAAACATAATGGCCTCGTCGTAATGTATCGACCGCGATCAGCCTGCACAGTCCGTGCAGGCTAATCGGGACCTACACAATCCGTCGCAGGGGGATAAAGGTATAGAATAATGATTCCTGAAACAGAAAATCCACAGGAGGCGAAAAGTGTCCGTCCGGGTGAGCCTGTGCGGCATGCTAAGTCTGATCCGGGTCGATACTTTACGCAGAGTCCACACTGTTGGTTTCCTCGCGGGACGGCTCAGTTGGTGATGGTTAACCTTTACCCAGGTGTATATGTATCAATGCTCGTATACTTGTATGACTACATAAATATATAAATCGAGTTGCATGAATTTCCAGGATTACCGTATGCCACACATTGCTGATCTAAAATATTGATTGATTGGTTGATTGATTGGGGTTTAACGCCGTTGTTATCAATTTATCAGTCAATCACGGCGGCCAGTTCACCCATATAGACTTAGCCTATTGGTGGAAGACGAATGACGCATGTCGCATTGACTTTTGTCAATCCTCGGAAAGAAAGTTGGCCGAGCCGGGATTCGAACTCACAAACCCTGGGTTGACAGCCCGCGTCGCTACCGACTGAGCTACCGGGGCTCGGCTGATCTAAAAGAAAGCCATTTCCTAATTATCAAACCACTTTATAAATTTGTTTCATTTTTAATGTCATTTGAAGGTTATGCTCATCAATATTTTGATTGGTGCATACAACGGTGACAGTCAAACCGAGTCTGAGCTTATACAACATCTTCGGAATCATCAATTTGTAAGTTGATATAAGCCATGTAATGGGGATTGCCGAATCATTAATTTGTAAGTTGATATAAGCCATGTAATGGGGATTGCCGAATCATCAATTTGTAAGTTGATATAAGCCATGTAATGGGGATTGCCGCTAACTGGGTGCAACAATTGTAGCGATTTTGATTCTTATAGTATCACACCGACCAAAGTTTGTTTTTGTGACACATATAGACAAAGGTTTGCTTGTACATTCTGGCATCTGGCCTGAATGAAATATAGTTCTGCTAATGTCCTTAAAATGTCCTTAAAACATTGTTGAGATCATTGCAAAGCCATGTAAGACAGCGTTGGTGGGCAGGTTGGTCTGGTTTACACCTGACGCAAATGACTTTTGTATTCGTATTTGATAAAAGTGACCTGATCCTAATATCTGTGCCGAAAACGGCATGTTATTTAACCCTTTCCCACATGTAACACATATGTAGCAGACGACTTTGAAAACATCTTTTCAAGAATGTGAAAAATCTCCATTGATTACAGTTGAATTATTAAAAAGAGTTGAAAACATTGCGTCCAAAAAAGAAATTGGTCATCATGAGCAATTTCACCTTTGGTGAGAATGTTTTCAAAAGTCCTCTGCTGCTATTGCGTCAAAATGTGTCTGCAGGTGGGAAAGGGTTAAATGTGTGTGCTTATCAGTCGAAATGATACTTACATTATTTGTCCCGCCATGTTTTGTATGATAAGCAAGTCAGTGTTCATGACAATACATTACGTGAAAATAGTATTTATCATCGCCCAAGAGTCAGGATCAGGTTGATAAGGTAAAGCTGCACAGCACATGTACTGTCGGTTTCCTTGATATAACTATGTCAGTATTCTACCTGGTAAAAAGCACAGCACATGTACCTTATTGATTTAATGTTTGCATCACCTTACCTGTTGAAACGGCAAAGCACACATACTGTCGATTCCCCTTAATATAACTGTTACAATACCTTACCTAGTTAAACAGCACAGTACATGTACTAGTTGGTTTCTCCTGATATAACTCTTGCAGTACTTTACCTGGTAACAGAAATCTTGATAAACATAATCCGCCGATGCAAAGAACCACAAGCAACGAAACGCGCAGTTTTGATCCGTGCATTTTAAGTGTGGTTGATAAATCTGAAGGTAGAACAGCACAACGTATTACTCTAAGTTGCATAGTATAGCAGTATGAGTGTTTTTAATAAATTTGAAGATAAAATAGCATTCTCTTGAGTTGTGTTACAAAGTACAGTGAAAACGCGATAATTCAAAATTGAAAGGGACAGATACATTACTTCGAATTATCGTCTTGTTCGTGAGATCGCTGGATTTTACTAAAGACATTTCTGCTTCAATTTATACATACATGTGTATTATGAAGAGCAAGCCATTGATAAAATCATATTAAGAAAAGAAAGCACATCGGTAGTTAAGAACTGTTGTTGCAATGTTTCTAAAGATAAATCCGTTCCAGGAAATGGTTCGAGTTAAACGATCTATTCGAGTAAACGCATGTTTGAGTCATCTCGTGATCACTGTACAGAATTATTAGTGTGTAAAACAGCGCCCTATATTCCTCATATGAATTTCTTGTTAGCCAAATTATTTTACTGGAAACATCTGAATAGTTCGGATAATCTGAGTAACCACACTGGACCATTTTGCTAAAAATTGTCTTTCTATGTGAAGTTATATCTATCTATTGTTATAATATTTAAATATGTATCATTTTGCTCTATAAATGAACCTTTTCTTTTTTGCTGCATGATACCCCCATCAGAACGGGCTGGCATCCTTATTGCACTGCTACGGCGACGGAAACTGGGCCCTAGGTCGCCATAAGCGTGATACAAGCATAGTGGAAACGCCAGACGTCGTGCTGTGGTCGCCAATGATCGCTGAGACACGTCGTTTGTTTTGAGCATGTTCAAAACAAATGCCATGGTTCGGCAATCAGACATGGCACGCGGTGTGAACGCGAAGGTCGTGAGACAAGCGTTGTAACATCTACATGAAAGTAGTACACGCGCAGTACACGCGTGGCAAAGACGCTACAAACATGGTAACATTTGCATCGGCTACGTCATGGTGTCCTCCCCTAGACCCTAGCTTGTCAGCTCATGAAATATATCTGATGGAATTCTGGAATGAGGCGATTGAATTGACCAAACTTAGTTCTTCTGACTTCACCTAGCCAGATGTTTACAGCTACAGCATGATTGTCTGCCAGCTACTGCTGCAGCTATACAATATGATGATTAACACGACATGCACGCGATGAAGACAACAGACTCCCTGTTGCATGAAATTTGAAACGCCTGTTTTTTTTAGCAGGTTGCACATGAAAGGCATGGTCGCCATAGGAGCGTAATGAAAGTTTGATGACCACGCCATGGTCGTATTAAGAACTCCATAAACGCAGTGGAACCCTATAAGAACAACATAGGCGCACTGGGAGCCCCATCGGGACGTGGTGCAATCTCGATACAGTGGGGGAATCATCGTTACTTGGCCTTTACAACGCCATAGGGACTCCGAACACTTCGTGGGGTCGTGGCAGACACGCGAGGGTCTAGGTGAGGACACCATGAAGTCGCCGTTGCAAATGTAACCATGTTTTCAGCGTTTTGGCCACGCGTGTACTGCGCGTGTACTACGTTTATGGAGATGTAACAACGCTTGTCACACGACCTTCGCGATTCCACCGCGTTTTCACTGCGTTCCAAGTCAGATCGCCGAACCTTTGCGTTTGTTTTGAACCTGCTCTAAACAAACACCGTGAGTAGGCTATCATTGGCGATCATAGTGACCACAGCATGATGTTTGGAGTTTCTCACCACGCTTGTACCACGCTTATGGTGACATTGCGCCCATTTTTCCGTCGCCGAAGCAGCGCATCTAGGACGCCAGCCCGGTATGACGGGGATATAAGAAATTAAGAATCCAATGAGCGTAGTTATAGCGCCGCGAGATCGCCTGTGATCGCCGTTGCCAATCCTATAGAGATACATAGAAACGCAATAAGCGCGGAGACGTCGAGTCCGGAACGCCGTTAGAACGCGGTATAATCGCACAGGTTGCGGTAAGAGCGCGACTGTTTTCACGTTTTACCAAGCTTTTGTAATTTGTTGGGACTATTTCTCGCATTGTGTTCACGTTTACCGGCAACCTTGTACATTTTCTGGTCGCCGTACAGTCGCGGATGGTCGCTCATATAGATCTGATTACTGCCTATTGCATGTCGTCTTAGATTGACATGTGTGCCAGCCAATCAAATTGTCGACTACAAAATCGGTTGGTATAAACAGCAGAGATAACCCATACAACCAAGCAAGATAGAGAAGGCGTGAGTGCCGAGTATTCCGATTGAAAGGAATATTTAATAGAATAGAATCAATTCGAGCCGACCTTTAATGTGGTGTTGGAAGATCGATTATATTGTGTAAAGTGCAGATAACACGGGGACGACCTAGACAAAGGAATCACGACTGCAATAGGGAAAGGGTTAATAAATGATAAATAGTGACGTCGTAGATAAAGTAATCAATTCTGCAAGCGGGAAATGGTTTGATTGATTGTTCTGTGTTTAACGCCGCTTTCAACAATATTGGACTACCTCAATCCTTACTTCTCTCATCCTTCAGTTTATAATGCTTTATATTTGCTTTACGTTTTTTGATGAATTGTACGCATTGGCGTACGTCCATATGCCTAGATACTCGTCTGTCTTTTTTAAAGTATTAGGTATGACCAGGCAAGGCATCGAAGCCACGACCTCACGCACCCGAGGCCGACGTTCTCCCACTTCACCACAGAAGCGGTCTAATAGTGGGAGAAGGTCAACAAATGATAAAACGGGAACGACGTAGACAAAGAAATCATGTCTACAAGTGTAAAAATGTTAAACAAAATTATAACCTCGTATAATGTTGTGTGGATTAAATGTGTAAGAAAGCAGTTTACACATTTGGTGAACTGGCCACCGTGATATAACTGAAATACCGTTGAAAAACTGCGTCAAGCGCCCATCGAAACAAAACAAATATTCTTTTACATGGAACGTTTTTTAAAACATCCATGTAAAATTTATGAAATATGTAGTGATTTTTAATTTTTGTATTAATCTTTTCCCACATACGACAAATCTGCAGCCGAACACTTCAAAACGTAAGGGTTAAGTATTGAAAATCTCAATTTAGCCTGATAAAGAAAAGTAAAAGTATTCAACAGTTTTAAAAATATTGTGACATTATGAACAAATAAACAATCACGTCTGAAATAGAAAGGATTAACGATTAAACGGAAACCACGTAGACAAAGAAAATTCACGACAATATTGTAGGTGTACATTTTCTATTATATCAGAGTATTCAGTCCCACATATTTCTGCCCCTACTTTAAGAATACGTATGAACAATGTATCAAAAGGTTTAAAGTATTCTGTTTATTGAAAATAACCCTATTTATGTGACATTATCATGTTAAAAGGTCTAAACGTACTGTCGATATGAAACAGTAAGAACTTGCCCATGATAGGTATATGAGAATTTAACACGACGATGCCACATGAGGTATAATACATGTAATTTAATATGGTATATCGAGGGCTTGGCGTGAAAAGGTTGTAACTAAAATTGGTATTTTTTTACCAATGTTAATCACCTCGCCATAAAGTCTTTATAAGCGTTAAATCATTTTTCTTTGTAAACAATAGAAATGTTTGTGCCATTGCTTGTTCTGAGCAATGGCACCTAAATTTGAATTGTTTACAAAGGGGTCAGAATTGCCACTAAACCAGGGTTTTCAAAATAGGTTTTTAGTTACAACAGTTTCACGCTAAACCCTCGATATATGTCCTTTGCATGTTTTTACCACAATTGAAATATAACTTACCTATTGTAACGGATGTTTTTTTCCGAACACAAAATTAATTTATTAACAATAATATCAATGTAATATTGCTTAACTATATTGGTATATCTGTTTTTTTGAAGTTTTACTTGTCTTTAAGTTGATAATCGGTTTTTGCCTGTACCTTCCGATACATTGTCTATAGTAGGTATAATTCATTTGTCATGTATTGCCAATTACAACGATTTGTTTCTAGTCAGTAAATAATCGAACACTAGACTGAAACATTGCCAAACGCATATTTAAGTATAAACAGCATATCACTTAGCCATGACGCTACATCTCACATCATAACGCATCATCGCACATCATCTCACATCATATCACATCATCTCGTCAACACAGTTTCTATATTATGTTAACGACCTCCTACAAACGCCTTGTCAATGACCAACTTTGTTAGACCAACTTTAACCGTATACATGCCTTCATTCACATTTAAGTAAATAGTGTGACACAAAGGAGTACCTTATAAAGAAATTTGAATCCTATTTGCTTTAGTGTGATTGAGTCATATTCCTGCTTAAAGATAACATTTGTCGGACAGATAGAGTAAAACAATATTAATTTCACCCAACTCTGTTCAAAAGAACAAGAACGCAATAAAGCTAAAAGTAACATTATTCAGTAAAGTAAATAGTAATCACCATTACAAATACGTACAATTTTTAGTGTGGTTTTGTCAGCAAAGGTTCGAGCTCTAAACGTTCAGAACATAACGAAAATCATATTTACCTCTATGCTGCTGAGTCTTAACGATAATGTACAATCTGTTATTGTACGAGCTGTTCATTGACAGATCCCTCATGAACGTGTGCAGAAAAGCTATCAGTCGTCAATCACTAACCAAATGTTACACATAAAAAAATCAATATACTTGTATTAGGCTAAAACAAAAAGCTTTTATTCTTGATTTTCAGATAATAATGTTTTTGTCAAATATGATAGATATAATAAAGTGGTATGCATTGGTACAAGTTGACTTTTATGACCATTGTAGATCCAAATCAGCATGTGTAGTTACATAGCCTGGTCAAGATCTACACTGTTCACATATTACTTACATAAACTTGTAAGAAGCTTCTATCTACTTATGTGATAAGACAAAGCAGATGTACATGCTAATCTTAACCTACACTGTTTCAAAAATGTCAACCAGTAACATGTCCCAAGGACAGGCTCATTATTGTTAATTTCTTTAATAAATGAACCGAGAAAACCAACAGTATGGCCTTTGCATGCACAGTCCGCGCAGGCTAATCCGGAATGACACATTCTGTCTCAGTAAGATTCAGGTATAGAATAATGACTCCTAAAACAGAAAATCCACAGGATTAAATTGTCTGTCCGGGTTAGCCTGCGCGGCATGCTTAGGCTGATCCGGTCGATAATTTACGCAGAGTTAACTTTGTTGGTTGTCTCGTGGGACGGCTCAAACAGTATTGTCCAGATTATTTACACACACTTGATACAGATCTCTTAATATCAGTTTTGGTGTTAGAAGGTTTTTTTACGGAATCAATCATGCATTTTTAGGCATTTAGTAAAGTGCACACATAATAAAAAAAAGTCTTACCCAAACACTTGAATACACTGATCTGGATCAAATAAGTCCTAATAATTTATGTTAAATAATCAAACCAATCCTGCTGTAATTGAATGTAACTGTATTATAAAGAGCTTTCTGTAAATTAATTAGTCGCCGGGCAGAAGCCCGCGACTTCTATTTTTAATAGGTTTTCGGAAATGACATGGGAGGGGGATTATTATTAGAAAGAAACACATTTAGATGTCTTGAACATATTACCATTGTGTTTGTTTAAAAACACTAAGTAATGACACATCTAAAATGAAATAAATATTCCGATGTTTTAGGTATTTTCAGTTTCTTTATTTTGACTCGCATTTATGTTTCTTTGTTTTATTTACGAAGACAAAACAGTCCCTGTTAGCTAGACTGGTATACTTTATTTTACACTATATACTACATGTAATCAAAAGGCGATAACTACAAACCTTTACATCGCACAGTCTAACATGTTTACATACGCGCACCTGCTTGCAGCAGACTATTTGTTATGTGTTAATATCGAGATGAAAATGACGTTGAATATTCTCCTTTTAATGGCAATTTTAACTTACTGAATGTTATTTTCATGTTCAAAGAGATGTGTTGATTTGTGAAGAAGGCATTTTATAATGTTTATCCATGTGTATCTAAAATATGAACTGTTTCTAAGCTAAAACTGTTGATCGCGTGATTCGCGAATACCAACTGCGTAGATCAATCTCCTTTTCAGAGAGCCGCTCTTTACACTCACTTACAAATAGTAAATCATAGGTGATTTAAAATGTTTATTTGGTTCGAAACAAATGAAAAAAAAGAACAAACCGAGATAAAACTGGTATTAATAGAATAATTACTTTGAACGAACACTCACTGCCTATAAAGAGAGTTTCAAGAACGACACCTCTGCGAATAAGAAAGAATCAGGTCTTTCGTACAAAATTATTTCGTCCTTGACAATTTAAATGTGTCATTTAATTCCCTAAAGGCATCTTGCTTCCGATCTGCATATTGTTATGCATCATTGACACAAGGGCGCTCATCATAATATAATTTTAAAACATGAGTAGTTTGTTATTTTCATTATAAAAAAGGAAGGAAAGAATTAAAATAAATTAACATGTTTTAGGGCTCAGTTTATGTTCGAAATTAAGTTTAAATTATACAACAATTTCAATGAGATTTAACTGTTTAGTTGATATTATATTTCGAAGGTGGTCTAATTTATAAATATTGGACTACATTTCAACATTTGTTAAAGTATGATATAATTAGGATGCCAAGCTAATATCATTTTGAGAAAAAGAGAAAACTCATGTCTTCAGCGATTTAACCCTTATCTCATTGTTTTAAAAGTAGATTGCTGCAAAGGTGTCCACTGTTGAATTTGATAGAGGAAAGGTAAAATGACGTGCTATTGCATGCAAATCCTAAATTGTCTGTTTTGTGGTTTTATTGAAAAATAATAAAATTCAAATATTCTGACAAACATCTTGAAAAGTGTCACGTGCTGTGGAAATCACAAATCTTATAATGATTCCTTAATGAAAGCACTGTATACATACTAAGACTAATAATTGGCAAGATTACTCATTTCCATTACTGTTTATGATCAATAATTAGTTGGTTATGTGTATGGTCAACCTACTTTGGAATGGAGATTGATCATAAACATTGAAAGGCTTCAATTATCATTCACTTCGTTGACAAAACAATGGAAGTTATGATACATTTTCACTTGACCCCACCCCTGATGTTCCAATATGCCCCTCAGTTGATAACTGTTTATTCAACTACTATAATGTTAGTGTTATGCATAACTGCACTATGTATATCCGGCGACATTGATGCGTTGCATCAACTTTCTCTTGTTATACTTATAATACGAGGATAAGGTACATGTACTCCGTCGAATGAATAGATTTCCCATAATTATAATAAATTACCAAAACTCTTTGAAAACATGGAGTAAAAAGAAGATTTCGTTCATAGTAAGTAATTTCTCCTTTTGTCATAATGATTACAACTTCCTTCAAAAACAACACTTTCACTAATTGAAATGTCTATTATTTTTTAGGACAATGCAACAACATTTATTGTAGGATAAAATTGACTATGGTATATGGATACAACCTACTATGGTCTTCTAGATAAAACCTACCATGTTGTCTCTAGATAAAACTTACTATGGTCTCTGGATAAAACCTACTATGTTTTCTCTAGATAAAACCTATTATTTTGTCTCTAGATAAAACCGACTATGTTGTCTCTAGATAAAACCTACAATGTTGTCTCTGGAAAAAAAATATTATGTTGTCTCTTGACAAAACTTAATATGGCCTCTGGATAAAACGTACTATTTTGTCTCTAGATAATACCTAATATGTTGTCTCTAGATAAAACTTTCTATGGTCTCTGAATAAAACCTACTATGTTATCTCTAGATAAAACATACTATGGTATCTGGATAGAACCTACTATGGTCTCTAGATAAAACTTACTATGGTCTCTAGATAGAACCTAAAATGGTCTCTAGATGAAACTTACTATGGTCTCTAGATGAAACCTACTATGTTCTCTAGATAAAATATACTATGGTCTCTAGATAAAAACTATTACATCAACTTGTAAGAAGTGACAATAATATAGTATTTTTGTTTTTTAATATTCCAATCACTATTTAACAATTTAAACATCTAAACTATCCCTATGAGAAAACTATTCTGTAATTAATAGTCATCCTAATTATGTCATACGTATTGCATGCTTTGTAAATATAAATGTACATGGGCCGGGGGTCTTTATACTTTAATAAATAATTGAATTGAATTGAATTGAAGCTGTCTCAATATAAAACCTACAAACAGTTGATAAACGACATAAAATTCATACAAAACAGCTTTGAAATCTTATCTCGACGAACACCTGTTGACACCAGAAGGTCGCTCCATGGGAAACCGATTTTTGAGATTATTGAAATAAAAGGCAGTTACGACCAATGTAGATATTTGTAGTTGTGTACTAGATATTTAGTATTATTTCACCTCCCACTAGAAACTAGCGATTTCATTGGACAATAGCAGTCATGTGGTGACCCGCCCCCCCCCCCCTAAAATGTCTATAGTGGGTCAGTAAATTTCTATAGTGGGTAAGTAAATTTCTATAGTGTGTAAGTTTGAAGTCAATACTCGACAAAATGGCCGCCATTCATCGATTCTTCCTTTTTCTATCCCAAAATCACGGAAATTACTAACAATATTACAACTGTAAATTGTGTTTATGAAGATGAACACAAAGAAAATCCGTAGCGGGTCAGTAACAGACCAAATAACTGATATATTTCATCAACCACCTTTCATGAGAAAAACAAATTGATATTGTTTCATTATTAAAGTGGGTTTAATACTAGGAATTTAAAAAAATACTGGGACCGAATACTAGGAAAATGACGTCACGTCAGCGATTTGAGTCATAACGCTAGTCATTTGGCGCCAAAACCCATAAATTTCATTTAGATATATTGTAAACGTTAATGTAAATGAAACAATATCTTTTTTTTTTTCTCATGAAAGGTGGTCGATGAAATAATCAGTCAGTTACTGACCCACTACGGGGAAATAGGGGGTCCGGAATGTATAGGAGGGACTCGGCTAACGCCTCGCCCCCTATTAATTCAACAGACCCCCCTATGTTTCAATAGTGGGTCAGTAACAGACCAAATAACTAATAATAACGTTCTCTAGAGAAGGCAAGGGTGCTTCTGCGACACAAAATACATCCAGCATTGTTACAACAGCATGCCCTCAGAAAGGAACCGAGTATTTTCAGTGAGCTATCGTGATATATAAACATAATTATACGGAAAGCAAGACTGTATATATCTAATGAGGTTAGACTGGAGTAACATAGTAACACAGAGTATATACTCATCAAATATAACTGAAATTATCATACTTATTTTACATTTAATTCACAACTAAAACCTTTTCATTTTCGAATGCCCTGTGTTTGTCATGTGTTTGCAAGCTGTTGTGTAACCGCTCATATAAAAAGATGCTGTGGCATCAGAAAAAAGGCGGAAATACATAAACACATCATATCACATCATCTCGTCAACACAGTTTCTATATTGTTTTAACGACCTCCTACAAACGCCTTGTCAATGACCAACTTTGTTAGACCAACTTTAACCGTATACATGCCTTCATTCACATTTAAGTAAATAGTGTGACACAAAGGAGTACCTTATAAAGAAATTTGAATCCTATTTGCTTCAGTGTGATTGAGTCATATTCCTGCTTAAAGATAACATTTGTCGGACAGATAGAGTAAAACAATATTAATTTCACCCAACTCTGTTCAAAAGAACAAGAACGCAATAAAGCTAAAAGTAACATTATTCAGTAAAGTAAATAGTAATCACCATTACAAATACGTACAATTTTTAGTGTGGTTTTGTCAGCAAAGGTTCGAACTCTAAACGTTCAGAACATAACGAAAATCAAATGTTTAGATGCATCTTTGTAAAAATCAAACATTCAGATCTACAACAGTCTGCTTTAATGACAGCTGGGATAACTAGATAACGACAAAATCAATGCCGATTTCATTTATATTTCATACTTAAGTTGGCTTTTAACATTTCTTTCAAACTTACTCTCAAGAAGAATGTAAAACTGAATGGACAAGGGCGATCCTGACCAGGCTGAACAAATGCTTAAGCTTATCAGGATTGCATTAGTCGCTGATTGATGAAGATGATATTACCATATATATAATTGTATAGCATAACTCTACCTAAATGTCCTATGTTATGTACCATATGGCATCTTGATTTGGATGCAGAACAAATAACAACCGCCAGGCCGATCTTTCATTATGTCGGCGCCATGTAAAACGTGTACATTACAGATGCATGGCGGCATAACATTGTATTGAAAAGAAAAAAATACCCCATATATTTATAGACAATAAGTTGTCTAGAATGAATAATTGGTTGAATACAGCTAGAAACAATTCGTAGTAATTTTAACTACATATTATCATCGTATTAACAGAAGAATTCTTAAACGTACAAGTATCAAACATGCATACAGCATAAACCTAACAACTGATCAAGATCCTTTCATCAAACTGCGTTTTCCCCGTGGTTTAAAAATTATATAGAATCAGTGTTGCTTCAGGAGATCAGTAGACAACAAAATGAACAGCGATTCCAAGATCCTTCTTGTCATCTTATACAAACCATTTGGATATAAAATTCATTTCCCCATCATTTCAATCCATGTCAAAATCTAGATAGTCACTGAGTAAGCAGTATAATTATATAGGTATCAAATGACCTTTTGTTCGAACGATGACTACTGGCACAGGTTAAACTATCACTGTATGGTTATGCAACTGAGTGATGCATGTAAATCCTCTGCCCCCCTACCCCCAACAAAAAAGACAAAAACAAATATATGAGGTATGAATGATAATTCCAACTCATGTGTGTGAGAAAAGACTGGTCTATGCAATTAAGATCATACTTGAATAGGCGAATTGATCTAGATCTTCACTGGTTAAATATGCCACGAAGGTTATTTTTTATCTGGTCATATAATTGAAAATCGAAACTGAAAATGTACAATGTACATGAACGTACGTCTACGAAAATTTAAACCAAATTCTTCACGGCTTACAAGAATGAAACACGCATCTTAAACAGATTATACATATTATATATCTTCTATTATAAATGCCGATTTATGTAGTACAGGTCAGCCGCCTGCAAGTGCAACACCCGTTGAGAATTGTTTTCATATGTCAATCTCGCTAAACAAATCACGTAAGCTATTACGTAATATAGTACTTACTAATATATCTATAGGTGCTACCTATTTACGAAAAAACGCAAGATAATTATAAACAAAAATTAAAGAGCATACTTTGGCCATAAAAAAGGATTTATAAGTAATTGACTAGATAATACTAATGTTAATGTCATGTTTCGTGCATTATCAAAAAATATTTGGAATTCGTATTGCTGTCGTCTATTATTACGAACAGAAAATAATAAAGTAAAGACTTTCAAAAAATCAAGGAATACATTTATAATGAACGAGGTTAAAACATGATGGCCAAGATGATCCTTAATCGATCACCTGCATTATGGTAAAGAAGCAAAAAGATCAGCCCTTTGCTGATGCCACCTGGCGACTGCCTTTTTCAACCAGTCAATATGACTGGAACAAATGATGTAAGGCGTCACATTTCTGCTAAACCCTTTCCCTATTAGATACGGTTTATGGGGTCTTTGCAACAGACGATTTGGGGAAAGATTGTCGCTAAAAGAACAATTACTCCTTATGAGAAAGTTATCCTTTTGCCACAATGTTTGATAAATAGCCCATGTATAGGAATTTGGGGTATTTCATGTTGATACCACTTTTTTGCGGGAAACGACGTCGCTCCATTGACGTTACGTCAAGATGAAGTGTTACGGAAATGACATCACGTCCTTCTTTGGCTACGATACAGTCAAAATTTAGTTTCGGGCGTAGAAGTCTAATGCTGTCGGAAAAACATATTTCTTACAAAGTTCCATTTTTTTTTCAACTTTTCGTACAAATGTTAATCCCCACAAAACACAGCACTTTAATGATCTTAAATGTCGATTTAAAAAAAAAAATGATTAAAAAGACGACAATAATTTTAAAAAATCCGTGTTTTTCGTGTAATTTATACATACCCAAAATATCGATTTAAAAAAAAATATTAAAAAGACGACAATAATTCTTTTTCAATCAGAGTTCCATTTATTTTTAACTTTTCGTACAAATGTTAATCCCCACAAAACACAGCACTTTAATGATCTTAAATGTCGATTTTAAAAAAAAAAGATTAAAAAGACGACAATAATTTTAAAAATCCGTGTTTTTCGTGTCATTTTTATACATACCCAAAATATCGATTTAAAAAAAAATATTAAAAAGACGACAATAATTCTTTTTCAATCCGAGTTCCATTTATTTTTAACTTTTCGTACAAATGTTAATTCCCATAAAACACAGCACTTTAGTGATCTTAAATATCGATTTAAAAAAAAAAAAAAAAAAAAAGACGACAATAATTTTAAAAATCCGTGTTTTTCGTGTCATTTTATACATACCCAAAATATCGATTTAAAAAAAATTATTAAAAAGACGACAATAATTTTTTTTCAATCCGTGTTTCTCGTCTCGTTTTATACATACCCAAAATGGCGGCCCCCATGGATTTGGCCAGTTTCATTTCAGAAAGCTTCATGGGTTATTGAAAAAAAAAAAAAAAAAAAAAAAATTCTCACACCCGTTAACCATAAGCGAAAAAACCCATTCATGGGTTTTTTTCGTATTACACCACTGTTTAACTGGAGTCGGTATGTTGTGTACATTTTTCAACTGTGTAGGATGTTTTCGACAACTGTATATTTCGATCTACCCGCACATATATATCACACATGTGTCAGGTGTATACTGTTTGTCCGAAGTATAACAAAGGGTTCATACACCTAGATGCGGATTAAATTGTATGTATTTGCAAGCTGATCAGTTTCTTTAACGCTCGTAAATACACGAAGGTTTTTTTTTTTGTGTTAAGCAACGCTCAATTATACATCCATAATTGAATAATAATAGCACAAAACAAAGTGGTAAATTTCAACCGATTCACAAGCTTTTATTTCATAGACTTTTGTTTTTCTAGAACTACAAGTTCAAAACCTTAATGAGGGCTATGCATTATTCAATTTACTTTTCTCAGATGCAGATTGACTTTTTAAAGTATTTATTTTAAATTGAGAGGTGATGGCATTTCACATAATCAAAACCAAAGAAAAAAAGGAATGAACGAAAATGCGTATGTGTCTATGGCAAATAAACAGTTTCAAATCAACCTCAGAAACATATTTTCAACTTTAAAACATAAATATCCAATAAATGAGGCAGATTAACCGGCTTGTAACAGTATCTCGCTCTTCATTTCATCCGCCTATGAACATGATGTTAATAAACCAAATCAACCTCTGTGTACAAACATGTGAGATTACTTCCGCGTACACGCACACAAATGACGTCAATCTTTGAGTGATGATTACGTCATTTCTTATGCGATGTCACTATAACCGGTTTTCTCATGGAGCGGCCCAAATAATGTATTTCTTGCGATATTTACTGAAATTGAACTCTAATTGATTTGAAATTAGAACCATATTTTTAGCATCGTTATTCCCGTATATGTCCTAGGAACAGAAAGTTAACATGAAAAGGCATCACAAGGATAGTTAGTTTTTTAAAACTAATGATAAATAAATATCGCTTGAACCAAAAAGAACTAAATGAAGCAAGAAGTGTTTTTCCAAGTCGAAAGCATTTATTTATTACAAGCAAACATTTTCCAAAATACTTCAATATTCACATATTCATCTTTCAGTATTCAGTGTCTTGAATGGATTTATATATTGTTGTTTCAAGTTACGCTTACCCAGGTAAACACAAACGGGAATAAATACAATAGTATTAATATATTTGCCATGTCTTTCAAGTTGGTGTCTTATCGATTCTCTGCAACGAGATGATATAAATGTAAGTTGACGTACAACTAATAGGGCTAAAGTTCTAGTTGTTGTCAAGAGATTTATCTAGCACTTAATTGGACCAGAAGTACTGGTAACGTACCCAGGAAACGCCGTGATATAGCTGAACAATTGTTAAAAGCGGCGTAAAACACCACTAGTCAAAAACCAAACTCTCAAAAGAGGTAGTTATCATATGATTTGCACTTTATAATATTAACTCGTTTTTCTGCGGATTGATTCATTATTGCATGCTTGTGATTTATCGACATAAGTTGATTGATTGATAGATTGAATGGGGTTTAACGCCGTTTTTAACAATTTCTCAGCTATATCACGGCGGCCAGTTCACCTACTCATGCATTTCCTGGTTTTCTCACACCAGTAGTCCACACAACAATCTTCCCAAGTAACTGGCTGCTTTTCCACATATACTTAGCCCATTGGTGGAAGACGAATGACGCTTGTCGCATTGACTTTTGTCAATCGTCGGAAATAAAGTTGGCCGAGCCGGGATTCGAACTCAGAACCCCTGGATTGACAGCCTGCGTCGCTACCGACTGAGCTACCGGGGCTCGGCTATCGACATAAGACATCATGTTTATCATACGGTCCAAATCATAGAACCTTTAAATACGCGCTCGAAATAGATGTACCGTGTTAAGGGTACCGGGTAATCAGTTTCTTTTAAACACTTCTCCTGATATAAATGATTTTTGATGTCATAAAGATCAGGCGAATTAAAACTAGTAGTGTCTGCTTGGCCGCAAGCTCTCAGCTCTGTTTCTAAATTAAAATTGTGTATTTTCATTTATTTTCCTCATACGATTTCAAAGCATATATCCTTTAACCCTTTCCTTCATACAACAAATCGGCAGCAGATGACTACGAAAGCAGCCAGTCAAAAATATGAAAAAGCTCTGTAGATGAAAGCATTAATGATTAATATAATTAAATTGAAAGCATTGCGACAGAAGGAGAAATTGCTCATTCTAAGCAATTTCTCCTATTGCTGCAATGTTTTCAAAGGTCTTCAGAGGCGTCAAAATACGCCTGTATTCGAGAAAGGCTGGAGTAAACGTATAGTGTTTATAGCAGAGCCCTAGACAAGGGGTATTGTGCATGGTTTAAAATCCTTATTTGACCCTCTAACCCTATGTTGTGTGTACTCAACAAAAATATCGTCTCAGAGAGACGATTCTTTTGGGTACGCACAACATAGGATTTGCTTTAATAACAAGAGAGAAATTCTGAGAAAAAGAGCTGAACACCCCTCCTTATCTGAACCTCTGCAATATAGGTCTCCAGTAGTCTTAAAGAAGACACTTTGTATTACCGGGTATTAGGTAATACTTAACCTGATGCAGACGACTACCAGTTCCTTATGCAGCAAAAACTAGCATTGTCGTCTTTCCAACAATGTTTTCAGGTCAATATTAAAAAATAAAATGATATTTTTGTTTTGCTTTTAATTACGTTTTCCTCATACGTCTTAAGCAAGAACTAAAAGTATATCATATAAACTATAAGTACATGTATTATGGTTACATGATTTCTGTGGAGATTAAAATGCGGTGGTCGAGCTAACATCCTGTTTACCGTTCGTAGTTACTAAGGTATATTGATCGTTCTGGGTTTTATTGGCTGATTTGCGAGTTCTCGTCTTTGGTGTTGGCTTGCAAAGTTTAAAACATAGTATTTTGTGCAATTCCGTTCTAAAATAAGTTCCAGTTATGTAGTAAATGAAAACGTAACACGCGTAGTTAGAAAAACAGATCTCTTCAACTACTTTTCGTATAGTAAAGTAGGTCAAATATCGCCGCCATTTTGGATCATCAGCCCATTGCTCGATTGGAATCGTGTGATCCCCGGTTTTAATAAGAGACTGTAATGTGTATACAATGGTAGCGGGAAGCAACGTGCAAATCAGATAAAAGGAAACCGAAAGTAGAGTCACTGTCGACGTTTGGTTGACACTTCCTTTGGGACTACTTTCTCGATACATTCGGAAAGAGGCTCTGCGAGTGAGTCGTTTAATCTCTCGAATAACTAGCACATTGAACACAACCACCGTTAGCGGGACTACTGCAAAAATAAGCATTTCAGAGATCCACGTCCAGACAGCGTAAAATTTCTTCGAACCAGGTCTGAAGTAACACAACTTTCGTTCTGTGTTATATGTCCAGATATATCCCTGCACAGATCCTAAGAGTAAAGACAGTACGGTTAAAGTTGCAACTACGACGCACGCACGGCGTACCGTACAGAATCGTTCTTTCCGGAACGGCAAGCACACTGCAATGTACCTTTCAGTTGTAAATCCGAGAATCAGTAATGGCGCCAAATATTGCGGCGTAATATACATGATATTAAAGATCTCACACAGCACCGGTTTGTTGTACGTTGACACATCCCATGCGATATGTAATTCCATTAGAAAATGAAGCCAAATGAACACAAAATGTACAATGGCAATGCTCCCGATATAAATAGCGGAGGAGTTGGACTCCCGCATACCACGTGATAACCATATTTTCATTGTTATCGGGTTGCCAATTAGACCGATGATGTACCATATTGGTGTAATGAGTCTGTCTATAAAAAGAGCGGTAGGGGCGGCGATTCGAAACGCCTCGACGATGGAGAAGTGGTGATGAGCTCCCTTGTCCTTGACGCTTGCATTCAGAATATCGGAAATGTTATCCATTGACAATTGTCTGAAATAGAAGAAAACATTATTTAGTTGTTTTAGAGGATATTATCAACCAAATACCGTATACATGGCATACAACTATATTAACTCTTTCAGCACCAATGGCAATATTGAAGTTTGTGTAAACAATAATACAAAGTCAGAGTTGAGTCAGATCGTAACGAACTGTCTCAACTGAATCAGCAATGTTTGTATTTTAGTTATCGAAATATTCCATTGATAAATGGAGTTGCCGATTTTAAACATGGAAGAGCCTTCTTTAGAGAAATTGAGATTAAAAGGGTTAATTGAATAATATTTACACTGATTCTAGTTGAAAAGAAACCTCGCATATTCAATATCATAGCGACTTTATCATTTGATTGTTGATACTGTTATCAGGGACACTATGTTATATAGTGTCCCTGCTGTTATTGAACGTAACATGCATCGTTAATTCCACTAAAAAAATAAATTTATCAAGTTTTTCATTGACCACAGATTGCTTCCTCCCATTATTTTGTATTCACCAGTTGCAATATAGGGACACACAGTAGTTTCGAGAATGTTCATGAGTTAGTTATAATTCGCCGTGGGCGAGTGGCTACCGTCAGGGTTTTGGAACTGGGCTCCCGTGTTCGATCCCCAGTCGCGGCACGGCGGCCATGTTGGATTATCCTTGGGCATGACACAGTTCATGGCTATTCACCAAAGGGATCATGAATAAGTGAACTGTCGCCGTGATATAACTGAAATAACTTGGAAAAACGGCGTATAATCCAAATAAAAAAAAACACACACACATAGGGGTTCTATGGACAATCGCAATGGTATAGATAAAACTCGCTTTTGCTTGCTCTATCAAAATATGAAAAAAACAGTGATGGTCAATCAGGCATAAAATACTAACTTTATCATAACAACGTAGGGAGAGAAACAAATCAGATTCGATAATGGTTGCATTATCTTCAGCATTATCTTCAGCATAAATTTAAAAAAATAATGCTGTTCGATTGTATAAATCAATTGTTTCGAAATGTGCCCGTGCCTCTTCACAAGTTGTTTTGATTGGATTGACATTTTACGCCTGATCGAGCTCCAATGTTTTTTTCATGTTTTTATCATGCAAGCAAACGCGAACTTTATCTATACTTCGCAGCACTATCATTTAAAAGATTTAATACGAACCGTTATGTTATTGATAATGATACCATTATCGAATTTCTTATCTACCTTTTTATCGAGTACAATGATCAAATTATGTATTAGTTTTCGAAATAATTGCTGTTCAGAGTAAACGCATAGCGTTTCAATCATTTCCTATGGATTGGCTATAGTTAAAACTCGTTGTTGCTTGCTGTATCAAAAGCAGAATGGGAAGATGAGCATAAGTAAAGCAACATGAACGTCATTGAATAAGAATATCATTTCTTTTTAGTGTGCCCCAAATATTATGAATTAATATATCTATAGGTGCTACCTATTTACGAAAAAACCGCAAGATAATTATAAACAAACATTAAAGAGCATACTTTGGCCATAAAAAAGGATTTATAAGTAATTGACTAGACAATAATAATGTTAATGTCATGTTTCTTGCATTATCAAAACATATTTGGAATTCGTATTGCTGTTGTCTATTATTTGAACAGAAAATAATAAAGTAAAGACTTTCAGAAAATCAAGGAATATATTTATAATGAACGAGGTTAAAACATGAGGGCCAAGATGATCCTTAATCGATCACTTGCATTATGGCAAAGAAGCAAATAGATCAGCCCTTTTCTGATGCCTCCTGGCGACTGCCTTTTTCAACCAGTCAATATGACTGGAACAAATTATGTAAGGGATCACATTTCTGCTAAACCCTTTCCCTAATAGAGGCGGTTTCTGAGGCCTACGCAACAGACGATTTAGGATAAGATTGTCGCCACAAGAACAATTGCTTCTTATGAGAAGTTATCCTTTTGCCACAATGTTTGATAAATAATTATACTTTTAATGAGTGAGTCAATAGCTCATGTATAGGAATTTGGGGTCTTTCATGTTGATACCACTTTTTTGCGGGAAACGACGTTAGGTTACGCCAAGATGAAGTGTAACGGAAATGACGTCAAGTCCTTCTTTGGCTACGATACAGTTGACGAACGGGGAAACATATTTCTTACAGATTTCCATTTATTTTTAACTTTTCGTACAAATGTTAATTCCCACATAACACAGCACTTAAATGATCATTTAAAAAAAAAATGATTAAAAAGACGACAATAATTTTCAATCCGTGTTTTTCTGCTCATTTTATACATACCCAAAATACCGATTTTTAAAACAAAATTAAAAAGCCGACAATAATTTTCAATTTGTGTTTTACGTCTGCTTTTATACATATCCAAAATGGCGGCCCCCATGGATTTTTCCAGTTTCATTTCAGAAAGCTTCATGGGTTATTGAAAAAAAAAAAAAAAAATCTCACACCTGTTACCATTTAGCGAAAAAAACCATTTATGGTTTTTTTTTCGTATTATTATCATTGGTCTAATCTTTAATTGACTGCATTAAATACGCAAACAATATCTAAAAGTTATTATTGCCATTGGCCATATCTTAAATTGACTGCATAAATGTCTTCAAATTCTACGAACATCATACATTTTTAAGTTAATTATGTATTCGTTGCAATGAAACATAGAGAACAGTAGTAAGGCTAGATTATTACACCTAATGATGTGATAGTCTAGCTTTGATAAACATTCTAAGATCAAAGTTTTATCGAGATTTACACATGACTTTTCTAGAATAGATCATTTTTTTCATGAACTCTGACATTGTTGAATGATTGCAAATTCTTCTGAAAAATCCATTTTTCCGTTTGTACTTTTTATAATTTCTTTATTTGCTATAAAGTATAATCATATTGTTTGTTGTTTTATGCAATAAAATATATTGAATTGAATTGAGTAATTCTCCATCCTAACACTTAATCACTCTTAGTACAATATGAGCCATCGACAATTTTGGTTTTCTCGCGGGACGGCTCAATTATGTTTGTGTTTCATAATGAAGATAATGTTGTTGATAATCCAACCATTATTGCATTTCATTTATACAGTCGTATGACACACATATTGTTACAATTGTTTATAAACAAACCGTTAATGTTTGTTTATAAAATAAGTAGGTTATGTTGTTGTGCCATCACACCGTGGTAAAGTTAACATAATGGTATTCCAGCAGCAGATGATTTGAGAACATCAAGTAAAAATGTAGAAAATCTCTTCTTTGAAAACTTAATCATTGAATAGAAATGACAACATTATGATCCAATTCTCTTCTTTAAAACAATGATTTAACAATTCGTATGCTGCAAATACGTCAAAATAAGTTTGCTTTTGTAGAATGGTTAGAAATCAGAAGCAGAAGTTATAAATTTTTAATCTTAATAAAAAACAAAAGGCGTATGAGCCGTCCCGCGAGAAACCCAACATTGTGGACTCTGCGTAAAGTATAGACCCGGATCAGCCTAAGCCGCGCAGGCTAACCCGGAGAGACACTTTTCGCATCCTATGGATTTTCTATGTCAGGAATCATTACTCTATACCTCTATCCCCCTGAGCCGGAATATGTCGGACCGGATCAGTCTGCGCGGATAAGTTCTTATAATTATAAGCCACTGATAACAGTAAGGCCGACACAACTTTGAATAATCCTATAAAGGGGCGTCTTATCACTAATATCATGGTCGACGTAACACGTTGCTTTAAGATGTATCCCATACGTCAGTGTTTCATTGACCTTTTTGTGTTTGGACAAAGTCAGCCAATGTTTATGAACATCCTTTTATCATCGTCCTGGGCGCATTATAACTCGCGTATACAGTTTCTGTCATCATATTCATCAGTCAGAGGACTAAATTACAAGAAACAGTAACCATGGGCTTACAGAAATATTCGTTTAAATTCTTTCGCACACAGAGTCATCAATAATTGGAATGCTTTGCCTACTGATGTTGTTAATGCGGAAAAAAAGTGTTGTGCTTTAAAACTATGCTTGACAAACTGTGGCAAAACAAAAGATACAATCTAGATGATGTCTATTAGTTAACCAAAATGTAAGTACAAGACAGCTTGTTTTAAAGTTTGAGATATTGAAGAAGAAAAAATCGCTATTTAAAGTAAGGTTTATTTTTAATAGATAGCCGACAGTGACCTTGGAATCAAAGTACTCACATAGTAGCTCAATACCTTTTATACCTCTGTCTTTTGATACAGACGGCAGTAATGGAAAACAATAAATGACTCAAAACGAGCGATTTCACATAATTTTACAATGATTTCATAAATGAAGCATGTGTTTCAAGAAAAAGGTTTTCCTATGATATTTAAAAAGAATATGTCTCTTCAAATCATATAAGGTAAATATGGTTGAGACAGTAATAGAAAACAATGTGGGAAGGAGAGATATTTCTGACGCATAAGGACTAGGCATTGTCAAGGAATTCAGAAACAATTAAAGCAGGGTTTGGTTGTTAACCCTTTCCCTCATATAGACGCTTTCTGACGCCTCTGCAGCAGACGACTTTTTGAAAACATAGTGACAAAAGAAGAAATTGCTCAAAACGAGCAATTTCTCCTTTTGCCACAATGTTTTCCACTTTTAGTGATAGGTTATCCATTCAATTATAGAGATTTTCTAAAAAAAAAATAAATATGTTCAAAGTCGTCTGCTGCAGAATTGTCGTATGAGGGAAAGTGTTAAGATTCCAGTTTAATAAGCGTAGAGTAAAGACTCGGGTGAGCCTGTGCCACCTCAATGTTACTGACATAGTCCGAAATGCATTTTCTTTTATATGTATATATAGTTGAAGTTCGCACACGTTCATCCAAATAAACGTATTTAGTTTTAGTTTTAACTTAATTATTTAACATTGTTTGCGAAACAAGCTTTTAGCTTCTATTGATTACAGTAGATGTCTGCTTCCTGAAGAATCTTAAATCTTACAAACATCTTAACAGTTCCATAACTGTAAACTTTTGATTTATGAAAACAACCATGATAAATGTATGGGAAGAAACCCGGAGAAGCAATCGGACCCCAAATCGACATATGCAGCTCATTAATATTTATTTAAGGCACGAAAGTCAATCGTTTCAAGGTTATGTACCATCCGCATACGTTAACTTGTCAACGCCTTTGTGTAAAACAGTTGACGTTACGCACGTGTTTTAAAATAATTAATTGCCGTTTACAATGTCGATTTTTATTAAGAGGTCAGCTTCAAGTCGTTCACTCAACGTAAAATTGTTATTTGTCATGGCATTGGTAAACAATCATTATATTGTATACTCCTTCCACTAGACAGGGATAAGTTGAACAGACTCAAAACGTTACCAATGAATGCACGGAATTAATAGTGAAACAAAGTCGGTATTCACGGTAAAACACTGACACATACCGGGTTTTCGCGAACAAAAAATGTTTTGATGTCTATTGAACGAAGGTAAAGTAATTGTCGAGCTCTTAATTAATTATTGTGTGAACTAATCATTCAGTTCTCTCCCTTGAATACTATTCAGTATACGATTTGCTTCCTTAGTTTTCATTCCTGATTTCGATGCTTTATTTCCTTGTGGGGTCATGCTATTTAAAAACTACATCCAACTACAAACATATATCATGTAAACTGGCTTTCACATACATAGTGTAGGCAACTAGGATCGCTATAGTTTATTGAAACAGTTGAATGCTGTTACCAACAGTAGTTCAGTTATATCATGACAACCAAATCACCAACCCACGTTTCTATTTAGGCTTACACAACTACTCCACACAAGAGTCTTCTCAAATAACTGGTTGCATTCAAACATAGACAGGAATCCCGGGTTCAACCCCCAGTCGCGGTCAAACGGTTATGACATATCCGTGATTCGATATCAGCATATCTATATCGGAATGAATGACATATCCGGGATTTGATATCATTAAATCTTTTATCGGAATGAATGACATTTACGGAATTCGATATCGGAATGAATGACATATCCAGGTCTCGATCAGTATATGTATATCGGAATGAATGGTATGTATATCTGGGATTCGATGTCAGTACATCTTTATCGGAATGAGTGATATATCCGGGATTTCAATATCACCACATCTATATCGGATTGAATGACATATCCGGGATTCGATAACAGTACATGTATATCGGAATGAATGACATATCCCGGATTCGATATCAGTACATCTTTATCGGATTGAGTGACATATCCGGGATTCGATAACACCACATCTATATCGGAATGAATGACATATCCGGGATTCGATAACAGTACATGTATATCGGAATGAATGATTTATCCGGAATTCGATATCACCACATCTATATCGGAATGAATGAAATAGCCGGAATTCGATAACAGTACATCTAGATCGGAAAGAACGACATATCCTGGATTCGATATCTACATCTAGATCGTTAGCCCTCGTCGTTACAGACTGAGCTATTTAAACCCGACTTGTACAAATATTTCAAATAACAAATGGACTGTTTAGCTGTAAATCAAACAAGCGATTGATGTAACTGCCATGTTTTCGAACGGCATATGCGACAGGCGTTAATCGTCTTCCACGTATGAACTAACAGTCTATGTGTGAAAACACCCCAGTTGCTAGGAAAGACTTCTATATGAAGTACAGGTGTGAGAAAACACCCCAGTTGCTAGGAAAGACTTCTATATGAAGTACAGGTGTGAGAAAACACCCCAGTTGCTAGGAAAGACTACTATGTGAAGTACAGGTGTGGGAAAGTCAGGAAGTAAATAGGAAGGACCGAAAAAGAGTTGAAAATTGCTTTTAGCCCCAATTAATAAATCAATAATCAATCAACCAGTACATAATAATGTCGCGTCAAGCGATTTGGAATATAAATGCATCTGGATACAGTAAAGACTCAGATGAGCACATTATCACCCGAGTCTGCACTGTCTATCTACATACAATTCAGTCCTGTATATATGCACCTTTTGACGAAGAACTCAGTACGAGTGTAGCCCCATTAGTTTTACTACAGTATCATTGTTTATGATCCCGCACGGCGACTCAATCAGATCTTAAACATCTAAAAGCGGCTCATACGTCTCTAAGCAGTCTATATAACAATCAAAGTCTAGGTGTATCGAAAATAAGCATACCAAAGTTTTCAACTGATCATTGGCGATGCGTTTTCGCACTTAGGCATTACCCCAAGTAATTAGGCATATAATTCCACATTTTTAACAATTACATTATACAATAAGAAGTGATATCAATTACGTGTCATTACATTGAGACAAAACTATGCATTTCAACGTCAATCGGGAAGTACCTTATTGCACTCGTAAAACATTAAGTGTACGTTGGTAACGTTGGACGTACTGTAATACTGTTTGACATGATGACATAAACATTTGTTTTACATGCGTTTCCTGATATTTAATGGCGAACATAAGTCGTAAAACTTATTTTGAAACAAATGTTACCCCAGATATCGTGTGTCACTTCTGTTTAAAAACATACGTAACTATATGAGCCGTTCCATGAGAAAACCGGTCCTACTAAATACTGCAAGGACTACAAGGACTACAGGGACTACACAAGGACTACAAGGACTACAAGGACGGCTGTAGTATGACAAGGACATATTACCCTGTATAATGTAGGTACAGATTACCCTGTAGAGTGTATGTACATATCACCATGTATGGTGTAGGTGAAGATCACCCTGTATGGTGTGTGTGCAGATCACCCTGTAGAGTGTAGGTACAGACCACCCTGTAGAGTGTAGATGCAGAAAATAAAATACAAGGACATGCAAGGGCGGCTGTAGTATGACAAGGACAGATTACCCTGTAGAGTGTATGTACAGATCACCCTGTATGGTGTAGGTGGAGATCACCCTGTATGGTGTGGGTTATAATAATGTAAGAAATGGAGCCGTCGTTTATGATAAAGTACTTCTTATTGTCTTACATTATTTCAGTAATTCCTCTTATGACCAGAACAAAATTAAAGACTTTAATGTATGAAAGCGTAAATGTAATGAAGCGTGTATATATCTGCAGCCGTCCTTGCATGTCCTTGTAGTCCTTGTATTTTGTTTTCTGCATCTACACTCTACAGGGTGGTCTGTACCTACACTCTACAGGGTGATCTGCACCCACACCATACAGGGTGATCTCCACCTACACCATACATGGTGAGCTGTACCTACACTCTACAGGGTAATCTGTCCTTGTCATACTACAGCCGTCCTTGTAGTCCTTGTAGTCCTTGTGTAGTCCTTGTATTCCTTGTAGTCCTTGGGTAGTCCTTGTAGTCCTTGTAGTCCTTGCAGTATTTGGTAGGACCCTGAGAAAACCAACATTGTGGACTCTGCGTAAAGTATCGATCCGGATCAGCCTAAGCATGCCGCGTAGGCTAACCCGGACAGACAGTGTTCGCCTCCAGTGGGTTTTCTATTTCAGGAATCATTGTTTTACACCTCTGTCCCACTGAGACGGAATGGGTCGGCCCGGATTAGCCTGCGCGGACTGCGCAGGCTGATCTGGGTCGATATATTACGGAGAGTCCATAATGTTAGTTTTCTCGTGGAAACGACTCATATGGTCCTTAACTCTTACAAAATCAATGACATTGAGATCTTTGCAATGAGCTGTCTCACCTGAAAGTGTTTACCTTTTACTTACTGGTATCGAAATATTCCAAAATCCTTATTACATGTAAAATGAAGTCTCCCGATTTTGAAGTTTGCCGAGTCTATACTTAGTGGAACGCGGCGCTGAAAGATTTAATGTGTGCCTGAAACTGTTTGGAATTTAACTTTCAAAAACGTCCTATGCAACTTGGTGGTATAGTATACTAATTGCATCTGCTCCCGCTCAAACTTTAAAAAATGTGTATTAAGTTTCAAAATAAATATCATTCAAAGTTACTCAATTAATAACAAGTATGTCTGTAGTGTAAAAAGTGCGTTTCTGGAGAATTACATTAAGTGTCTACTAGTAAAGTATCTAGATATATATGTTTGCATTTCATTTTGCATTTTATTAATAGTTAGCTTATTTTACTGCATGAATTAAGAATCGCTGACGACAGAGTACCCGTCGAAGGAATTCAACATGAAACGTGATTTAAAGTTTTTACGGCATTACTTTCATTAATGGTATTCGTGTAGGTTTGTGATAAGTTGAAGCATACATAAATTTTACACAGCATAATGTTAGGATAGCGATCTACATGTGAGAAAAATCCATAGTCGCTCTATTGAATAAAGAGGCGTATTCCTTCCTTAATTTGGACAACAGTTGTTGCCTAAGCAGTATAGCACATTGAAAACAATGTGGGGAAAAAACAAGTATTCGTTTTACTCTGTTAACATTGTTTTCATCCCTACAATAAGTTGGCGTGGTTGCATTTATATACAGTCACATATTTTTTAAAAACAGGCGACTCCAAAATATATTAAGAAAATAGTTAAACAAATGAACGATATAATTATTAAAAATTCAATCGTCTTATTTACGTAACCGATAGACAGCGATTCCTTGGGTATTACATCTTTTGCTAGAATATATATGCGTTAATGGTGTTTAATAACTGGGTCGTGACCAGAATGCCTATACGTGCTTGAAATCTAGAAATCTTCATTTACTGTTCTCATAAAATTGTGTCGCACAACTGCCGCAATTGCTGGATTTCTGCAATTTCCGGTAATTCGATAAACTAGCCATGTTCAGCGATTTCTGGAAAATTAGTGCTTAATTATTTATAACATACTTTTGAGAAGGGTATACAAATGGTGCAAAACATATTTCGAAACATCAATAAAGACTTCTACAATAGTGGAAATGATAGGCGTGTTTGTATGGTAGTTTATAGCAGTTTATTAATAGGTTTATATGAAATAAACATAGATAATTTCAAAGTCAATTTTGAGATAACAACATGTGTATACAAATGTTCGTGTATTATTTAAAAGTCAACCTTGCTGTTGTAATATTTTTTTCAATGTAAATTATTTCTATCTATGGAATATTTTCAAACTATTTTAAATGATTGAATTTTAAATATGGCCATAATACAGATACAGACATATACATGTCAATCGTTTACTTCATTAATGTAATGTATACTTACATAGAACTATAATAAATGATTTTGATTTTCTGAACGAAGTAGTTTACTTACGTAAAATAAAAAGATAGAACAATTCCGCTCACTTTCATGAAGAGGCACACTATAATTCGACAAATCAATACATACACGGTTTAATTGATGAATTATTCGCACCATACTTTTAACAGCTTTTCGGTTATGTAACACGTTACTTTACTTGATTCTGTTACTTGGAATATAATAGAAATTCGCGACAATGTAGGTACAGATTGGCCGGCTTATTCTTAACTGTTCACTGACCGTAGTACAACTATATCATGCTCCTATGTATATTGGCTGGTATAAGTTTGTAGTATAAGTTTGATACAAACATGTAAGAGCTCACGCCTTAAATATAATGTATTTCAATGTTAATAATTGATCCATTTGCACTTGCAGTCCCAGTTTGGCGATACAGCAGCAGACGACGTCTAATGGAGCCATTGGTCATATTCCAACACTGTTTTCGATATTCCTTTAAATTAATTTTCCATAATTTTACAAAAGTTGAATTCAAAGTCGTCTGTTGCAAGGTTGCTGTTGTGTGTGAGAATATGTATAAAGGAGGCTAAACGGAAACGTATCTAGGGCTAGTCGAATGTAAACTATCTTTATACATCCCTTGATAGTTTTATCATGTAATTTGAAATAACTGTTTCGATTACATGGAATAGATTGTATGCGGGAAATTACGGTTGACAAGTGCAATGTTATTTTTAGATTTATAAATACATTTTATTCGTCCTCCTGTCAACGCATTCGTCTGCCTTTAAGATTTATCGTGATCACTTCCCTGTTTTAATACAAATCAGTGGGGTTTATTTTCTTTATTCATTTTTGCGTGCACATATTGCGTGGGTAAATCGTGTTCAGAATAAGTACAAAAACTAGACGCCGGAGTAATAATACGAATCAACCCTCTCCCACATACACCAAATCTGCAGAAGTCGAATTAGGAATTGTCTAGGTTAATAGGTTAAAATATGTTAAACCAATCTATAATATTGAAAGCAAACTTAGTAAAAATCATTGTGACAAGTGGGGAAATTGCTTATTGTGAATAATTTCTCATGTGTTTTTCAGCTATGGCATGTGAACCGGCTCGCCTGTACAATCGATCGTCAAGTTGTCGCCGAATAAATTGAAATGATAAGTGTTAGTGTATTAGTTGTTAATTTTCAAAAGTGTTAATGCCCGCCGCATGTTGATGTCGACTGTTAACCTGACATCAGCAATGTTTGCCTTTTAGTTATAAAAATATTCAAAAACTCTTATTCCATGAAGAATAAAGTCGCCCATTTTTTAACATGGAAGAGTCTACTTTTGGAAAGTCGGCGCTGAAAGAGTTAATAAGAACAAGATCAATACAAATCTGTTTTACGTTTTATTATCGTTTGTACAATGTATATGTTTTCTTATATGATTATTGAATGCGCTTAATGAGGTACTATTTTTACAGTTGTTATAGTTCGTGTGTTGATCCTTATCCTGCTGTGAACGACTTAAATAGCATTGCGAACGATATAGACCAAGATTAGTTTGGCCATAAGTGTAGTCTTATAGAGTCGCTTTATAAAGAATTGTTTCTAATAGCCCAGCCTCTGTCGCTCTATCGATATTGACGCGGGGTGTCAATCCAAGGCTTGTAAGTTCGAAAGCCAGCTCAGACAGCATTTGTTCTGTCATTTGACAAAAGTCAAAGCGACAAGCGTCATTCGTCTTCCACTAATGGGCTAATAGTTTATGTGGAAAGCATGTTGTGTGGAGATCTGGTATGGGTAGATGAAATGGCCGCCGTTATATGACTGAGAAGATGTTTTAAACGACGTGAAGTCCTATTCAATCTGATTAGACACAGCAGTATCATAGAGTTGACATTACGACAGACCGGGAAATATGACATATTGACTTTGATCTAAGGTCCTTTTGATCTAAAGATGTGTGAAGAGGAGGTACTAAATCAAGTAAGTTAACTAGAATTGGACGGCATATTTTGTAAATTGTTAAAATAGTTATTTCCCTTGATTAAAATTGTTCGTGCTTTTACTATTCCGTTACACAAATCTGATATTGGTTTCCTTCTTGCAAATTAGCTAAATTTTCAAGCGGGGTAAATTGGTTTCCTTTTTGCAAATTAGCTAAATTTTCAAGCGGGGTAAATTGGTTTCCTTTTTGCAAATTAGCTAAATTTTCAAGCGGGGTAAAATTTTTAATTTACCTGAGCCTTTCGGAATGCTCAAATATGCAAAACCTAAGGAATTATAGGGGAGTTTTCTCACTCCATTTTTCAATTTCAACAGCTAATGGGTACAATAATTGCAAGATGCAGCAATTGGCGCGGGAATCAGCATTTTATGGCTTGAGAAATACTGTTTGATACGAAAAACACGAAACCCGCTTTTAAATATATGATATAAATATATGATAACAATAGTTTTTTAGTTAAATACGTAAAACGAAAACAAAAATACCTTTTCCCAACGTGTTGACCTCGATCTCCCAACATTATTGTAAACATTTGTCTGCGCATGCGCGTCCTATTTTTCCCTTAATATATATTTATAAAATTGCAAAACTTAGCTATATAACTTCGAATTTATGAAAATATACCCATTTTCCTAATGTAACGGGAACAAGGTATACATAGGTTTATGTATATATATCACTTCTACAGCCTTGCTATAGAAGCCGGCTAGCTATATACATAGCGACGTTGGTAGAGTGTTTGACCTTTGTGTGAAGTTAAACAACGTTCATCGAAGTTAGTGCCTGGATGGGCGACCCGCGATAGCTTAACGCCGGTACACGTTACAAATGGTGTCAGCGGTGGGTGTTATTAAAAGACTATGGATTTAATTTACATTTTAATTATAAAAAAAACTACTCGCATATAAATAGACTGGTTCACTTATCTTAATCTTCTATTGCAAAATCGAACGAGAGCTGACGGTAAAATAAGGCGCATGCGCAAGCCCATTGTCCCAGTGAGAGCTTTTTCACAACCAGTATATGCACCCGCGCAATAACTGCGCCCGTACACTCGTCATTACGATGAAGGAATGACACACTCGTCATTTATTTTAACGCGTTTGTATAGCTATATGTATTTCCATAAATATAATACCATGAACCTGACAGACAAGTGGGTAAATGCAATAACGTCATTTAAACTTACTTTAAATAAACAAACTAAACTTAAACATAAACAAGGACGTACTTATACTTATTTCTGCGATATAAGCGTCATTGAATGATGGATATTACAATAATACATGCTAATTGAATACAAGTAAATGGGCTCGAGCTCCAGGGTAACCAACCTTAACTTAATTATTTCACTTGCTATAAAAGAGTCTCTTGAACTAGTCTATGACTAATATTCGAATATAGCAGAGACAGATCAGACTACGAGGGTGCGCTGAAATATCTGTTTCGACACTGGTCGTAAATTCCGTATGGTTAGTTTTCATTGAGTGACGCTAACAAATTCCATCCCACAGACAATTTAATTATAACTGGTCTTCGCTCTCAAAGACAGTTATGATATCTCTTTTCATTAAATCTGACAGTTGGTCATAAAAAACCCTTGTTTGGTTCGATTTTCTATTATGTTCTAGTTCTATAAAAACACTGTAACATGATAACCCTCTATTAATGCAATGAGTCGTTCGAAAAGGGATTTTGTTGGCAGTGCGAACAGTGAAGCCACGGACAAACCTATGTGTTCGCAGTGAAGACACGGACAAACCTATGTGTTCGCAGTGAAGACACGGACAAACATATGTGTTCGCAGTGAAGACACGGACAAACCTATGTGTTCGCAGTGAAGATACGGACAAACCTATGTGTTCGCAGTGAAGACACTAACAAACCTATGTGTTCGCAGTGAAGACACGGACAAACCTATGTGTTCGCAGTGAAGACACGAACAAACCTATGTGTTCGCAGTGAAGACACGGACAAACCTATGTGTTCGCAGTGAAGACACGGACAAACCTATGTGTTCGCAGTGAAGACACGGACAAACCTATGTGTTCGTAGTGAAGACACGGACAAACCTATGTGTTCGCAGTGAAGACACTAACAAACCTATGTGTTCGCAGTGAAGACACGGACAAACCTATGTGTTCGCAGTGAAGGCACGGACAAACCTATGTGTTCGCAGTGAAGACACGAACAAACCTATGTGTTCGCAGTGAAGACACGGACAAACCTATGTGTTCGCAGTGAAGACACGGACAAACATATGTGTTCGCAGTGAAGACACGGACAAACCTATGTGTTCGCAGTGAAGACACTGACAAACCTATGTGTTCGCAGTGAAGACACGGACAAACCTATGTGTTCGCAGTGAAGACACGGACAACCCTATGTGTTCGCAGTGAAGACACGGACAAACCGATGTGTTCGCAGTGAAGACACGGACAAACCTATGTGTTCGTAGTGAAGACACGGACAAACCTACGTGTCAGAGGGTCACCAGGGTCCAATTCCAACAACCTTATTTAGTATTAAGTAATACTTACACGACTATTTGAGCAGTTCCACGAGAAAACCAACATTGTGGACTCTGCGTAATGTATCGACCCGGAACAGCCTAAGCATGCCGCGCAGGCTATCCCGGTTAGACACTTTTCGCCTTCTTTGGATTTTCTGTTTCATGAATATTTACTATCTAACTCTATCTACCTGAGGCAGAATGTGTCGGCCCGAATTCCGCGCAGGCAGGCTGATCTGGGTCGATACATAACGCAGAGTCCACAATGTTGGTTTTCTCGTAGAACGGCACTTTTTTATCATTTTTTGTTTCCTTAATAACAATCTCAAAATATTTCATTTCTTAATAAGAATGGTAAGTCAGTAAGGTAAATATTTATGTCAACCTATTCATATACTTAAATACATTCATGTTTTACAAAATATAAGGGAAACAAACATGATGAAATATACATTTAAGTATTGAAGTATTTCTTAGCGCTAAGTAAGGTTGGCGGAATTGGACCCAGAGTCACATATCATATGTCTAGATGAGCAATGCTCCAGGAAAACCGATCTTAGTGTATTTATGACAAAATAAGGATCGGATTGAGGATCCATTATATCCGATCCTTATTGATAATGTCTGTCTTAAGTATAAAGATATATTATGTGACTAATTGGTGAACCGTGTAAGACAAATCAAACTGCACGACTACGTAGGTTGATCTTGATCTGTACTGGTGGTAAATGTCTCTAGATTGGTTTTCTTAGAGAGCCGTTCGGGAGTTACCTTTTAATATATAATCAAACTAGAGGAGTAGCCCAACACACCCCAAATAGCTCTAGATAAGGGGAATTATTTCATGTTCTAAAATCCTTATTAGACACCTTAGACTGAGACGATTATTTTGAGTTCACACAACATATGGCTTCGTAAAGTAATAAGAGAGATATTGTGGGGGAAAGACTAGTTTACTCCGCATTATCGTGTCTTCTGACACTTTTATACCGTTATGTGGAGCTAAAACGGATGTACAACAAAGCGCCAAAATGTCTCATCAGCGTACTTAACTAAGACGGTATCCATCAGATATTGCTTACTAGAAATAATAGCGTAATTGCAAACGAATAAAGTCGCAGAATGAATTGTCTCTCCAACACCGCAAAACCAATAGTGGCATGCGTACTATTACGTAGAAATCCGGGGGCGTATTAATATTGTCCTAAACTTACCCAGCACTCGGGCACGTGTTTTAACATAAACAACCAATCAAATTACGGTCTTTAACTAACCGTGACTCGCCGAACACTCAGGGTGGTAGGACACCCCTGATATTCGCGGCCAAATCGTTGTCTAATTAAAACGGCGGTGTTTTAAACTTAAAGATCAGTTACATTTAAATCGGGAGGTCTACTTTAAGATATGTTGTCACATTTTCATTTATGTTAAACAAGTGTATTCTTTTTGACGGTACATATTTTGACGTATTTTTTTTTATCTCCCCTGATTTTGACGGAGTTTTGATAGCAAAAACCGACAATTTGCGATAAAAACGACCCTGATTTCTCTTCAATTTCAAAAAGTTAATCTGTCGAACAAGACGTATATTTTTATAACTACACTGTAAATATGGATTTCAAAATAAGTTCAAGACGATCACCTGCCTTCCAAATACAATTCCTGGGTGAAGCATGCTATAATAATTATAGTATCGCCGGTTGAATAATGGACCTCTGTGAAGAATCAGTTGTAATGGGCGGTTAATTTAAACTGATACTTCACAAGTGGGTAACATTAAATGGTTCTCATAGGGTGATCCAAAGTCTCCGCCTAATTTCCCGAATTTTCTCTGTACACGGAGCCTCATGATAGTGATTAAATATATCAGAAAGTTATTCGGTTAACCCTTATTCTGCTAAACCCTTTTTAATATTGAGCAATTCCTCTTTTGCAAGATGATTTATCTTTATGCAATAGCTACACTTTCATTGATAAAAAATACTTTACTTTAAAAATGAATGTTTTATGTCGTTTGCGATTGTATTTGGGAAATATTTAATATTTGTGGCGAGGGTCTCGTAAAAAATGTTCATGAGTTCGATTCACGTGACATAAGGACGTGGGATATGCTCACATACAGTGGCACATGTCGCAAAGACGACTTTTGGAGCTCACATACAGTGGCACATGTCGCACATAATGACTTTTGGAGCTCACATACAGTGGCACATGTCGCACAGACGACTTTTGGAGCTCACATACAGTGGCACATGTCGCACAGACGACTTTTGGGGCTCACATACAGTGGCACATGTCGCACATAATCACTTTTGGAGCTCACATACAGTGGAACATGTCGCACAGACGACTTTTGGAGCTCACATACAGTGGCACATGTCGCACAGACGATTTTTGGGGCTCACATACAGTGGCACATGTCGCACATAATCACTTTTGGAGCTCACATACAGTGGAACATGTCGCACAGACGACTTTTGGAGCTCACATACAGTGGCACATGTCGTACAGACGACTTTTGGGGCTCACATACAGTGGCACATGTCGCACAGAATCACTTTTGGAGCTCACATACAGTGGAACATGTCGCACAGACGACTTTTGGAGCTCACATACAGTGGCACATGTCGCACAGACGACTTTTGGAGCTCACATACAGTGGCACATGTCGCACAGACGACTTTTGGAGCTCACATACAGTGGCACATGTCGCATAGACGACTTCTGGAAATTTTGACAAAACAGGGGCGTAGCTTTGCAATAATCAATGTGTAGGCCGTAAAGTATCGACCCGGATCAGCCTAAGCATGCCACACAGGCCTACCCGGATAGACACTTTTCGCCTCCTGTGGATTTTCTGTTTCAGGAATACCTACTCTACACATCTATCCCCCTAAGACGGAATGTGTCGGCCGGATCAGTCTGCGCGGACAGCGCAGGCTGATCTGGTCGATACATTACGCAGATGTCTATCGCCGCAGCTGCATTATGGGGCATTTTGAGAAAAAATGTGTAGGCACGTGCCTACAGTGCCTAAAGGGAGCTACGCCCCTGCAAAAGGAGCAATAGCTGATAATGAGCAATTTCTCATTTTGTCAATACATGGTCAACTTGATTCGAAAAGTATTCCTTCAATTACAGACAGTTTCCATAGTTTCGGTTAAATGTTTTTAAAATCAGCTTCGAAGATTTGTTGTTTGCGGGAAAGGGTTGACCAAATAGATCTTTTATTTTCTGGTTTTTCCACCGGACACCATTCTTCAAAGACAACTGGCTACCTTTATATAATCTGTTAAGCCAGTGAACTAAAGATATCGGATCGCATTGATTATCTTTTTTTTTTTTTTTTTTTCAATCTTTGAAATTAACTATTGGATCGTTTTTTGCAGTTTTTGTGATCAGTTATGGAATTGAAATAAAGGAGAAGATAAACAATATTAGAATCGGCAGGATAATCCTACTCTACTGCGATGGAATATTACCGACAGAAAGACGCAACGCGCAGAAGTAGGGTGAACACTTTCCCACATTAAGCAAATCTGCAAATCTGCAGCAGACCACTTTGAAAACCACATTGAAAATATATTGCCAACAAAGGAAAAATCTCTATAAATGAAACTATTCTTATTGAATAAAGTCGAAAACATTTTGGCAAATAGCTAGATAGGAAGTTTCTGCTTTATAAAAAGAACGATCGTTGCATCAAAATACATCTACATGTGGGAAATGGTTAAAGTCTTGAAAAGGAATCGAATTGACCCCCCACAGTTTCAAAATTAAAATACCCGTTTATCATGATTAAGCATTTCTTTTATCGTTTGAAAGTTTGCAATGCAGGTAATTTGCTATTACAAAAACTAAAAATCTTCACATTCAGCTGGTATAATTTGTTGGTGCGTTGGCATTTTTTTTAACGATATATTTACATCAAAGTAAAAAAAATAGCTCTCACTTTTGTATCAATACTTTATTTCTACTCAATTTCCCAGGTATACAATGTTTCGTTTAAATAATGAAAATATATAATGTGTTTATCATCAGCAATTTCTCATTTTGCAACAATGTTTTCAAGAATCGTTTTTTGCAGATGCATCAAAATGCGTCTGCAAGAGGGAAAAGGTTAAAAAGGTGTCATCACACAGGATCTTTCTTTTAAAAGAAGATGACTCTTAAATGATCTAATCACATTTACGGGTTACCTAGTCCTTGGTATTAACTTTATTATGTTGTATACACTTTAATCACCATTGTATTATGTTGTATACACTTTAATCACCATTTTATTATATTGTAGACACTTTAATCACCATTTTATTATGTTGTAGACACTTTAATTAACATTTTATTATGTTGTAGACATTTTAATCAACAATTTATCATGTTGTAGACACTTTAATTAACATTTTATTATGTTATAGACACTTTAATCAACATTTTATTATGTTGGAGACACTTTAATCAACATTTGCGCTGGTCATGATGCACGACTTTAAATTCCCTAGTTGAATGTTGACAACAACTTTCATTCCTTACACACGGATATGGTGAGAATAATTTCGAATCTTTTCAAGTATATTCATGATTAAGAAGCGTATATGAAATTCTTTTTTATAGCCGTCTGTTTACCTTCCTGCATACACTATCTATAGGTGGAATACGAGTGATGCTTATCACAAAGACGGGTCAAGACGTTTCGTAATCTGTCGGTATCTGCTTTCCCGTGTTAACACTTTATATATTGTTTGAATCTTGAATATGAGTATGTTATGAGTAATATTTCATCAATTTGTGAAAAAGAAACTTTGAAATAAAATGACATTATATCTGCTATCTGATGCAAAAATTCATCAAGTTAGATTTCTATTTTCAAATGCATTTCAGAAAAATCACGGCGGCTAGTTTTCTCTCACCAGAATTCCGCACAACATTATTCCAAGACAACTGGTTAGCTTCCCGCATACACTATATAATGGTGGAAAACGAGTGATGCTTGTCACAATGACGGGGTCAATCTATCTTTTTTATAACCGAAACAAATGGCTTTTTATCGTACGTTTTGCTGTTTCATAATGACAATTAACCTATAATCCATTTACAATGTAGTCCACTTATTATCAGGTCTACATTGTTCACACAAATTGTCTAAAGTACATGTATATCATTACATGCTACGTAAATGTCGTTTTAAGTCGTGTAACACAGTATATATGGTTTATGATTCGAATCCCAGCGGAGACAGTGCGGTCTGTTCCGATATGACCGATAGGTGAGCCGGCAGTTACATGGAGATAGTTAAGAACCGAACGTAGGCATACCTGATGCTTGGTTAACGGACATGATTCGAGTAGTTTGTTTGTTGTTTGTATGGTACTCTACGCCTATTTAAAAGAAAACATAAGGGTGGCGAGTCAGGCGTAATATTAACGGTTAACCCAACCTCCAGGCGCCAAGGAGGGAAAGTCATTACTACAATTTTAGAGTGTTTGGTATGACCCGGCAGAAGATCAAACCGCCACCGCCGGCACGCGAGGCGGACACTCTACCACTACACCAATGTCGTGATTGGGCTTCTCAAGAGTCAGATATGGCTGGTCCTTTCATCAGGGTCGACATTATAAGAAACACTTTTACTTTGCCATTTTTTGCAATAAATCACTGAGTTGCAAAGTATAATTTGTACTAATTCAATACATCAAGTCTTGAGAACTACAACAGAATGTGACGCATAATTACAAAAGAACTACGCCTTGAATCTCTCCACTATTTTCTAATTAAATAATTAGTCCCGCTTTCGTTCCGTGATTGATTGAAAACCAACATGTTTAGTCTAATTTAAAATGTCAGACGAGAACAATCGACAGAAGAGAAGAGTGTGTAAAGACTGAAAATACAGGCGTTCAAAGTATTGTGGTGCATGCATGTAGACTTCAGATTTGGAAATCGGCGTGTTTGAGTGGATAGCAATCGGGGATTTTAAACTGGGCGTCCCTGGTTCGATCCCCAGTCGCGGCACGACAGTCATGGTGGAGTGCCCTTTGGCAAGGCACATTTCTTAGCCTTGTACTGGTTTGTCCACCAAGGGATCCTGAATATGTGAACTGTCGGCGAGATATAACTGATTTATCTTTTTAAAACGGCGTAAAACCCCAATACAACAAAAATGATTGCGCGATAGCTATAAGTTGCCACAGGTAATGATTGCTTTTTTTACATTTTTGTTAGTGGATTATTGAGAAGTAACAGTGAATTATATCCAGATATACCTACGGTTTAAAAAAAGACAATTTTATCAAGTGATAAATTTCACTGTTTACTCCGACCTTTTCATATCAGCAGTAGGTTAAAGCATGAAATAAACCATTGCTTGTTAACAAGTATGTTTGAGAAATGTTTCCATTCGTGAACGCCTAAAGATCTATGTTCACTCCTGGCAAAGACGCTCATGAACATATCCCTTTTGATCCAGATCTTACAGCGAAACAAACCACGTTCCACTATAGTACAATCCCTTTAATAAATGTCCTTACTTATCATACGATAGTTGATTCAAAACAATGTTGTAGTAATTCTAGATTTTAAATTTACCTATACAACTATCGACAGTTCTACGCCTACGGTGAATTACTAAGGATTTGTCTCCCGATAGTATAAAGGTTCGTTTGTCATGGTCAAGTTATAAAACGTAAGGTTTTGATACCCAGTAAATAACGGTTAGTATATATGTGATTGAGACTGGGAACCAATTTCCTGTTGAAACGGTTTCAACTGCAAACCACTAGAATATGTATTTTGAGTATGACTGTCATGCCAATCCCCAGCGTGTCATTTTTTAATTTCAATTTATGTAGACAAAATATATATATTTTGAAATATCACGAAATAATAAAATAATGATATAGATCAATGTTTACATAACCTTATAAAAAACCTGAAGTATATTGTATACAGTGGTCTCCCGATATCTCGAAATCGGAAGGGATTAATAGTTTACCTCGAATTATGGATGTTTACTCAATAAATGTGTGTGGTGGCAACCTCGTCGTGTATACATAAGTGTTGTTTATAATGAAAAGCAAGCCAGTGCTAATCTCCGATCAACGAAACAGCACTATTTTCCTAAGAAAGATCCTTTCGATGAGATGATTGAACAATATAATCGAGTGATCGGTAAGGGTGTAGATAAACTGTACATTTTACAGGGGCGTAGCTTTGCAATACTCAATGTGTAAGCCGTCGTGAGAAAATCAATAATGTGTACTCTCCGTAAAGTATCGACCCGGATCAGCCTAAGCATGCCACACAGGCCTACCCGGATAGACACTTTTCACCTCCTGTGGATTTTCTGTTTCAGGAATCACTACTCTATACATCTATACCCCTAAAATGGAATGTGTCGGCCGGATCAGTCTGCACGGACAGCGCAGGCTGATCTGGTCGATATATTACGCAGTTGTGTATCGCCGCAGCTGCATTTTGGAGCATTTTGAGAAAAAATGTGAAGGCACCCTAAAGGGAGCTACGCCCCTGTTGAACGTGTATGTCAAATAATTTTTGAATGCTTCTTTCCTTTATGGGTGTGGGTCAGGATAAGATAGCATGGATCAACGAAACAGCATTATTTTCCTAAGAAAGATCCTTCCGATGAGATGATTGAACACTATAATCGAGTGATCGGTAAGGGTGTAGATATGGATTAAGCCTTTCCCATTTACAGACCAATTTAGGCACACATGAAACAGGCGAAATCTGAAATCACTGTGCCAAAAGGTGAAAATGCTCATAACGTGCAATTTATCCTTTTGTCACAATGGTTTAAACTCTTTTTAATAATCATACTTTAACTGTCCGGATGTTTTCAAAGTCGTCTGCTGCATATTTGTGGGAAAGAGTTATTTTTAAGGGACGACTGTCTGACGCTCTGTGGATCTCACATTTCCTAACAACGAAACCTATTTGAATTATTACCTAAAGTCAGAAATCTACTTCACTATGAATTATGAGTATTGATAATTCGAATTGGAGAACTGAAAATCTGTACCAAACAAAAATGAGGTACGTGGGTGAGTCAACAAGGTAAAATATTACTACAAAACACGCGAATATGACATTACAACCTGATATATGGATATGTTTTCATGTTAAACACAATGATTTGAAAAATCTATTCCGAGCGAGATAAGCATAGTTAATTTTCAGACCGAAATTCGTAAGACAGACCCCTCTATAGGCTTCAAAATATTCATGTTTGTGCCGTGGCAAACGGAAATCAAACTGTACATTGTACAGGGGCGTAGCTTTGCAATGATCAATGTGTAGGCCGTCTCGTGAGAAAATCAACATTGTGGAATCTGCGTAAAGTATCGACCCGGATCAGCCTAAGCATGCCACACAGGCCTACCCGGATATACACTTTTCGCCTCCTGTGGATTTTCTGTTTCAGGAATCACTACTCTATACATCTATCCCCCTAAGACGGAATGTGTCGGCCGGATCAGTCTGCGCGGACAGAGCAGGCTGATCTGGTCGATACATTACGCAGATGTCTATAGCAGCAGCTGCATTTTGGGGCATTTTGAGAAAAACGTGCCTACAGTGCCTAAAGGGAACTACGCCCCTGTTATACGTGTATGTCAAATACTTTTTGAATGCTTCTTTCCTTTATGGGTGTGGGTCAGGATAAGATAGCATGGATGCGCACGGTTATCTAGACTTATACAGATCGACAACGTCCTGTAGGGTGGCTTTGTTTTCCTGCAACTGTATTGTTATTATTTTAGATTAAGTGCGACAAAACGTCATTTTTTTGCTAAGGCTTAGCCCTTGATCATAGTAGTAATACCATTTTTTGGAGTTGGTAGCCTGCCAATTGCTGTTAACACCCTATAACGCATTTTATGGTGAGACTGCGCGAGAAAAATAGTTCGTCCTGGATTCAACAACACTGCATTTTAAAGGTTAAGATTACCCGAAAATCAGCTACTATGAGCGATATAGGGCCAACAAGGTCCTCCTGTTTTCAAATTGCCAGTTTCATAATATTTACTATTTTTGATATGATCTTTCAACTTCTTAACAATAAATACATAAATATAAGCTGCAATTGTTATTTCCTTTGGCATTTTCCCTTCTTCTCCAAACTTCCTGCAGCCCCCGAGCCATGAGCACGTTCAGTGCTTTGATTATATATTGTCAACGCGAGATCAGACTCTACTTCTAAACATATTCCAGAAAGACTAGATAAGGAGGATTAAACAGCTCTTGCTTTCACGATATCTCTGTAAGCACTCATTACACAGTGTGTGTATACCACGTGACTTTTACGTCACAAATGCTACGGTGGACAGAAATATTTTACTTCGGTTTAGAAGTAAAAACAAAGGTAACTGTTTTATTTCTTCATCATTTTTAGTAGCTGATTTTCGGGTGATCTTAACCTTTCGAAACGACGCATCATTTTGAGTCTGGAATCTAGACAGGCGTTTTACGATATCGGCATTGAATTACTTTACATCTGTCTTTCTACACCAGCTCTCCGTTTCTGAACACCATCTCGACTTCATATAGAGGTATTGGTGGTTGCACATCGTACATAATGTCAATGAAAGTGGATGATTTGTGGAATATTTTGTTAAAAATTAAATGACTGTTGCCAGCTAATACCCATGTTAGTCATCTCGTACCGCCAATAGTTCCTGTCTAAAAATCAAAATGCGGTAACTTGTTGACATATGAAGCCGAAAATTGATTTGATTCGACATCACTAACCCAAAAGAAATAATGTTAAAATATATGAATTACATGATTAATAATTAAAATGTATTTCTACGCTTTCAACATACTTGATCGCGCGTAAAGTTCATTGGTAATTCCTAAATATTGTAAATCGAATAGAGTAAAGGCAACTTTTCGATTCCGACTCAAAAACAAATTCAGATATTCGTGTCCCAATGATAACATATATACTCAAACATTCAAATTATTTAAATGATAATAAAATAAATAACATATACGGTAAATGTGCAAGTGAGTCTAGGCGTCGGAATTTCCAAAAATCCTTTCGAATAAAATGTATTTTCAGCGATAACGTTAATCAGGAATCTAAGTACTAGATAGAGTATTTCATTTTAAATTCCTGCGTAAATACATCAAATTCTCAACCAAAATTAACCTGAACAACCCCAGCAGACGGAATAAGATAGTCAAGTCGCAGGTATAAAACAAATTATTTAAATGACATTTGTTTTTTATCAAGATAAAACGCTTCAATACTAAATAATTCGCTAACTCGTGTATCGGTTTATAATTATGTTATAATTAAATCCTCGTAACGTAGCGGTTAGCATGTTCGGCCGTGCATGTGTATGCCAACTTTTAGTATATTGATAGACCATCATACTGTATGTGCAGTATTTTGCTTTACTCCAAATGTTATCTGCAGTTAGCCCCTTGCTGTGAGCACTTTCAGTGCTTTGATTAATGAAACATGGCGCAGTCTACGCCGCTTACAGAGCCCTATCTCCGGTTTTTCAACGGAGTTTGATTAGTGGTTTAGTTTCTTCAAACACTTCGATGAACCTTTTCTCAAAATGTATTAATATCGCCCACAGCCGGAGCATTATCAAAACTGGATTTTGAGAACAGGTTCGTCGAAGAGTTTGAAAAAACTAGACCACCAATCAAACTCCTGTAAAAACCCGGAGATAGGACATTGTAAGCGGCGTAGACTGCGCCATGTCTCATTATAAAGGGTGAAGAACTAAAAAAGTTTTTACATTCTTATCAAGAGCAATTATTGCTGTCTGACCATGCAAATATGACGTCAAAGGTCACGTGGTATACACACACTGTAAACCCTGTGTTGTGAATACATGTACTCAAAATAATCGTCGTACTAAGATGATTCTTTTAAGAACCCGAAACACAGGTTTTGAAGGTCAAATAAGGATTTTAGAAAATGTAAAAATTAATAACTAATTAATTATACAACTTTATATGTTTACAATTACGAAATGACACACTTTACACATTCAAGAAAATGTATGAATGGCGTGTGAATCATGCCCAACTACCGCATTTTGAGTAACGTATAATCATTTTTAATGACGTGACATCATAGTTTAGTGACGTCATATTACCATATTTGGTTAATCCGTTGTGATTCGCTTTATCACGTGACAATCAACATGAATGTGTGCCGAAAAATGTGCAGATATATGATAAAGTCATTGATATATATATATAAACTGTGCGATAGATATGTTGAGAATCTATCTCTGTGCTTTTTTTGTATCTAAAATGTGCACAATAAAATCGGACGCCTGTGTTCGAACAATCAGAAGACGAGCCCATGTAGCTCAGTCGCTAGCAAGGTTGACTGTCAAACCGGGGGTTGTGAGTCCGAATCACAGCTCGGCTAACATTCCCGACGTTTGGCAAAAGTCAATACGACAAGCCTCATAAATTTTCCATCAATTGACTAACATGTGAAAAAGCAGTCGGTTTCTTGGAAAGACAGTTGTGTAAGTTTTGTACTGGTTACAGGAAACTCACACCGTGACTACAATGTTGGTTTTCTCGTGGGGAAGATCGTATGATGACAAAATGATGAGAACAGCGTAAAATCCCTATCAATACATTAATCGAACAGAATCGACCACTTTATCCAAAATTGAATTATGTTACCTTCGTTTTATCTAACACGTGAATCAGTTACATTAAACATCCGTGACCTCAATCCAATGCTTACCCAGACGCTCTCAATTTGAAACATTCTAATTGATTAAGATATGAGGAAATGGCTAGAATCATTAACCTTTTTTCCGTTATGATAAGGTCTTCTTTGAAACAAACTAGGAAGTTTGAAAATACAATTGAAATAAACTTCTGATGTGCAGTTAAAACAAGTTTGGTGAAGGACAAATTCCTCCGTACTTTTCTCACAATGTTTTCAAAATGTGTCTAAACTCGTCTAAGTCAGAGTAAAACTAGTCTAAAGTGATTTACCTTACTAGTCTAAACCCTTCATATCAGTTCAATAGTAATTGAAAGACGAGGTTAGGAAGCAACAAATGTCAAAATAATTATCCGAAATTTGATCTGCTATTTTGAAAGCCCTAGCCACGTGAAAATTGACTTTTTGGACATTTTTAGATAAAACTCTTTCAGCGCCAATTGTAAAACTTAGGTTTTTGAAAACAGTACATATTGAGGTGAGTCAGCTCGTAACAGACTATCTCACTTTGAAATCAGCATATTATGCGTTTTAATTATTAAAATAATCCAAAAACTCTTCTTGCAATCAAATGGAGTCGCCCTATTTTGAACATGGACGAGTCTACCTAGGGAAATTCAGCACTGAACGGGTTGTGCCTTTCCCTAAGAGATATCGAGGGCTTGGCGTGAAACGGTTGTAACTTAAAACCTATTTTGAAAAGCCTGGTTTAGGGGCAATTTTGACCCCTTTGTAAACAATGCAAATTTAGGTGCCATTGCTCAGAACGAGCAATGGCACCTAAATTTCCATTGTTTACCAAGAAAATGATTTAACGCTTATAAAGACTTTATGGCGAGGTGATTTGCCTTGGTACAAAAAATACCAGTTTAAGTTACAACCGTTTCACACCAAGCCCTCGATATGATGTTTGACACCTTATGAAGCTGACGATTTGTGAATACCTTGTGGGAATATGTAAAATAAATGATAAAAAAGAGCGAAGTCTCCCTTTTCTAACATGTTGTAAATATGTATTAAAACTGTACTTGTAATCGGTTTGATCTTCGAGTGTTTCCGATCGAAATTTGTTCTGTTCACCATTCAGTCAGCACAATGATCAGAAGAAGAATCTTCCATTGTGCATTTTAATCTGAATCATGTCATCCTAGGAAGGTTCGTCTTCGATCGATATGCTCGGTATTTAACATTGTCCTACATGCATGCGCTTTCTCATGCCCCTGTAGCAGATGGCTTTTGAAAACATTGTGGCAATAGAAGAAATTGGTCATAATGAGCAATTTCTCCTTTGACAACAACGTTTTCACCTTTATTCACAATATTTCTTTCATTTATAGAGATGTTACATATTTTGACTAAAAGTTTTAAAAGTCGTCTGCTGCAGATTTGTTGAATATGGGAAGTGTTTTTTTATTTGAACATAGTTATGGAAGGAGTTGTTGACTCGGCTCAAATACAGATAGGAATAAAGCTAGTTTTCTATGAGTCAATGGTGCCACGAGTGTCATTGAGCCCTCCATGGGAGCCCGCCCGAGGAGCCCGCCCGGGAAGCCCACCGGGGGGAGTGTACAAGTTGGTATTTCTGATCAGCGTTGGTTAACGTCAGTCTGTATAGCCTCTCTGTTTTATAATTCTCTGTACAAGTTGACAGAGTCTTCTCACAAGCTTGTGATAATAATTTGCGAACATTTCATGCCTTGTTCGGATGTGTGTGGATTCACAGGCTTATCTGGGGGGAAAGCTTTTCGCAAAAGCCGGCTTGTACCTTTTCGCACATACATGTACTAAATAATGACTGGGTCGTACTCCAGAAAACGAACCTTGGCGAATTTATGACATGTATAACTAATCAATGTCGTCTGGTCGAGATGTATTATAAAGCATATTGAATTGCACTAATAAGAAGCAACTGTTCGTTGATCTATCGTGGCGGACTTGACACTTAAATTTAATTTCAAAAGGTGAGTTTACTGCAATGTTACATAAACATCTAATCTGACCAAAAAAACACAAAACAGTCGAACTGGTTTAAACTTGATATTGACTACATTAGATGTTTTTGCGGCAGACCCTCTATTTCTGAGGCCTCTGCATCAGACAATTGTTCAATTTTATTCACTCAATATACTTTCATTTACAGAGATTGTCAATGTGTTTGCTATTATGTCGTCTGCTGCATATTTCTTTTGCATGTGGGAAAGGTAAGAGTGGGGAAATTTTCGGATTTTACGCGTATCGTACAGAGTTCATGTAAATAGTTGATCTTCCACCCGTTTTGCACACTTCCCTACGTTTTTCTTAGGATATATAAAAGAGATGCAAAGTATAGTTTAAGGATATTTACAAAATGTAACTACAGCTCCTTATCCCTTTCCCTCATATAGACGCTTTCTGACGCCTCTGCAGCAGACAGCTTTTTGAAAACATGGTGACAAAATAAGAAATTGCTCAAAAAGAGCAATTTCTCCTTTTGCCACAATGTTTTCCACTTTTAGTCATAGGTTATCCATTCAATTATAGAGATTTTCTATTGTTTGACAAAATATGTTCAAAGTCGTCTGCTGCAGAATAGTCGTATGAGGGAAAGGGTTATACGAACGAATCCAGATGCCCCCCTGAAGTAAACGACATACGAAAACATTGTAGGGAAATGCGATATGCTATAAACCAACCAGTTCTCCTTTACCAGCAACCTTTTTTAACTGTATATATTTCAAAGTTATGCTTAATTGTTTCGAAAAACTACGGTCGTTTCTTCAGCTGTTTTTAAATCAGATCGCTCTTAATAACGATTTAGTGTGAAACGAATGTGAGTGGAACCAGCGTCCTACCTGTTTGAATTCAAACTATTTCATTGCCACTTGGTCAGGTAACAGGAAAATACACGCCACAGAAAAACTCCGCCATTTCGAAGTTTCGGAATGAATTACATTTACGATCAAGTTGTGACTTTTGGACATTAGTCATAGCTGTTTATTAAAAGTTTTCAGGATGCTTGTACGGCTGAATGCCGGACATTTCAGATATTAACCAGGCTGTGCGGAGGTGCAGGCTGATCTCGACTGTCGCTTGCCTCATATTCCTAAAGATCGGTTCACGTGTGACGTGGCCAAAGTCATGTCTCACTTACAAGGAGTTCAGATCCAGATTATCATCTACATTGCTTTTAATCTGTGTCAACGCGTTCCAATTGCGATGATTATAATAATTGAACCGGTCCACGACCAAACCAACATTATTGACTCTCCGTAATGTATCGACTCGGATCAGCCTGCGCAGTCCGCATGCTTAGGCTGATCCGGGTCGATACATTATACAGAGTCCATAATGCTGGTTTTCTCATGGAACAGCTCATTTATAATCAAACAATTTAAAAGCTAGTAAACCAACATGATCTCATTGTTCTTAACCTGCAATCTCCAAAAGTTTATTTTCTTGTGACGTGCATCGACTAACCATTAGACGTTTGATATTTTTATGATTTTTCACATTAAACAATGAAGTATGTTGAGAATTTATGTCAAGTAATTGTAAAACTGTTGGTACTGAACCCTTTCCCAGCAAGTTTTCCTTTTGCCACAATATTTTTAATTTGATCAGTAATTATACCTACAATTATACAGAATATCCATGTTTTTAGTAGACATTTTCAAAGTCGTCTGCTGCAGAGTTGCTGTATGTGGGAAAGGGCTAACCGTTTAGCAGATATGTAACTGTTATAGTCGTCAGCTTTAAACATATTGGATTGTTGGCAAATACTTGTATAAGAAAGAGAAAAACACCGCAAGCATAAACCATATTTGCTCATAGCAAATTCTCCTTTTCAGACAACTTTTTCAAATATCGTCTCCAGTAGAGAGGCACCAAAATGTCTCAAAAGAAAATAGTTAAAAAAAGTGAAACGGATAGTCTAAGTCTTATCGGTGTTTGAAAAGACTGTGGAAAACAACAACACACGTACATCAGTATTCCTTCTAGCTCACAGTTCAAATACATGACTATATTAGATATGCTCCGAGAACAACAACCGTAACTTAATTATTACACGTGTGATCAAATATATGCTTTCGCATTCATACTATCGGATTGAAATTGAAACTGTTTTTGAGAAGTTTCTTGCGACCAGTGCAGAGGCAGGTTAGACTGCGCGGATGAACTGACTCTTCTGAATTTGCATTGGTTGCACAGGCATTAATGTTGTTGGTTTTCGCACAGTACCATTCCTATTGAAACAACAACCTCTTGATTTCTATGAGTAAATTACGTTTGTCTGAAATAAAATCATAGACTTTATTATGATTAGAGGAACGTGCATGCTATAATTACTGGTGCAAATCAAAGACCGAACATGTTACTTTAAGTGCTCCTTGAAAGTAATAAAACATTCCAGTCTTTCATGAAGATCAATCACACTTTCTTGAAGAGTTGAGACACATTAACCCTTATCCTGCAGCATTCCTTTGATTGGTTTCGTGATCCGTTATTATTTGATAAGTTCTTGTACATTCATAGAGAAGTATGTGCGAACTATGAATAACCGATCGAATGTGCAGACAGATCTTGGCCAACTTGTTTGCACATGTGGTTTGAAGTATTAGATGATAACATATGCAAATTATGTTAATGTCGCTTATTGCAAGAAACGGTTTCTTTAAGAACTCGTCTGGCTCTTTAAATCCATTCATACACTATTCGTATCAAGACATAGTATAGATCTATCAATCTTGCAGATTCAGAGCAGGGTACAAGGGTTCGAACCCTGGATAGGTCACACTAAACACTTTACAAATGTTAGTGGTGATGACTTCCATCCCACGGTTCTTATGCTCTACTGTATAAGTGGCAAATGTAGCGACGTGGACTTTTGAAAAAGTTCAACTTTCTTTGTTGTTCTACTTAGATTGTTTAACTGTTGGTTCCCGAATTGTCAAGTGTACTAGGAACTATTGGACCAGTCCTTGGAGAGCCGGGTAACCTTCACAATTCATCTTACTAACTTCACGGACATTGCAAATGTAGATAGTTTGTCAAGTAAACATAAGTGTAGATAAGATAAATCTGTATTAACTATTGCTGTAATCGATTTTGCAAAAGTGCTGCTTATTTCTCTTTATAAACCTTTCTCACATACAGACGCTTTCAGACGCCATTGCAGCAGACGATTTTTGAAAACATTACGACAAAAGGAAAAATTGCCACAAAGTTTTCATCTTTATTCAAAATTTAAACTTTCATTTATAGAGAATTTCCTGGATGTTATAAAAGTCGTCTGCTGCATAATTGTTGATAGGAAAAGATGTACCCATCCACAATGAAAAAAGTACAGAACACTGTTGCGCTGTTTTAAACAACCAATACTTTACTGAACACAGATTGTTTTCGCGTAATTCGATTGTTAAAACAACAAAGCATCGTTGCAAATGGTTGGGAAGTACAATCAGCAACTTTAATGAAAGAGAAGGGCTTGATCAGACCGCGCGAAGGATGCAATTTTCTCTTGTCGCTAACGCCCGAATGTCAAGTTTCGCGAGGCGTGGACTAAATGATTATGTTATCGATCCAGACAAGAACTCTATAGTTCATAAACCATACGTATAGTGAAACAAAAACGAATTAATGCACATTGTACCTATGTGCTTTAATATATCGAGAACCATGATCCCTAGCATTTGAGTCGTCCCATGAGAAAACCAACAGTGTGGACTCTGCGTAAAGTATCGACCCGTTTCAGCCTAAGCATGCCGCGCAAGCTAACCCGGACAGACACTATTCGCCTCTTGTGTATTTCCTGTTACAGGAATCATTACTCTAGACCTCTATCCCCCTGAGAGGGAATGTGTCGGCCCGGATTAGCATGTGCGGACTGCGCAGGCTGATCTGGGTCGATATATTACGCAGAGGCATTAATGTTGGTGCGAGAACAAGTGCCCCACTGGTGTGATACTAATTTACCTGTGTACGATCTTGTCACGGATGACCATTAACTCGGCTCATAGTTTTATGACACACAGGGGCGTATCTCCCTTTAGGCACTGTAGGCACGTTCCTACACATTTTTTCTACAAATGCCCCAAAATGCAGCTGCGGCGATACACATCTGCGAAATGTATCGACCAGATCAGCCTGCGCTGTCCGCGCAGACTGATCTGGCCGACACATTCCGTATAAGGGGGGATAAATAGAGTAGTGATTCCTGAAACAGAAAATCCACAGGAGGCGAAAAGTGTCTATCCGGGTAGGCCTGTGTGGCATGCTTAGGCTGATCCGGGTCGATACTTTACGCAGAGTCCACAATGTTGATGTTCTCACGAAACGGCCTACACATTGATTATTGCCAAGCTACGCCCCTGACACAGATGTGTGTTTTCAGTCGGATTTATTAGTTGTTTCATGAAATACATATGGCGAGTAAAATGATACACGGATTAGATTAATTGAAAATATAGGAATGTCATACAATACTATTGTTTGACATCGTAATTGTGTCAAATAATATACGACCATCCTTAGTGAAGATAAACTCAGGAAATATTCGTTCAAAGTCTTATAGAACAGATGACGTACCTACTCCAAATGTGGTAAAATAGAAAAAAAAGTAATTATTTCTGTTATTGAAAAATAAAAGTGACATAAAGAGAATTCTAGACTTCAACCCAGACTAATAAAAAAGGAATCTAAAACTAATTCCACGAAGAATAACCCTAAAGGGTATCTAATAAATCTTGTAAATGGTAAAGGTTACGATGTCTGTTAGAAACCAGTATCACTTGATAATGTTAACGTGGCTATGACCTTTGTGTGCATACATGTTTAATATGAGGTTACATGTAAGGTATTGTCATCCACTTAAAACTGTTTGTCATTAAATATGATCACGAGTTCCTGTATTTCTAAAACAAATCATACATTTGACGACGATACATTTATATCATAACTTAGTCAAATTTTTAGACAAAGGTCAGAATCAGCCTTATATTGCAACGTATTTAAGAGGATACTATTCGGATCTGTCACGGAAATTGTTATCAGGTAAACTCACCTAAAAGTGGTTCATGTCTCCCACGAAGTCAAACCTACGGAAAGATCAGCTCGATGATTTGTTTTAAAATCTAATTATTTTGCCTTCCTCATGGTGATAATATTTACGACTAGAATGTATTGACGGTGTATTTGTTTCAAACGATATTGAGAATATGTTAGCCCTCCTATTCGTTTCTTGTGTCTCAGACACAATATATTTCATTTGCAGAAACAATTAAATGTGATACATAAATATTGTCTCTTTGTTGGAATGAAATTAAATCTAGATAAAACGAAAATAATAGTTTTCCGAAATGGTGGTGTTTTAAAAAATAACGAAAAAGGGTATTTGAAGTTAAATAAAGCTTGTTTTAGCATATCGAGGGCTTGGCGTGAAAGGGTTGTAACTAAAATTGGTATTTTTTACCAAGGTTTATCACTTCGCCATAAAGTCTTGATAAGCGATAAATCATTTTTCTTGGTAAACAATGGAAATTTAGGTGCCATTGCTCGTTCTGAGCAATGGCATCTAAATTTGCATTGTTTACAAAGGGGTCAAAATTGCCCCTAAACCAAGGTTTTCAAAATAGGTTTTTAGTTACAACCGTTTCACGCCACGCCCTCGATATATAGATCGCAAAACAAATTTGGATACTTTATTCCGAAAGATGCTTTTATAATTGTTTGATTCTATGATAAAAACCTATTCTCTGTTTAAATTCAGATATTTTGTGGTTTGAAAATAGTCACGCCATAGAAAAGGTTCACATTGATTTCGCATGTGTTGTCTTAATCAAAATACACATATATGAAACAGTGTATTTAGGACTGGATTAAACTCACAAAAATGCCTTTTACAAGATAAACCTAAACAATGCTGTCATATGCTTAGAAGTTTAGATGAAAATGGCAAAAAGAATAGGGCATCTACAATTAAACATTTTTTATGAGTATGGATTTGATTGTGTATGTATGGATAAATGACGGTGCTGGAAATTGTATTCACTCGTTAAAGTGCTTCAAACAACGTCTCTCCAAAGTCTTCAGCAAAAGATCAGAGATTCGCCTAAGTCAAAATGTTATCAACACTTTAAATCTAGAAAGGTATCTTTCCATGAATATTTCATGCTAGTGTCGTCGCATATTGTCAAATTTTCGATGTTCTAGTCATTATTGTTTTCTATGCTATTCTGAAATATTCAGAAAAATAAACCTGAGATATCAACCCCTACCCACATACAGACCCTTTGTGACGTCTCTGCTGCAGACGACTTTTGGAGATAGTGTGGCAAGTAAACTTATTTTCTACGGAGAAGTTGCTGTAGTGTCAGAAAGGGAAAAATGTGACCATCTTTTTTTAAATCAGATAATTACTTTTAGATGAACATGTCTCTAATTGAATTATAAAGGTTGTTTTATATACTAATTCTTTCTATATTTGAATATCTTCAAAAAGTTAATGATGTCACTCAAATTAATTTATTATGTACATGTAAATTATGTATAATGGGACGGAGGCCTTATATTACTGAATAAAACATTTGTATTTGTATAAGTACATGTATGAGTTTTTCTTTAAATATTTTGCATCGTAAAGAGTTTTCCTTGTCTATGTAATGCCTTTAAATATATGAACCGTCCCGCGAGAAAACTAACATTGTGGCCTATGCGTAATGTATCGATCCAGATCAACCTGTGCAGTCCGCGCAGACTGATCCGTGCCGACATATACAGTCTCAGGGGGATAGAGATATAGAGTAATGATTCCTGAAAAGGAAAATCCACAGGAGACGAAAAGTGTCTATCCGGGTAAGCCTGCGCGGCATGCTTAGGATGATCCGTGTCAAAACTTAACCCAATGTTGGTTTTCTCGCGAGACGGCTCAAGCATATTGTGTTATTCGTATGTCTAGAGTGTTTCGCAATAATTCTAAGAAAACTGTCATACAATTTCCTGCAATCTAAAACAAAAGACAGTTTGATAAATACACACATAGGCTAATACCTTATAATTTGATCAAGATCGAGGTGCACGAATGTGAAGACTGATCTACATTGTTTCCAAACACATTATTATAATTTAGTTAAGACATAACAGATACATATTGAAATACATGGATTCTCCCATGCCATTTATAAAAATAGCATTTCTCTACACAGCAAACGGTGATACAATTCAATGGTAAAAAGATACCACTTTACTCAGGAATATATATCGTTCGACTCTAAAAGTTATATCACACTTACATAAATATTTCTCTGTTTGCCAAACTACTCAATATATATGAAAAGCAACATTTGTTCATTCGAAATTGGGTTATTTTACCACAATGTTTTAAAAGAAGAAAAAACATCCATGCGCTCTAATCCGAGGTTTTATCACAACGAGACTTCCTTTTAAAAGTTTCTTAAACTAATGAATTGGTCACATCGTACATTAGAAGGCTGAATTATGTATCAGGACATGCATTAACTAGCGTAGATAAATCACGCGAAATACCGATTGTGAACCTATGAATCACTAATAGTTCTCAGGCCGTGTCTTTTGTGTTCGTTAATGATCAATTCGTTAAATTATATTTATATATACATCATCAGACAGCATTGGACTTTCAGATCTATAAACATCCTAGAGCCTTACAACTTTACCGAATTGACTATCTTGATTAAGTTACAAAAACAATAACGTGTTCTTTTTACATCTTTGGCAATATTTGTTTCTGAATAAGTAGCTAACTTAGTCTGCATGTTTGCAACCTTAGCTTTTAGCAAGAATAAGGTCAATTGTGGGTAAAGTTGCAAGCCTCTAGGATGTTTATAGATCTGAAAGTCCAACAATCTGTTTAACCCTTTTCCGCATACAACACAGCTTTCAGGATTTATAGCAAAATATTGGTTTTTCTAAATATGAAAAGTATAATTATTGAATAAGGTTGAAAACATTGTGTGAAAAGGAGAAATTGCTCAATGGTAGCAATTTCTCCATTTCCAAAATGTGTGCAAATGTCGTAAGGCAACATCAATCGAACTTAACATCAATTACAATGAAATTGCATGTTTCTATATTATATGTGTGGACATATCGAGGGCTTGGCGTGAAACGGTTGTAACTGAAATTGATATTTTTTTTACCAAGGTTAATCACCTCACCATAAAGTCTTTATAAGCGTTAAATCATTTTTCTTGGTAAACAATGGAAATTTGGGTGCCATTGCTCGTTCTGAGCAATGGCACCTAAATTTGCATTGTTTACAAAGGGGTCAAAATTTCCCCTAAACCAGGGTTTTCAAAATAGGTTTTTAGTTACAACCGTTTCACGCTAAGCCCTCGATATCTAATCTCAAATTGTTTAAATTATGGTTGAAATACAAGATGGCGAACTTGGTAGATCGTGATCAGACTGAACGAAGGTGAATGGTTGTCAGGATCTTTGCTTGTTTTGGGTTGCATAGACCTGAAGGACGGGTTTCGTGTGACTTCACTTCATTTGTCATATTAATATAAACTAGGTTATGTAAGAAAGAAGTTTGCTGAATTGTAGACCGATCGTTTCGAGGGCTTGGCGTGAAACAGTTTTGGCCCCTTTGTAAACAATGCAAATTTAGGTGCCATTGCTCAGAACGAGCAATGGCAACTTAATTTTCATTGTTTACAAAAAAAAAGGTTTAACGCTTATATCGACTTCATGGCGAGGTGATTAACCTTGGTAAAAAAAAAGCAATTTTAGTTACAGCCGTTTCACGCCAAGCCCTTGGTTTGGTTGTGCTGGAAGGCAAACTGACAGAACAATATTCTCGCTCTGCCAGGACCAATAACCAGTAATCGTAGCAGATGGATGACTAACGTGCTCCTTTAATGCAGTTTGATGAAGTATACATATCATTGTTTTCGACATATATATGTAAATTGAATACTTTGCAACTGCGTGGAAGCTTCTTTTTCTTGATAATTTAACTGCTTGAAATGCTGAGTTTATCAGATTATTCTCAATAAGCAACGTAAAAGTATGCAATAAAGTATCATTCTGCCATTTTAAATGGCCAGATAAAAGACGATGGTGTGTGTTATTATTGATGTCTCACTTTGTATGGAAATGACGTGCTCTATTTTCTCATATCTTTTATGGCTGTTCCTATCCCCATTTCCTACTATCATCTAATGAATGATTAATAGGTAGAATCGTGTCTTAGATCTAGAGACTTAGATGGGGTTTTTTTATTGTAAATGTACATTAGTGTTTCATCATAAATTGAACAATTTCAATACCTTGAGTGACATGGACAAACACTTTGCTGAAGTAAGTAGACGACTGCGTGCTATTGTGTTTAGAGAATACGATATTGTGTTTGCGAAGTTTTTCAAAGATCGTTTTGCCAGTAAAGGCTCCAAATGTCGTCTGTTACAGTCAGTTTTAAAGGAGAGCAGTGACCGGAAACTCTGAACAGAAGATTGACGGACAGTCTTATTGGGCTCCGTTTTATCTCTGTTTCTTTCAAAATGAGATTGGTGTTCTACGATATATCACAGGGTTTCCTGGGCTATTTACATTGTAGAAATCTAAGGCATTCTCAGAGTGTCCTAGCTGAATCGGTCGTAGGCTTGTTGTAAGCTGTCGTTTGGTTGGTTGACTCGGTCAGCACTCATCGAGCACTTTGAATACAGCTATGTGTTTTGGTCAGCACTCATCGAGCACTTTGAATACAGCTATGTGTTTTGGACTTGAATCACGGAACTGCATGTTAAGCCTCATTCAATCATATCGGAAGTATCAAGTTATAATTAAACCTTTCCTACATTTAGTCAAATTTGGATGCATCTGAATAAAATACCTTTTAAAAAACATTGTGTCATAAGGAGAACTTGCTCCCATTGACATATGTCTAATTTTACCACAATTCGTTCATCTCCTTTCAATAATCCTTTATATTTATAGATATATTTCAAATGTTTGCCTATATGTTTCCCACTAAATCGGCAGAGGATTTGTTATAATAGTAAAAAGGGTTGAACTGCATCATATAACATCATTAAGAGAATCAAACGAGAAATTTAATCATCATGAAGCTTGTGGGCAATATTAATCCTTTCGCTGCCAAAAGCAATTAAAGGCTTTTGCAAAAAATGACGATTCATGTGAGACAGCTCGTAACGAGCAGTCTTTCCTCAAATCTGCATTGTTTCCTGCTGGACGAAAAACTGGAGTAGTCAAATGTTCAACATGGAAGAGTCGACTTTGTGAAAAAATTCGGTAGTGAAAGAGTTAATCAAGCTATCATAAATCGAACCTCTTCTCCATATTATGAACCAAAATTCAACCAACATGGCGTCACGTGAGTACTTTATCATCCGCCGATCATACTGTCATATTGGTGAATATTTATTTTGTGTAATCGACATGTAACGCTTAAGCAGCGGATTTTGCATAAATTGTTGGGAAAACCAAATTGCTTCAAATAAGTGTTCCAACACTGTGTCAAAGTCATAGATTTAGACCTAGAGTCAAACTTGTGCAAGCGGTCACTTCACTTGTGATCAGCGGTCAACCGCTTGAAACGGTCACTTATTCATACAAACCAGTACTAGGCTAGGAAGTGTGCCTTGCACCAAGGACACTCCACCATGACCGTATATAGGATTTAGGGTTAACTGAAAGAGCAGCACTGAACGAAAACGTGTTACAAGTACATGTAGAACTATTAATACAAATTGGTTTGAAAATGACACATTGTTTACATTGACATCGAAACGGGTATAGGGCTAACTAACATCTTTCTAATTGACTTGCATATTATCATGGTTCCTCGGAAATAGAGGGGATGTCCTCGTTATTTGATAAAGCAGAGATTTAATTAAATGATATGCGAATAATATTCATGATGCGGTCAAATAATGCCCACGTCGGAATAAAGTCAGATAGTGTCCGGTGTCACATGCAAATGGGAGCAAATTAACGTGAATTAACCCGATCCCATATACAACAAACTGTAGCGGTTTACTTTGAAAATATCCCGACAAAACTATCGAAAATGTCTATTTATAAAGGTATAATTATTGAATTTGAACAATTTCCCTTCTGTTTTCAAAAGATATATGTTTCAAATGCGTCAAAATTATGGCAAGCCGTTTTACAATTTATTCGATTTAAAGATATAATTTAGAGATATATCTCTTTAATTTGGAGAGATATCTCTTAAACTTAGAGAGATATCTCTTAAACTTAGAGAGATATGTCTATAACATGCTTGAAGAGTTATATTTCTAAGTTAGTAATATATCTTCATGTTTAAGATAGTTATTATGTTAGAGAGATATCTCTGTAAATTATAAAGATGTCTCTCTAAATATGTGTTGGTTTATGCAAAATTCTTTCACCCCTTAGTCAGTTGTCAAACATATGCATGTTTCCTTCGACCAAATCAAACGCGCATATTTTGTATTCATTCGACGTAAGACGAGCCCCGGTAGGTCAGTCGGGAGCATTGCAGGCTGTCGATTCAGGTTGTGTGTTCGAACCCAAGCTTAGCCAACATTTTTAAAGACGTTTGACTTAAATCAATGCGACAAACGCCATTAGTCTTCACTAATTTGGCTTACAGTCGATGTGGAAAGCAATAATAAAAATAAATAAATCAATCATTTGGAGCAGAATTTGTATAATCCATTGCAAGTTAAAATCCTTGTATACGTAATGCATGATTATATAGCTATGACACGAGAGCTTGAAGTCATCTAATACATTGTACATGTAAGACAGTAGACGTCAGTAATAACGATTTGAAACTGGTATTAACTTTCAAATAATATAAAATACAGCAGTCTTGGCAGTCTGAACCATGCTCTGCGAAAACAAAGGTAAACTATAATACATTTTGACCTGTGTGGATCAGGATCAATTCGTGGTTTGATTAAGTTATTTCGTAGTGTATTCGAATCGTCATCGTCATCGGTAGACGTCTCCACGACACTTTTCAAATACTAGGGAGTAGTTATTACACGTCTATACAAGTCTCAGCGAGATATCTCTATAATATAACTCTTTCAGAGTCAAAGGCAAGATTGAGTTTTTTGAAAACAATGCAGATTCAGGTGAGTCAGCTCGTAACGAGCTGTCTCACCTGAAATCTGCATTGTTTGGCTGTGAGTTATAAAAATATTCCAAAAATCCTATAACATAAAAATAGAGTCGTCCGAGTTTGAACATGGAAGAGTCTACTTTAAACAATTCGGCGCTGAAAGGGTTAAAGAGATATCTTCCTAATTCAGAGCGATATAGTGTTAACGTTCTTTGAAGTAGATATCTCTCTACGTTAGTAAAATTTCTCCCTACGTTAGACAGATATCTTTCTAAGTTAAAGATATATCTCTCAATTAAGAGATGTAAGACTGAGAAGTATCTCTCTAACATAGAGAGATATCTCATTAAGATAGGGATATATCTCTCTGTCTTAGAGAGATATCTCTCTTATTTAGAGATGTCTTCTTAAAAACAAGATATCTCTCTAATAAGTGAGATATATCTCAAATTAAGAGGGATATCTCTGAAACGAATAAATAGTAAAACGGCTTTCCATACGAAATGTCTGCATGTTGCCGGATATCACATTTGAGCCGTTCCGTGAGAAATCCAACATTACGGCATCTGCGTAATGTATCGATCCCGATCAGCCTGCACAGTCCGCGCAGACTGATCCGGGCCGACAGATTCCGTCTTAGGGGGATAGAGGTATAGAGTAATGATTCCTGAAACAGAAAATCCATAGGAGGCGAAAAGTGTATTACGGGTAAGCCTGCAGGGCATGCTTAGGCTGATCCGGGTCGATGCTTTACGCAGAGTCCACAATGTTGGTTTTCTCGCGGGATGGCTCATATATATACATATCTGCGTAATGTATCGACCAGATCAGCCTGTGCTGTCCGCGCAGACTGATCCGGCCGACACATTCCGTCTAAAGGGGGATAGATAGAGTAGTAATTCTTGAAACAGAAAATCCACAATAGGCGAATAGTGTCTATCCGGGTAAGCCTGCGCGGCATGCTTAGGCTGATCCGGGTCGATGCTTTACGCAGAGTCCACAATGTTGGTGCGGCGATAGACATCTGCGTAATGTATCGACCAGATCAGCCTACGCTGTCCGCGCAGACTGATCCGGCCGACACATTCCGTGTTAGTGGGATAGATGTATAGAGTAGTTATTCTTGAAACAGAAAATCCACAGGAGGCGAAAAGTGTCTGTCCGGGTTAGCCTGCGCGACATGCTTAGGCTGATCCGGGTCGACACTTTACGCAGAGTCCACAATGTTGGTTTTCTCGCGGGACGGCTCATTATAGACTCGTCGGCTTTGAGCACATAATACACGGCAAAACTGGATATTTTATATTGTAATTTTAACATTTGGTTCTAAAACCATTGCTATACCATGTGAGGTATTTGGCTGATTGCCCCCAAAGTGCACCTAAACGTCAGTTCTTTACATAGAAAAAGATTCAATACTATTTATGGAGTTCTTCCGGAATGTCTTGAGATTATTTCTATGAATTTAAAGAAGTCATTTAATAATTCCCGACGGTGAATGTCTCTTAACTCTTTCCCACATACAGACACTTTCTGTCTCGCGATAATCAGCGCTGTTTATGCCACAATGTGTTCAACTCTTTTCAATACGTGTTCTTCTATTTATGTAGAGTTTCCAATATTTTGACTAAATGTTTTGAAAGTCGCCTGCTTAAGATTTGCTGTATGTGGGAAAGGGAGGTTAATTTCTTCGAACATACAACACATCTGCAGCAGACGACTATGAAGACCTAAGGATAATTATATAACTCGCTCTTTAAATGAAAGAATTTGTAAATAGAGTTTAAAATATTGTGACAAAATTTCTCCTTTTGTCTCATTGTTTATAAAACGTTCTGTCGCCGATACGTCAAAGAGCATCCACATGTTGATAATTGGTTTTCTGTTTTCCTGATATGCAAATCTTAGCACAAATATATAAAAACGGTTCTTTTTGGAGTGTTTAAAACTTGTGTGAATACGAGAACTTGCTTATTAAAGGTAATGTCTCCTTTTCCAAATGTGTCTTCAAAAGTCGTCTGCTGCAGACAGTTAAATGTCGCATGTAAGAAGTAAAGGATAAATCCAGCTGACATCCAATATAATGAAATCTGAGGAGTTCTAATATTAAGCATGTAATACATTCTAATGTCAGAATCTTTGTATACGGATACAAATCCGAACATCTATATAAGTGTTACGTAATAAGTTGTGCAATGTTGAAAGCCAAATAATGTTTCCCCGACGGAGTCCATCTCCTAGAACATTCCCCAGACAACAAATTTGCAGCAGACGACTTTGTAAATATATTGGCGAAAAAATCTACTAATGAAAGATTAATTATTGAATAGAGTTGAGAACAGTTGTGGCAAATGTAAAGACAATCTACTAATGAAAGATAAATTATTGAATAGAGTTGAGAACAGTTGTGGCAAATGTAAAGACAATCTACTAATGAAAGATTAATTATTGAATAGAGTTGAGAACAGTTGTGGCAAATGTAAAGACAATCTACTAATGAAAGATAAATTATTGAATAGAGTTGAGAACAGTTGTGGCAAATGTAAAGACAATCTACTAATGAAAGATTAATTATTGAATAGAGTTGAGAACAGTGGCAAATGTAAAGACAATCTACTAATGAAAGATAAATTATTGAATAGAGTTGAGAACAGTTGTGGCAAATGTAAAGACAATCTACTTATGAAAGATTAATTATTGAATAGATTTGAGAACAGTTGTGGCAAATGTAAAGACAATCTACTTATGAAAGATTAATTATTGAATAGATTTGAGAACAGTTGTGGCAAATGTAAAGACAATCTACTAATGAAAGATTAATTATTGAATAGAGTTGAGAACAGTTGTGGCAAATGTAAAGACAATCTACTTATGAAAGATAAATTATTGAATAGAGTTGAGAACAGTTGTGGCAAATGTAAAGACAATCTACTAATGAAAGATTAATTATTGAATAGAGTTGAGAACAGTTGTGGCAAATGTAAAGACAATCTACTTATGAAAGATTAATTATTGAATAGAGTTGAGAACAGTTGTGGCAAATGTAAAGACAATCTACTTATGAAAGATTAATTATTGAATAGATTTGAGAACAGTTGTGGCAAATGTAAAGACAATCTACTTATGAAAGATTAATTATTGAATAGAGTTGAGAACAGTTGTGGCAAATGTAAAGACAATCTACTTATGAAAGATTAATTATTGAATAGAGTTGAGAACAGTTGTGGCAAATGTAAAGACAATCTACTTATGAAAGATTAATTATTGAATAGAGTTGAGAACAGTTGTGGCAAATGTAAAGACAATCTACTTATGAAAGATTAATTATTGAATAGAGTTGAGAACAGTTGTGGCAAATGTAAAGACAACTACTTATGAAAGATTAATTATTGAATAGAGTTGAGAACAGTTGTGGCAAATGTAAAGACAATCTACTAATGAAAGATTAATTATTGAATAGAGTTGAGAACAGTTGTGGCAAATGTAAAGACAACTACTTATGAAAGATTAATTATTGAATAGAGTTGAGAACAGTTGTGGCAAATGTAAAGACAATCTACTTATGAAAGATTAATTATTGAATAGAGTTGAGAACAGTTGTGGCAAATGTAAAGACAATCTACTTATGAAAGATTAATTATTGAATAGAGTTGAGAACAGTTGTGGCAAATGTAAAGACAATCTACTAATGAAAGATTAATTATTGAATAGAGTTGAGAACAGTTGTGGCAAATGTAAAGACAATCTACTAATGAAAGATTAATTATTGAATAGATTTGAGAACAGTTGTGGCAAATGTAAAGACAATCTACTAATGAAAGATTAATTATTGAATAGATTTGAGAACAGTTGTGGCAAATGTAAAGACAATCTACTTATGAAAGATTAATTATTGAATAGATTTGAGAACAGTTGTGGCAAATGTAAAGACAATCTACTTATGAAAGATTAATTATTGAATAGAGTTGAGAACAGTTGTGGCAAATGTAAAGACAATCTACTAATGAAAGATTAATTATTGAATAGAGTTGAGAACAGTGGCAAATGTAAAGACAATCTACTAATGAAAGATAAATTATTGAATAGAGTTGAGAACAGTTGTGGCAAATGTAAAGACAATCTACTTATGAAAGATTAATTATTGAATAGATTTGAGAACAGTTGTGGCAAATGTAAAGACAATCTACTTATGAAAGATTAATTATTGAATAGATTTGAGAACAGTTGTGGCAAATGTAAAGACAATCTACTAATGAAAGATTAATTATTGAATAGAGTTGAGAACAGTTGTGGCAAATGTAAAGACAATCTACTTATGAAAGATAAATTATTGAATAGAGTTGAGAACAGTTGTGGCAAATGTAAAGACAATCTACTAATGAAAGATTAATTATTGAATAGAGTTGAGAACAGTTGTGGCAAATGTAAAGACAATCTACTTATGAAAGATTAATTATTGAATAGAGTTGAGAACAGTTGTGGCAAATGTAAAGACAATCTACTTATGAAAGATTAATTATTGAATAGAGTTGAGAACAGTTGTGGCAAATGTAAAGACAATCTACTTATGAAAGATTAATTATTGAATAGATTTGAGAACAGTTGTGGCAAATGTAAAGACAATCTACTTATGAAAGATTAATTATTGAATAGATTTGAGAACAGTTGTGGCAAATGTAAAGACAATCTACTTATGAAAGATTAATTATTGAATAGAGTTGAGAACAGTTGTGGCAAATGTAAAGACAATCTACTTATGAAAGATTAATTATTGAATAGAGTTGAGAACAGTTGTGGCAAATGTAAAGACAATCTACTTATGAAAGATTAATTATTGAATAGAGTTGAGAACAGTTGTGGCAAATGTAAAGACAATCTACTTATGAAAGATTAATTATTGAATAGAGTTGAGAACAGTTGTGGCAAATGTAAAGACAACTACTTATGAAAGATTAATTATTGAATAGAGTTGAGAACAGTTGTGGCAAATGTAAAGACAATCTACTAATGAAAGATTAATTATTGAATAGAGTTGAGAACAGTTGTGGCAAATGTAAAGACAACTACTTATGAAAGATTAATTATTGAATAGAGTTGAGAACAGTTGTGGCAAATGTAAAGACAATCTACTTATGAAAGATTAATTATTGAATAGAGTTGAGAACAGTTGTGGCAAATGTAAAGACAATCTACTTATGAAAGATTAATTATTGAATAGAGTTGAGAACAGTTGTGGCAAATGTAAAGACAATCTACTAATGAAAGATTAATTATTGAATAGAGTTGAGAACAGTTGTGGCAAATGTAAAGACAATCTACTAATGAAAGATTAATTATTGAATAGATTTGAGAACAGTTGTGGCAAATGTAAAGACAATCTACTAATGAAAGATTAATTATTGAATAGATTTGAGAACAGTTGTGGCAAATGTAAAGACAATCTACTTATGAAAGATTAATTATTGAATAGATTTGAGAACAGTTGTGGCAAATGTAAAGACAATCTACTTATGAAAGATTAATTATTGAATAGAGTTGAGAACAGTTGTGGCAAATGTAAAGACAATCTACTAATGAAAGATTAATTATTGAATAGAGTTGAGAACAGTTGTGGCAAATGTAAAGACAATCTACTAATGAAAGATAAATTATTGAATAGAGTTGAGAACAGTTGTGGCAAATGTAAAGACAATCTACTAATGAAAGATTAATTATTGAATAGAGTTGAGAACAGTTGTGGCAAATGTAAAGACAATCTACTTATGAAAGATTAATTATTGAATAGAGTTGAGAACAGTTGTGGCAAATGTAAAGACAATCTACTTATGAAAGATAAATTATTGAATAGAGTTGAGAACAGTTGTGGCAAATGTAAAGACAATCTACTAATGAAAGATTAATTATTGAATAGAGTTGAGAACAGTTGTGGCAAATGTAAAGACAATCTACTAATGAAAGATTAATTATTGAATAGAGTTGAGAACAGTTGTGGCAAATGTAAAGACAATCTACTTATGAAAGATTAATTATTGAATAGAGTTGAGAACAGTTGTGGCAAATGTAAAGACAATCTACTTATGAAAGATTAATTATTGAATAGAGTTGAGAACAGTTGTGGCAAATGAGTAATTGCTCATAATGATCAATTTGTCCGTTTTCACAATATTTGAAACACTCGACTGTTGCAAATGCGTCTGGAAAAGGGGTTAACCCTTTCCCTCATATGGCAATTCTGCAGCAGACGACTTTGAACGTATTTTGACAAAAAATAGAAAATCTCCATAATTGAATGGATAACCTATGACAAAAAGTGGAAAACATCGTGTCGAAAGGGGAAATTGCACGTTTTGTGCAATTTCTTCTTTTGTCACTATGTTTTCAAAAAGCTGCCTGCTGCAGAGGCGTCAGAAAGCGTCTATATGAGGAAAGGGGGTTAATAAACAAATCATCGGAAAAAGCACTTCAGCTGCGTCCGCATATTAGTAGCCTTATTGCGTTATGACGCGATCAGCAACAACTCTAACAAGTCTGTTCGATTTCACGGTCTCACGAGAGTCTTCACTGTCAGCGTAAATAAGTATAACGACGAGAAGATATAGGATTGATTGATTGATTGATTGTTTGATTGATTGGGGTTTAACGCCGTTTTTAACAATTGTTCAGTCATATCACGGCGGCCAGTTCACCTACACACGTATTTCCTGGTTTTCGCACACCAGTACTCCACACAACAATCTTCCCAAGCAACTGGCTGCTTTTCCGCATAGACTTAGCCCATTGGTGGAAGACGAATGACGCATGTCGCATTGACTTTTGTCAATCATCGGAAAGAAAGTTGGCCGAGCTGGGATTCGAACTCACAACCCCTGGATTGACAGCCCGCGTCGCTACCGACTGAGCTACCGGGGCTCGGCGAGAAGATACAGGAGAGCAAAGCAACGTGATGGACTGTGTCAACGTACTTACATCCACTCAATCTGATCCAGATCCAAACTGTCCACATCTTACTCACATAGCATGCTTTTTAGAAGCTTCTGCCAACGTCTGTTCATTCTGTTAACCCTGTCCCTCATATAGATGCTTTCTGACGACTCTACAGCAGACAGCTTTTTGAAAACATAGTGACAAAAGAAGAAATTGCACTAAACGTGCAATTTCTCCTTTTGCCACTATGTTTTCCACTTTTAGTCATAGGTTATTCATTCAATTATAGAAATTTTCTATTTTTGACAAAATATGCTCAAAGTCGTCTGCTGCAGAATTGTCGTATGAGGGAAAGGGTTAAGACTTAGCAGATATAGTTTGTGATCTGAACCTATACTTATACACTTATCACAGATGCCAACTTGTACCTAACGCATGCCAGGAGCTGGGTGTGGTCAGAGTTATAGGATCTTAATCCCCAAATTTTCCAATTTCTTACGATGGATTCCCACGTGTTTTATTTTATAAAACCGTCCGACGTCTTGGTCTGAAATCCTAAAAAAAAATACAATAACCGCGTCAGGGGAAATTGGCCTTATTACACCTCCGTATTGGCATCACATCAAGGTATTCAGGACATGAAACTAGTGGGGCTGTACCTCCAGTTTTTGTAAAAATTTACAAGAATAGTCTGCTACACCAGGACGGTCGGTGAAGACTTTGAATGAGTGTACGTATGCACAGGTTTGTCATATTCTTTACTAACGCTTAGGCAGCACGATCTTTTCCTAGATTTGATATAGATTGACACCAATAAGGCATATCACATTTTGAAAAACAATGTTGGAGGGAAATACCGAATGTGTTCATGCTGAGCATTTTTTTCTTTAAGATAGCCTTTTACATCGAAATCTATGACTAAGCCACGCAAAGAAATCTACCATCATTAGTTTTGAAATTAATACCAACTACGATCAAAGTGTTTACATTACTACCTGTTTTGATGTCGTTATTTTTCTTATATTTATTTCTATTTTATTTGTTATTGAGAGTTTGTGTTGTGGGGTAATAACTGTTCTGTATAAGCCTCCCAAATGCTTGTCCGATTAAATGGTAAATACGAACAACCCTGTTCTGACTTCGAGGCGACGCATGCCGATCATGATCTTCGCTGGCTAAAGACTTTCGAATGTCGGTTATCGTGGGATAATATAACATTAAATTTATGGGCCACTATATGGGAAAATCTACCTGTATTCTACGAACAGCAAATACCATGACAAGCATACGCCTATTTGCAGTCTGATCAATGTCATTCTTGTTTGCAACTAAATCATTAAAGTGTTAATGATGCTTCAATATAAGTGATACATGCATCTTTCGTGTCCCTTTATGGCAAGATTTAGCAAATTTGCCCTCTAAACTGAATCGCGAAAACCTTCATGTCACACGAAAATTAGCCTTCCGAAGTTTTGAAATAAACCATTATTTCCCACATAAAGATGCTTCCCGACGCATCTGCAGCAGACGATTTTTGAAAAATGAGAAATTGCTCATAATTAGGAAATTTCTCCTTTTGTCAAAATGTTTTGATCTCTATTCAATAAGTATGCTTATAGTTATAGAGATGATTTATTGTTTGGCCTAGACGTTTTCAAAGTCGTCTGCTTCAGATTTGTTGTATGTGGGAAAGTGTTAATAACAATTAAAGTCCATACATGCTTATGCGGCACTTGCAGATCAGATCGTAAACAAACTCCACGGGGGCACAGGCTAATCTAAAACTTCGATGTTCGGGTTTCGTATTAAATAACCCAAATATTTGGAACCTTCAAATGTCAATTTTCATACATGTGACTCATTAGTTGAAATAAACATTAAAACTGCTACCAGATAAATCATTTAAACAATGATAAAACAATCAAATAAAATCCGACATGTGCAAATCACATTTAAATATCTCGTTTTAAATTTAATGACATCTTTAAATTCATATAAAAAATATTTAACTTACCTTGTTATAAACGGTCCACAGTCACTAATGAAAATTCAAATATGAAAAAATATATATATTAAACGCGATGAATTCAGAGAAAAACAAAACAAAATATTGCGAATTTGATAAATAACAAGCTTTTCGTAGACAAAGTTCACAATATAACAGTATACGTTTGACCTGTAGACTTCATGAAACAAGTTTTAAAACCTCGTCAACGGTCCGGCACACTCATGATGTAATTAAGCGTAAATAATATTCTAGCGCGCATCTCCTCTCTTATATATGTTTTTCTTCCCTGTAACTCCACTGACGGAGACGTGGGGAACCCTTTTACTAATGAAATCCTATACCGTCAGTCCTATTCCGTCAAATCAAACGAAAACATTACTGGAAAAGGATGCATTGCTCAGTTTGAGCCAAAATTCGTTTAACCCTTTCCCACATATGGGTGTTTGTTGACGCCTCTGTAGCTGACGACTTTTGAAAACATTGTGACAAAAGTAGAAATTGCTTATCATGAGCAATGTCTCATTTTTCCACAATGTTTTCAACTCTATCTTATGTATTTAAGTAGGATAATTTAAGATTTTCATGTGACTATACTGTTTTTTGTTTTGCTTAAGTTAACTCTTTCAGCGCCAAGGGCAATTTTGAGGTTTTTGCAAACAATGCAGATTCAGGCGAGTCAGCTCGTAACGAGCTGTCTCACCTGAAATCAGCATTGTTTGCCTTTTAGTTATACAAATATTCCAAAAGTATTATTACAAGAGAAATGGAGACGCCCGATTTTGAACATGGAAGAGTCTACTTTAAACAATTCGGCGCTGAAAGAGTTAAAGAGTCAAAAGAGATTTATTTTTTTAGACAAACAGTGCCGATAAAATTCTTAAACTATATTTCTGAATTCCTTATGGGAAAGTGCTGATGAGTTTTACGTTTTCCCTCTACAGTCAACATTTAAACATGTCTGCCGATCGAGTTCCTTCATGTTTTGATATGTTTTAACAACCATTTCCAACATACAACATACCTACAGCAGACGACTTTTAAAGCACACAAGCTAATGTTAGAAATTCCCTATGAATGAAGGTGTGATTATTGAATAGAGTTGGAACCTAGCATAGATTGAAATTTATCATAATGAGCAATTTATCTTTGTGCCAAACTGCTTTCAACTGTATTCAATATACTTATTGGTGAAATGTTCAATATTTTGCCTGGATGCTTTCAAAGTCGCTAGATAAGAGTTATAACTATGTGGATAAAGGGTAAACTTTGAATGTTTTTGCTGAGAAACTAGTACTTAATCGTGTCTGTCTCGTGAGTTCGACGGTTGGAGCCTATATTTGGGGAAATAAACCTAATACGTCCAGCTAGAAGTACCTCCCCTTCTGTGAACCCTTTCCCACATACAGACGCTTTCGGACGTCTCTACAACAGACGACATTTGAAAGCATTGTGGCAAACATTGAGCTAGATTGGAAATTCTTCTTTCTTTTATAGAGATTTCCCTTAATCTTATCTAGATGTTTTCAAAGTCGTCTGATGCAGATTTGTTGCATGTGGGATCCTATAGCATGAGTGTGCGGCAGCGCTTTATTTCAATATGTTAAAATTACATTAAAGTTGAGTTTTCCTGTGGCAACGCTCATTTTTTTATCTGAGTTTAACGCCGCTTTCAACAGTAGTTCAGTCATATCACGTTTCCAGTGTTTGTTTAACTGGTCCCCCCGCAGCAGATCGTCACGGACAGAGTACTATCTCACCAGATAGATTGTTTATCTATTATTGGTGGAATACGAATGGCACTAATCTCAATGACTTTACTTTCTAAATATAGACGCTTTCTGATGCATCGGCAACAGACGACTTAAGAAAAACATTTTGACAACAGGTGAAACTTATCCACAATGTTTTCAATGTTATAATCAAACTCTCTTTTTCCTTAATGGCGATTTCTTAAAATGTTTAACAAGATGGTTTCAAAGTCGTCTGCTACAGATGTGTATTATGAGGGAAAGGGTTCATAAATCACAGGAAGGCACTGATCGCCGAGTCGGGGCTCGAATTTAAACTCAACAGAAACGAAAATATAATATGTAATGTATAAACAGTTAGAACAAATCTCTTTTTTCATTTGTGTTCAAAAGATATCCAAATGAAGTTATTTTCTTTCTACGCAGTATGTCAATAAGCCGGCATGTTTAACGTTCAGCACGTGATTCGCACGTGATTCGCCGTGCGTTACAACGTTGAGTAATACCTAGTCACACGTTGTGTTCCCTTCGGACCTTTCGTGAACCTTGTATGTTTTACCCTTATACCGCTGTCAGCCACTTTAACCCTTTCCCACCTACAGCAAATATCCGACAAACCATTTTAAAAGATGTCTTGGTAAAATTATAACAAAATCTCTAGAAATCAAAGTAAAATGTACAATTATAGAATAGTGTTGAAAACATTGCTCATGATGAGCAATTTCTGCTTTTGTCATATTGTTTTCAAACAGCGTCGGCTACAAAGACGTCAAAATGAGTCTGTATGGTTGAAAGGGTTAAACAACAGTTGCGTATTACATTTTGCACGATTTGAAGCTATAATTGTGAACCATATAAACCAAGATCAATATGTACGATCGTGCTTAATGACGCAGGAATTCCGAGGGCTAAGGGTTGGAACTTCTCATCAAATATTCCGTATATAATATTACTGAAGTATCGGGAAATACATTTTGCACAAATTTGTAACAACTAACAGTTTGAAAACTCTGCAAGCAATAGTGAACGGCTGTTGTTGTTGTTGTTGTTGTCAAGCTGTTTAAATCACTACATTTAATCGTTCACGCATGCACAAATCTGCAGAAAATAATTTTGAAAACATCGAGGAGAAAATATGGAAAATCCATATACATGAAAAGGTGTCTATTGAGTACAGATCAAAATATTACAAAAGAGTAGGAATTGCTCATCTTGAGCAATGTCTCCTTTTACCACATTATTGTTTAAACGAGGTCTGCTGCAGATGCGTAAAAGGGGAAAAGGTAATAACCGCCTAAAGTAATTGTGTAACCAAAAAGGGTCCGACCTTGATGTATACGAAAAACAATGTTTAAATTAATTAGTTGAACGATGTATTCATGACAATATGGCTTGTATAACAATCCAACCTTTTGAAGTTGACCACATTTTGATCCTTGTAACAACTCTTTAACGGCTGCACAGGGGTGCAAATCTTTGTTGTAAAAGTCGGTCCACCATTAAATTAAATAACTAAGTCGTGCGCACGAGATACTATGTCCTGCGCACGAGTTACTATGTCGTGCGAGCGAGTTACTAAATCGTGCGCACGAGATAATTAAGTCGTGCGCACGACATAATTAGCCAATCAGAATACACTTTACATACATGAATGTTGTTTGAAAATGGCTGATAGCAGAAACGATTTTATCCTATTATATTTTAATAGCAGGGTTACCTTAGCCGTCACAGAGTTGTGTTATTGGTTTGATTATTACAATGTTGGGAACTGATTTGCGCCACTGTATTTCCGCTATCAGCCATTCTCAAACAATATTCATGTATGTAAAGTGTATTCTGATTGGCTAATTATCTCGTGCGCACGACTTAATTATCTCTTGCGAACGACTTAGTAACTCGTGCGCACGACTTAGAAACTCGTGCGCACGAGATAAACAAAAACATACACATGCCACCTCTGTGCCACCTCTGTGCCACCTCTGTGCCACCGTATCAGGCAGATCATCGGTAGTAGCAATAAGTCGTGTCAGCGTTCAATTCTTCCAGTACTCTGTTGTCTTAAACAAGCAGCTGATGCAAGTTAAAATGACGGGTCCCTCTGTTTCCCTCTTACTCGGGTCTTTAATGGTTATTTTTAACTTGTTCGAAAAAAGTTCAAACGAGATACAAAAATAGGATTTGACGGTGACGAACATGTTTGAATGTTGAGAATATACCTCACATACACACTTTTCTCCCATTTTATCGCTTTTTGGGTCCCTCTGTTTCCCTCTTATTCGGGTCTTTAATGGTTATTTTTAACTTGTTCGAAAAAAATTCAAACGAGATACAAAAATAGAATTTGACTACGAACATGTTTGAATGTTGAGAATATACCTCACATACACAATTTTCTCCCATTTTATCGCTTTTTGAATTCCCACATACAACAAATATACAGCAGAGGACGCATCTGCAGCAGACGAATTTCAAAAAAGATTGTGGCAAAGGTCGAAAAATGAACATGTTGTTCTACCACAATTTTTCTTTGGCCACAATGTTTTCAAAAGTCGTCTACTTCAGAGGGGACAGAAAGCGTCTGTATGATGAAAAGTGTTAACTTTTTACATTAATGTTGAGACAAACGAATGGACGAACAAACCAAACAAATAACAAACGACGAATGACTGCACATATGAATGAATAAGTGCAATAATAGTGTTTTTTTAATTATTTTTATGTAATCAAAGCAATTTATATTTTGCCCAAATCATTTACATCATAAACAGGGCACTGCACTGTTTCTCCCGCATGCGTTTGATAGCCTGCAACTCATTAACCCTTTCCCAAATATACAGACGCTTTCGGCTCTGCATCAGTCGCCTTTTGAAATAATTTTTACATAAGGGGAAATTAATCAAAATGAGAAATTTCTACTTTTGTCACAATAATTTAAATTTTTTCCAGTAATTATACTTATATTTATAAAGAGTTTCCATGTTTTTTACAAAATGTTGTCAAAGTAGTCTACTTCAGATGTGTCGTATGTGGGAAATGGTTGTCGGTTGATCCAATGTTTTGTGTCTATAAAACCAGTACAGTGAATGTCATGTGACTTAAAACGCGACAGTAAAAAGCCCGCTATTAAAGACAAGAAATATATTTCAAACAAAGAAACAGAGCTGATCGAACGTTGTTTACATCATGTTAACATAGAAGAACTGGTGAGCTGTAAGTGAACCAAATCTTTCTAAGCTCTTTGGCTTTGTTTACACACGAACTGGGCTAAATAGCGAGCTAACACCGATAAAATAAACTCATAGACAAATAATGTACAGCCAAGTAGGCTTTCTGTAATGTTTTACATAATGTCATTGTTTTATAAATAATGTATGTTACTACATCAAATCGCTTGAAAGATACATCGTTAAATAACGGTGAAAATAACGTGACAAGATGCTATTAACGGATATCGTTAAAGATCCTTCATGTCACTCGCAGACGTTCTGATCAACTTGTCTTTTAACCCTTTCCCTCATACGACAATTCTGCAGCAGATGACTTTGAACATATTTTATGAAAACAAAGAAAATCTCTATAATTGAATGGGTAACCTATGACTTAAAGTGGAAAACATTGTGGCAAAAGGAGAAATTGCACGTTTTGTGCAATTTCTTCTTTTGTCACTATGTTTTCAAAAAGCCGTCTGCTGCAGAGGCGTCAGAAAGCGTCTGTATGAGGGAAAGGGTTAATTAGATTAATCGTAATCATTCTAAGATGATCTCGTTTCTATTTAAAGTGACATGATATTGACTGGTTTTACCCGTAACGGGTGACAGAAGTCGCGCGTAAAGCGGATCATCACTTCTTATAAGAATTCATGTCATCTGATATACTTAAAATGTTAGTGAAGGATAATCATAATGCCTTAAGATAGACATTCTATTACATACATTTTGATTGGTTTCTCCAGACACTGAAAATGAACAAAGGTATCTGCCAATGGCGTATTGACCGCATTGAGTTACTGCGCTCCGCAATTTAAGATGCGACAAGTTACTTGTCGCATCTTAAATTGCGGAGCCGCAGTTGTTTAGAATGACGCATTACTCTCAACGACCAGCGATTTCTTTAATCTTGTGATATTGATTAAGGTCTTCTGATTTTGACGGAGATAAACCTGTTCAGCTCCGATAGCACTACTGAAGTTATTGGTAACAAACTAACAATGCAGATTCATGAGAGACAGCTGTCTCCCCTGAAATCAGCATTGTGTGCGACTTTTTGGTTATAAAAATATTCCAAAACTCTTGTTACATGAACTTTTGATTACCCCGATATTGAACAATGATGAGTCTACTTTGGAAATTCGGCGCTAACAGAGTAAAGTTAAGGCCAAATGAGGCACGCAACACGACAACAGGCCTACTATCGGGGTATTGAAATAAGGATCAAACTGTTTTGTTGTTTTTTTGTGGTTTTTTAGGGGGGGGGGGGGGGGGGGTCATAACTGTTTTACAGAGGCTTTCGGGTTGCCTGTGCGTCAATTCGCAAACAGGAAAGATCTATATCAGACTGTGCCGGTTGATCTGGGTCATCGCTGAATGTCGGTTGTCACGTGACGTGGACTCAATGGGGTCAGAAATGGCATCTCACATTCAGTCTCGAATGGAGAGGATTAACTGGAGGGTAAGACAAGGCAGTTAAATACACGGATAATGATGATGGCTAAGTTTAAGAGGAAAACACTCTGGTAAGCTATGAAATAAAGTTGGTGTTGTCAAACCTCCCGCCGAGTAATTATACCAAAGTATCAATTATAAATACATTATCATTGGTTATTCATAGACATACGTTAGGTCAGACCGCACCAATTCTATGTGGTGGGCCTGTGTGTCAGTAGGTCATATAAATATGAGCTGTGCTCTACGAAAATCTAGGTAAGATTATTTTTGGCGAGTGTAGAAAATTACCATTTTGAATATCCATACAATGTCGGTTTTAATGTATACTGTACTTGATTCGTTCTAAGAATTACTTCCGAACAGTGCAAAGCCCGATCAGACTGCGTCCAAGCACATGACAATTTGGTTCTTCACTGGTCGCAAATGCGATAAAGTTGGGTTTCCTAGTGCGTCGCTTAACTATTTCAGTGTCATTGGTCATACAGGGTGTTTTACAAACTGTATATATTTAGGTAAATCAGGTCGAAAAGAGCTGTCTCAACCTAAACTCAGCATTAGTTGCCTTTAAGTAATCAAACTTTTCGGGAAAAAATCTTACTTTCAACATAGTAAGGGTTAACTTCAGAATTCGGCGCTAAAACAGATATACGTGTTTCTATATTGGTTATATGTTGTAATGAAGCTGTCAGTATTACTTACCATTGGTGATTTACCCGTAGTACCAATGCTCAACCCTTTCCTGTATACAAATGATCTGCAGCAGACGAATTTGAAAACATGTGGTCAAAATTTAGAAAATCTATAAATGATATTATAATGATGGTATAGTCTTGAATCTTGATATCCTTGTTTCAAAAGGTGAAATGGCTCATTATGAGCAATTTCTCCGTTTGTAACAATGTTTTCAAATGTCTCTGCAGATACCGTCAAAATGCATCTGCCATCTGGAAAGGGGAGGTGTAATATGTAATGATATTCAGCGGTGAGCTGTCGTCATCATTCTTGGCAGAGGATTATTGTTCGTACATTTCTGAGAAGTATTAGAGAACGGGATCAGTATGCATACATGCAACGTCCGCCGCGGGTCATACCAAAGAATTTAGAAATGGTAGTAATGACTGTCTTGACTTGACGCTCAGGATTGTAGGATTACGATTATGATAAATGGAATAGTAGTACTGGTAATTTACCCAGGAATCCCCGTGATTAAACGCCGAATTGTTGAAAGTGGCGTAAAACACGATGCAAATAAACAAACCAAAGGCATCACAGGATTTAGACCGACCCAAGCGTGGTCAACAGATCAAGAAGGCTAGGGCAAATTTGATAGTTTAAAGGAAGAATTATGGAAAAAGGAAAACTAACTTTGCTCCTCAGGTGGTCATGCTTTTGTGACGAATCAAGATGAGTGAGCATTTTGGTAGAGGGTCACCGACGGAATACCTTTGTGATAATATAGTGTAGTTCGTCCTGCACTATGTGGGCATATAATGGAAGTTAGCGCCGGCCCTCATAGCATTGTCATGTAATATTATGTTTAAATTGGCTGCGTACTTTCTGGAGAAAATTTCATTTGCTTCAGGGTAGTATGTACGAATTTAGTGTCCCATTGGGAGTATAGTATATGTTAATATTGGGTCGAATTCCGCCCTTATGTTCAAAGTTTGTTTTCTTTCACCCCGTTGTATATGAGATCATCCGAAGTTGTATTGGAAATGGTAAAGGAGATGTTGTTTTACGAATGATTGTTGAAAGGCTATGAATGACGCGCATATAGCAATCATAATAGTTCAGCGTGTGCTCAAGCGAGCTATAAAAATCAAGGAAATGAAATAAGAATCTCAGAAATGCTAACATATGCCATAATTACTTTCCATTAATTAAATGGCTTTTAAGATATCTGCATCCACTTGCATATTTGGAGAGGCCAATAAATTGCGTTCTAAAGTATGATTTTTGTATGTTATCAAGAGTTCTATCGCCTTTTTTAAATTTAAGAGATTGTTTAAAAACGCCCAAAACTATTGCTTAACAATTTAAAAAAAAAAAACCTAAGTATTAGTTAGCTGAAATTGAACATGTCAGTTTTTCTCTGAAGGTTCGTATAAATGAAGCGTATAAAGGAACCTAGTCTACACTGTCGGCATATCAATCTTTAGAAAGAATGAAGTGTAATATGCAAAAGAATATTTTTTATTAGTCCCTAACAAATGTATGGTATAAGTGGTCTGGAGCCTCGAGCTATGGCATTCCTCGGTGTTTACCCTTGAATTTGTTGTTACCCTCTGGTCTCAAGTTATGTCTATGTAGCATGGAGGCTGACAGTGAAGACTCTGGAGAGACAGTGCATTTACCCATGCCCGTCTGAGTTTCAATGTGCGCAGATGCAATAAGACTTGATATCGCCAAATGTGTTGTTACTTCCTTCACGAAGGTCGACTTTTGTTTGACGCAGCTCAATTAGTTTTTTAATAGTTAAATAAAAAATCGCTCGAGTTTATTGCTGGCGTTTCGCTGCTTATTATGTAGCTCCTATTTAATTTTAGAAAATCTTATATGTGAGTGGATTCTTAAGAAACACAAGTTCATTTTAAGACAAAGACACATTTCCACCAAGTATTGGCTTCTTTCCCACAAATAGCAAAGATACATACTTAAGCGGATATGATACAGATTGATTGAAGTTTTACGAAGATTCCAACGGTATTTCAAGAAATAGCACAACGGCCAGTTTACTTCACTGGTAGTCCTTAACTGGTACTACAGCTATCACGGCTCAATCAGATGGTATGGAGAACCTTTACAAAAATAGGAAATCATGACTCTTCATCTTCGCAAGCCAAGGGTAATTAGTCCATTACATTACCTTGATTACTAATATTCTAATGTACGACGTCGCATTGGCTAGCGAAGATGGTGTAGTGATCCGTGTGAAATAGTATACACTTTTATAAGGAGTGATTTAACTTTCAGGAGAACCAACTCTGATATTTAAAGAAGTAGTGTGCTGGGTAGGAACGCGCCATTTTGGATCTACCCCCATCGTCAGAATGGCCCTTCCTGTCCGAATCAATTCCAAATCAATTGATATGGCTTCTGTGGATTGATTCGGATATTATCCATGTCGACTTTGTGGATTGATTCGGATATTATTCACGTATACTTTGTGGTTGATTCGAATATTATCCCCGTATACTTTGTGGATTGATTCGGATATTATCCCCGTATACTTTGTGGATTGATTCGGATATTATTCCCGTATACTTTGTGGATTGATTCGGATATTATTACCGTATACTTTGTGGATTGATTCGGATATTATCCCCGTATACTTTGTGGATTGATTCGAATATTATCCCCGTATACTTTGTGGATTGATTCGGATATTATCCCCGTATACGTTGTGGATTGATTCGGATATTATTCACGTATACTTTGTGGATTGATTCGAATATTATCCCCGTATACTTTGTGGATTGATTCGGATATTATTCACGTATACTTTGTGGATTGATTCGGATATTATTCACGTATACGTTGTGGTTGATTCGAATATTATCCCCGTATACTTTGTGGATTGATTCGGATATTATCCCCGTATACTTTGTGGATTGATTCGGATTTTATTCACGTATACTTTGTGGATTGATTCGGATATTATTCAGGTATACTTTGTGGTTGATTCGAATATTATCCCCGTATACTTTGTGGATTGATTCGGATATTATCCCCGTATACTTTGTGGATTGATTCGGATATTATTCACGTATACTTTGTGGATTGATTCGAATATTATCCCCGTATACTTTGTGGATTGATTCGGATATTATTCACGTATACTTTGTGGATTGATTCGGATATTATTCACGTATACTTTGTGGTTGATTCGAATATTATCCCCGTATACTTTGTGGATTGATTCGGATATTATCCCCGTATACTTTGTGGATTGATTCGGATATTATTCACGTATACTTTGTGGATTGATTCGGATATTATTCAGGTATACTTTGTGGTTGATTCGAATATTATCCGCGTATACTTTGTGGATTAATTCGAATATTATCCCCGTATGATACTTTGTGGATTGATTCGAATATTATCCCCGTACACTTTGTGGATTGATTCGGATATTATCCCCGTATACTTTGTGGATTGATTCGGATATTATCCCCGTATACTGAAATGTGCCTTGTCCATGGGCACTCCACCATGACCGTCGCGCCGCGACTTGGGATCGAACCCGGGACGCCCGGTTCCAAATCCCCGACGCTAACCACTCGGCCACACGGGGGACACATGCATAGTATTCTTTAAGAATGCTTTAGTATTCCTAGAACACGACTAATACGCAGTGTTAGTGAAACGGGCTATGATAATGGACGGTAATTGGTTCAGATAGTAAGCGATTACTCCTGTGTCTACTCAAACTGTAGGTTATTGCAATATTGAATACTCTATAACCGTTTGCAGTACGGCACGTTATTCCAGTAACTTTACTGGACGCATTTTTGCATTTGTTTGAATGGTGCGAGAGAGTCTACGTGAGCTGACAGTGGTGGAAGACAGTGGTGCAGAGGTAGAGCGTCTGCCTCTCGTACCAAAGGTCCCGGGTTCGAGTCCCGATATGCGCGGGTTCTGACTTTGGGATTTGTACACACTAATGGTGCGATTAATGGTTAGGTCTCAAGGAAGCACACATTGAGCGTGATTAATATAAGCTGAAAGTGTGTTTCGAAATCGATGTAAAATAAACAAGTGAGCTGGCCAAAATGTGTCTGCAGGTGGGTAAGGGTTAAACGCTCAAAACAATGGATTTGTCATTTAACAAAACCATATTAACGATCTGAAATAGTGTTACCCAGTAGACACATACATGAGGGTTCCTTTAAATATCCTTCTTTTTTATGTGTACATATTTAACTCTTGACATGTTTCTGTCCCTGATACAAAAAATATCTAGCTATAGACAGACTACATTTGAAAACCATCACGGAAAAAAGGATGTAGCTCAAAATGAACAATTGTGCATGTTCCCACATTATCTACAGCTCTGAATCAAGTGTTCCTCTCGTCTTTACCAAGCAGGCGGTGCTAAAAATGTCAGGCAAAGCGTTAACCTCCTTTAACAATTAAGAAACTGCCAAAATGCTTCGAAAATGATCTTCGAGAAGTTCGGGTCAGGCAATAATTATCAAAGCACCCGGTTGTTTGTTTGAATGATGTGTAACGCCGCTCTAAACAGTAGTTCAGTTATATCATGACCTTCTCGGTGTAAATTACCAGAACTACCGGTTTTATTTTATCCTGACACCGATCTCCCGCTCCCACAAAGGACGATCTAACCGCTATACGATAGAGTCGGTTTATCAAAGTCATAGAGACTGCTGTTAAGAAGGACGTGTCTGATACAAGACAGTGGTAGAAATAATGTGAATATCACTCATAAGATATTTTAAGAGCCAGCTTTCAAATCAAGAGGTTCTATCCCTGCTTATACTTACATTTTGGAACCCAAACTGTCTAGACAATGTTATTATTTTCTAAAAAATAAAATCGCTCATATTTGTACCGCACTGTGGGAAAATGTATCGCCAGAATAGACGGCGTAACCTCTACAGAGCAACATCGAGCGAGCAAAGAAATGAGCCGTTCTACGAGTAAACCAACATTATGGCCTCTGCGTAATGTATCGATCCAGTCCGCGCAGACTGATCCGTCAACACATTCCGTCTCAGGGGGATAGAGGTTTGCGTGGTGATGTCGTTAGAATAATCGCATTGACAGTGGTAGGACCTGGGTTCCATTTCTGGTAACTCCAAAGACTTGTTAACCGAAAAGTTTCTCTCCCTTAAGCCGAGATGTTCGACATTCGATAGCATTACAATGTATGTGCCGATATCATGAACAACTTCGAGCTCCAGATAAGTGGGCGTATATTATCATAAATAGGTACTTGACCATCCAATCCCTATACTGTTGGTACTCAAACGAATCTAGATGAGTATTATGTCGATGCGAGACGGGACCTCTGTACTCCTTCATAAACAACCCAGTTAGACGTATCAGGGATACCCGTAAAGGGGCACAGTATGAACGAAAGACTATTGAAAGCAGTGTTAATCGCCATTAAAAAGGCAACTTTCTTAGTTGACTGATAACAAGAGCTGTCGGAGGACAGCGCGCTCGACTATTCCGACACTTACTAGTTACTGAATTATCGACTCTAATGTGGTTGCATGCAAGACATCAACCAGAATTGCTTAAAGGGTGATGATATTCGTTTATGGGTAGAGTTATCTAACTTGGTTATTTTCATAGGTGTGGTGGTTGTGAAGGGTCGTATAACGTTACAATGGAATGCATCAAGTAGTTACTAAGATATGGACTCTAAATGTATTTGCACGCAAAACTTGAATCATAATTTCTATGTAAAAAGAGGGCAACAATTTGCATCATATGCAGGATAGAGTTATCTTAATTGTTTGTGTATATATTTGTAACATTGGGAAGGGTTGTATAAAGTTGCAATGCAATGCATCAAGTAGTTACTTAGATATGGTCTCTTAATGTAATTACACGCGAAAACTTTAACCAGATTGTTTAAGTCCAAAAAGGGCCATAACTTGCATAAAATGCAGGATAGAGTTATTTAACTTGAAAATCAACATAGGCGTGATAATTGGAAATAGTTGTATAAAGTTTCAAAGCAATGCATCAAGTAAATACTAAGGTATGGTCTCTTAACTTAGTTGAACAAAACACTTTAACCAGAATTTCTAAGTAAAAAAAGGCCATAATTTGCATTAAAAGCGGGATAGAGTTATCCAACTTGACTATTTCCATAGGTGCGGTAGTTGGGAAGCATTGTAGAAAGTTTTAACGTTATGCATCAAGTAAATACTGAGATATGGACTCTTAATTTAGTTGCATGCAAAATTCTAACCAGACTTTCTAAGTAAAAAAAAAGGGCCATGCCGATGAAGAGTTCCTATTGTTGAAATCAAAAAACATTCTTTCACTTATTTCAAAATCAATGCGTTCGACTCCTTTACGAATTACGTCTGTGAAATATGTGTGTGTCTATTGGTTATTAACCGTTTACCTGAATTATTCAGAGTCGTCTAGCTATTTTGAAAAACTTCTGAGATGAATTTTATAACATCTGGAAAATTAGTAAATAGTATGATTTTCATACAGCGTTGAAAACATAATGGGAAATAATCATGCTCATCTTGAGAAATGTATCCTTTCCCGACAATATTTTTAAAGGCGAAATGTACAAGGATAATATATAAGCAACTTATGTTTCATTCGCAAATTTACTCCAACATTCATTACAAGTGTTTGTACCGAGCGAACTAAACATCAATAGTAGCTCGTCTCAATAAATTCAAACAAGTTATCTCATCTGTATAGACAGCCCTGATATCTACATACCCATTTAGATTAATTCTATGAATAACCCAGTAAAATAATCGACGTATAGTTAAGTGGAAATGAAATATGATTAGTTCATCATGTCTAAATCAGCAGCATGCAGTTCCTTTCGACTGTAAATAGTTCCACCTACACCACATCAGCAGTGGAAAACTTTGAAAACATTTTAGCAAAATTATTAAAAGTCTTTTCTTTTTTTAAATGAAAGTATAATAATTGAAAAAAGTTGAAAAAATTGTCGCAAAGGGAGAAATTGCTCGCCATGTTTTAGTGAATGGGTCAACACTGTGTTATTTTAGAATATAGATTGCTGGGAAATCTTGCTAATACAAAGCGCTCATAGCTCGTAGCAGTCAAATGCTTCTTTCATAATAATAATAATAATAATAATAATAATAATAATAATAATAATAATAATAATAATAATAATACTTTATTTATAGATGGTGACTCATTTAGCCATTGGCTGTTTTACAATGAGGCCATCTTAATAGCTACCATAAAGAAACATACAATGGTGAAACAATTAATTCCCCTATCACCAAAAAGCCCAACACATACACATCTCAATGAGGTTTTTGTTTTTTGTCTAGTTTCATACTTTGTACGAGAAAATAGAGATAAGTCTATATAATATATAGTAAAGAAATTACGGGTCAACGGACGCAAACGAGCCACTCAATAAATCCTTATGGCGGACAAATAATATTGTTTATAAAGTTAATTAAGGACCCTAAATCATTATCATGAAGTTTCTCCCCACTCAAATCACTATTATTTTATAAAATAAGAAAGTAAAAACATGTTTATTTTTTTTTGTTCGTAGCGATCAAATGCTTCTAACGTCTTTAATTTTACTTTTTTCTTAGTCTGTAAAAAAAAAAAATCGACCCTCAATTAGCTGATCATCTTGAATGTTTCTAAAGTCTGTACGAGTCAGTGAGAATTAATAATATGAGCCCGTCCATAGGAAAAGGTATATTAAGTTGGCATTTGTGAACAGTGTACATCATGATATACACTTCTCACAGATTACTTGCAAAAGCTTTTTCAGAATCTTTTGTAAACTTGTGAATATTCTGTTTGTCTGTTTGTACAGTGTTCTATGCCGATGTTAACATTTGTCAGTTATAGCAGGCGATTCCTGGGTAAATTACCAGTACTACAGTTCCTTTTACCCTGACTCAAGCGAGTCAAAGCCCATAATCCTGATCTCAATGTTTGGAAAGCCATTACTATCTTTTTAACCAGATGGCAAAGCGTAAAGAAAGCTCGTCCGGTTTATGGACGCGTCAGCATGTAAACTTTTCCACTTCACTCTGGAACATAAATATGATATTTCCATTTCCAATAATCGACCATTTTGATGATTGTTGAATATGCGTATAGTGCGGACTCAGGTCGGTCTGTGAATAAAATCTCACCAGTGACTGTAGTATCCCCCTGTATGTAGTATAGACCCATATGTAACTTCAGGAAAAATGCTATGTATTGTAAACCCAAGAGATGTTACAACTCTATTGCTTAGGGTGACCCCTAAACCCTTTCCCACATACAGTAATCAGCAGCAGATGACTTGCAAGACATCCAGACACACATATAGCATGTATTGGTAAATTAAAATAAAAATGTTTAATAGAGTTGAAAACTATGTGGCAAAAGGAGAAATTGCTCATTATGAGCAAGTTCTCCTTTTGTCAAAATGTTTTAAAAAAGTGTCTGTTGCAAAAGCGTCATATGTCGTCTGTATCAGGAAAAGGGTTTAACGGGGATACAACAAGTGTTAGTATTGCCCGAGTAAGTTCGTATATATTGGTATATTGAAATCAGCAGGAAGAAGGAACATCGCTATACATGAGCCACGCCCAGCGAGTTTGGGTCTTATTGACTGTCCGTACCGACAGCACATTGACGTACATTGACGTACATTGACGTACATTGACGTACATTGACGTTAACCCAGTGGTGCTACACTTCTAGTCTTATTGACTCTCCGTACTGACAGCGTATATACGTACATTGACGTACATTGACGTACATTGACGTTAACCAAGTGGTGCTACACTTTTAGTCTTATTGACTGTCCGTACCGACAGCATATATACGTACATTGACGTTAAGCCAGTGGTGCTACACTTCTAGTCTTATTGACTCTCCGTACCGACAGCATATATACGTACATTGACGTACATTGACGTACATTGACGTACATTGACGTTAACCCGGTGGTGCTACACTTCTAGTCTTATTGACTCTCCGTACCGACAGCATATATACGTACATTGACGTACATTGACGTTAAGCCAGTGGTGCTACACTTCTAGTCTTATTGACTGTCCGTACCGACAGCGTATATACGTACATTGACGTACATTGACGTACATTGACGTTAACCCGGTGGTGCTACACTTCTAGTCTTATTGACTCTCCGTACCGACAGCACATATACGTACATTGACGTTAACCCAGTGGGGCTACACTTCTAGTCTTATTGACGCTCCGTACCGACAGCATATATATGTACATTGACGTTAACCCAGTGGTGCTACACGTCTAGTCTTATTGACTCTCCGTACCGACAGCGTATATACGTACATTGACGTACATTGACGTTAACCCAGTGGTGCTACACTTCTAGTCTTATTGACTCTCCGTACCGACAGCATATATATGTACATTGACGTACATTGATGTTAACCCAGTGGTGCTACACTTCTAGTCTTATTGACTCTCCGTACCGACAGCATATATATGTACATTGACGTACATTGACGTTAACCCAGTGGTGCTACACTTCTAGTCTTATTGACTCTCCGTACCGACAGCGTATATACGTACATTGACGTTAACCCAGTGGGGCTACACTTCTAGTCTTATTGACGCTCCGTACCGACAGCATATATATGTACATTGACGTACATTGACGTTAACCCAGTGGTGCTACACTTCTAGTCTTATTGACGCTCCGTACCGACAGCGTATATATGTACATTGACGTTAACCCAGTGGTGCTACACTTCTAGTCTTATTGACTCTCCGTACCGACAGCACATATACGTACATTGACGTTAACCCAGTGGGGCTACACTTCTAGTCTTATTGACTCTCCGTACCGACAGCACATATACGTACATTGACGTTAACCCAGTGGTGCTACACTTCTAGTCTTATTGACTCTCCGTACCGACAGAACATATACGTACATTGACGTTAACCCAGTGGTGCTACACGTCTAGTATTATTGACTGTCCGTACCGACAGCATATATACGTACATTGACGTTAACCCAGTGGTGCTACACTTCTAGTCTTATTGACTCTCCGTACCGACAGCACATATACGTACATTGACGTTAACCCAGTGGTGCTACACGTCTAGTATTATTGACTGTCCGTACCGACAGCATATAGACGTACATTGACGTTAACCCAGTGGTGCTACACTTCTAGTCTTATTGACGCTCCGTACCGACAGCATATATACGTACATTGACGTTAACCCAGTGGGGCTACACTTCTAGTCTTATTGACTCTCCGTACCGACAGCGTATATACGTACATTGACGTTAACCCAGTGGGGCTACACTTCTAGTCTTATTGACGCTCCGTACCGACAGCATATATATGTACATTGACGTACATTGACGTTAACCCAGTGGTGCTACACTTCTAGTCTTATTGACGCTCCGTACCGACAGCGTATATATGTACATTGACGTTAACCCAGCGGTGCTACACTTCTAGTCTTATTGACTCTCCGTACCGACAGCACATATACGTACATTGACGTTAACCCAGTGGTGCTACACTTCTAGTCTTATTGACTCTCCGTACCGACAGCGTATATACGTACATTGACGTTAACCCAGTGGTGCTACACTTCTAGTCTTATTGACGCTCCGTACCGACAGCGTATATACGTACATTGACGTTAACCCAGTGGTGCTACACTTCTAGTCTTATTGACTCTCCGTACCGACAGCACATATACGTACATTGACGTACATTGACGTTAAGCCAGTGGTGCTACACTTCTAGTCTTATTGACGCTCCGTACCGACAGCATATATATGTACATTGACGTTAACTCAGTGGGGCTACACTTCTAGTATTATTGACGCTCCGTACCGACAGCATATATACGTACATTGACGTACATTGACGTTAACCCAGTGGGGCTACACTTCTATAGTCTTATTGACGCTCCGTTCCGACAGCATATATATGTACATTGACGTTAACCCAGTGGGGCTACACTTCTAGTTGTTTTAAATCAACTATAGACAGACATTATCGGACGAGACTGAGTCTTCAATAAACGCAGACGCATTCAGTCCCAAATGTGTCAGACATGACTCACTGGTATTGAAAGCAGCATGAATAACGACGACGGAGTTGAATAGACATTCAGATTCATATGCAGGGAAGAAATAGATTTCATCAAATGTTGAAACTCTCAAAATAAACCGATCATCGTCACAGGAAAACCAACATTCGGAGGTATTTAATTCAATAGTAGTTTTGCTTTCATGTGAAGGATGTCATTGGTAATATCCAGTATCCCGGGGGTTTCTCGAGGATTGTGTAACTAGATAGCAAACGGAGAAGACCATGACGAGGCTGCTGTGAGGCGCCGGCTGGTCTGTGTCACGACTGGTCGAACATTTCCGAAACTCTTTTTTTCTGGTGCGTACCAAAGTGTTAAACAAGTACACTCGACTATTTCTGTAATTTTACAGAAATTCCTTTTTAACGAAAGTTTGAAGCAAAACCACAAATTAAAGTTGAACAAGTGAACGTAATTTTGCGTATTTTTAACACGTTAACATTAAAACGCTACAAATGTCGTCTCTTATATTCGACTTACCAGTGAAATTCCCGCCAATACGGCGTCCGCTAGCTGGGATAAACAAGTTCGAACTATAAAGGCTATTTACCTCATACTCTTAGTTATGTGATTCGGTTGTCTGAATATGTAAATTTGCAAAACAAAGTAAGAACTGCTCCTTGGTTATGTGTTTGCATGCTCCAATGGTAACAATAGAAGATATTCTTATATTTACAAATTGATTTTATAGTGTACACAACTTTTCCTAATTGATCCTTGTTAAAAAGTGTACATATCATTTAGCTGTAAATACAGCAAGTGTAAACCTTTCCCACTTACAACAAATATTCAGAAGACGCCTTTGATACCATCTATGCAAAAATAACGAAAACATCTACCTTTATGTAGTGATGAAAACATGGTAGAAAAATGAGATAAAGCTCATTATAAGAATATTTACTTTTGCCACTATTTAAAATGTCGTCTGCTGCAGAGGCGTCAGAAAACGTATTTTTTATATGTGGGAAATAAAGTATAAAGCAACGAAAGTTAACTACATGTGTTTAACAGCACAGAGTAATTAAGGTATGTAGGTAAGTAAATGTTTTACTTTTGTGGCATGTGTTTATATACATAGACTAATGTATATTACAAACAGTTATAAATAACACCCGGCCCTCTTTGGCTTATAAGTCACTTGGAAGAAAAACGTTTTACAAGAAACAAAAAACTTCAGGCCTTCTGATTGTAAAGTAAAAATGAACTACACGTGTCTTAAGTGTACTTATATAATGACACTTTCATATCAAACATACCTATACAATGATGATAACATATTTGCATTAATGTACTAGTATCACATTATCGTACAAGACGAATGTTTGACGCAATGCGTCAAAGAGAAGCCGCAATTTTTCATTGTACATGTAGAAATAAGAAAAAAGAACATTTAAATCCACAAACAACTGTAAACGGTATTATGCTAACATATATATCCCTTTGAAGACTGTTGTATACTTCAAATTACCTCCCTTTAAGCAATACAGGGATATTTACCTTGTGATTCGTATGAATAAGATTGATAAACATTGAAATTATATGAATGAAAACTATTATTTAAATTAGTAACAACATCAAAATCAAATTTAAGCCAAGATAAATGTGTACACATTTCATTAATTGTTTGTAGATACCCTAATGTATAGGTATGAATATAAAATTTATAAGCTTATAAACAAATTTGCTTTTCAGCATTATTGCCGAGCGCGAGGGTAAACAACGTCATAAATCATCATCATGCTTTTCAGCGTACTAAGTCTGTGAAACTTACAGAAACACTCATTTCAATATACCAACATGTTAAAGTAAATTTAAGTATGAACCGTTTTTGTATGTACTGAAACTAGAAACGTCCGTTTGTGTATAAGTATATTTCCAATATTTTCGATTTTATATTGAGACTAGCTAACCCGGCACGACGTGAACTTTCTCTACCAAATTGGTTGTTGTATGTGGGAAACGGTTAGCTGCTGAACATGTATTTAAATGTTTAACTCTGTTAAATATTTGTATTCCCTTTAAATTGTTTATTTTAATCGTCATACATGTGTATTATTAGACAAAGGTGTCAGACCAAATGGGATTTTAGTTAAATTGTGCGTATATATACTTCAAATTACCTCCCTTAAAGTACTACCAGGATTTTTTTCTTGTGATTCGTATGAATAAGTTTGATAAACATTAACATTTCAACTAGACGGCAACATTTATTGTGAAACAGATATTTCTGTGGTTTATATATGTTCATGTGTGCACTTCTTCATCTAGAATTACTGCGTAATATATGATAGCATGTAAGGAACCAGATTACATTTACTGCGTGCCTCTCTTGTTCATGGTTCTCGGTTTAACATACTATCGAACTAAAAAGTGTCTGAGGCAGGTAACCAATTCAGTTTACTGTTTAGACTAGATACAGTATGAATTTCGCTTAAATACAAATGTACATATATTCAATTAATATACTGGCCTTTGTCTTTTGTTTTTAATTTGTAAAACTCACACGTGTATATGGAGTGTAAAGGGGATTTTTTAAAAGTCATTACCTTAAATTAATGTACGTAGTAAGGACAAAGAGAAATTAAGATATGTGGTCACGCTGGCAGGTCTAAATATTCCCCTTGTTCGAAATTTCTAAGCATCCTTACTGGCATCCGTCTCCTGGCGGCTTTCAACAATACGCAAAAAGAGAGCTGCGTCTATCTATTTCAGGTCTTAATACATCCCGACTAAATGTACGCCAATTTATCTTTAACTGGTGCCAAAACGGAGTGTAACTCAGACCCGAAGTCGCCGGATGCTGGTTAAATAAAGTTCGCAATATAAGGTATGTTAAACCTTATATACACCGCTCTATGTTAAACCTTATATACACCGCTCTATGTTAAACCTTATACACACCGCTCTGTTTTAAACCTTATATACACCGCCCTATGTTAAACCTTATATACACCGCTCTATGTTAAACCTTATATACACCGCTCTATGTTAAACCTTATATACACCGCTCTATGTTACACCTTATATACACCGCTCTATGTTAAACCTTATATACACCGCTCTATGTTAAACCTTATATACACCGCTCTATGTTAAACCTTATATACCTCATTCTATGTTAAACCTTATATACACCGCTCTATGTTAAACCGTATAGGCCTCAGTCTATGTTAAACCTTATAGACCTCATTCTATGTTAAACCTTATATACACCGCTCTATGTTAAACCGTATAGACCTCATTATATGTTAAACCTTATATACACCGCTCTATGTTAAACCGTATAGGCCTCAGTCTATGTTAAACCTTATAGACCTCATTGGGACGGTTTTGTTCCCATTCAGTCTTGTCAAGTCGGTTTTCACAACAAAAAAGAAAACATAATAACATCTAGAAAACATGCTACACTTGTAGGAAACAATAAATGTAGAGTTTAGCTCTAAAATAAAGAGTTTTGCTTTGCAGAATGAGCAAGCCAGACTGCAGTGAGAGCATACGTTGGAAATGAAAAGCTAAAATTTCACACATAAAGATACATTTATCTGCAGTAGACCTCCTTTTGAAAGTACAGTTGAAAATTGAGAATAATTCATACTTGCGTCTACTTTGATAATCTTAATTTGCATTTCTCCATAAACGTTTTATTCAAAGAATTTGTCTGTTGCAGGTTCGTTCCTTCAATGTGGTGATAACAAAAATACAACAAAAAATCTCGAAATGTCTTGGCTCAAGTTTCTGTAAATTGGCTCAAGAAATAAGGCTCAAACTTTTGTCCTGCCAGGACCGGCCCTGTCAAACATTTAGCTATCTACCCATATATTCTTGTTATACCATTGTTTGTGACACATGTCGTTGGTCACACTCTGACGTTTATCAGTTTATGTATCGGAAAGGAACAACCGAGTGGTTTGAGTTACAATTAAACAATGCTCCAATGACGCCGCTAATGTGTAACAAATGCTTGTGCAACTCATCTGAATCAATTGATTGATTTATTAGGGTTTAACGCCGTTTTAAAAAAAAAATCAGTCATATTACGGCGACAAGTTCACCTACTCATGCGTTTCCTGATGTTCCCACTCCAGTACACCAAAATACTTTTCAAGCAACTGGCTGCTTATCCACATAGACTGTTAGACAACCCATTGGTGAAAGACGAACGACGCATGTCACAGTGACTTTTGGCAAACGTCGGAAAGAATGTTGGCCGAGCTAGGATTCGAATTTACAACCCCTGGTTTAACAGCCCGCGTCGCTACCGACTGAGCTACCGATTCAATGATTCCCCCGGGATTCGAACTCACGAACACGACTCCTGTTTCACATATATAGTCGTTACCGACTGAGCTATAGTTAAACACTAAATAAAAACTATGTACGTAGTGCGAGACATTCTAAAAGATTAAAACGTGTTCGTTTCAAATGAAGACGGACGATTGATAAAACTGAAACCGTGTCTATCAAACTAGGGTACCTGTAGCTGTAGGCTGTAGGAACATTCGAGTGTGTGCACAAGAACCTTCACTCTTGTCATGCACATAGAAGAAATACAATTTGGATGTAGTTTCTACTAAACGGAAATTGTAAGCTGGTTTATTCAGGCCCCGTACTGACCAATCAATCTTAAATCTAAATTCAAAAGGTTATACCATTTCGGGATGGTTGAAATATATGACGCTTTAGCCAATCAGATTTGATGTTACTTTCAATTTTGGAGTATTCACTAAATTTAGAGTTAAAATGAATTGAATATATAATTGTTCTTAAATACGGACCCAGTACACCTTTTGATGGTAAAGCTGATGCGCCTAAAACGAAATGGAAATTACGACCCTTTTCGCCTAACTAGGGTTATTTTTATATGAGCCGCGTCTAGTGATTTGGAGTCTAAATGTATTTACGTACAGTGAAGATCCAGGCTTGCATGTGCGTTCGCACAGTCTCACCCGAGTCTTCACTATCCGCATATATGTAACATCTACATACATTCATCTTCTGACAAAACAAAATTGAAGTGTATAACCCCCTTGTCTTTGCTAATGTATGTTTAAATGATTTTAACGTGGAGTGCCATTGAGATCGCGACTGGTCTATTTACAAAAAGTACTCGTGACTATCAGGTCAAAGGGTCAACTTGCATCATTCATCTTTTCACAGGTAATCATTGCCCCGGTCTTGATAACAACACTTCACATATACATTGTATTATTACAACTTTTAGGTAAACTGGTTTTAAAATACGGCAGCGAAAATGTGTCTAACATGCAATCTGACTTAATAGCATCTCGTATAGTAGGATATGAATTTAATCAGATAGCATTGTTTCTCATGTAGAAGAGATTTCTACAAAACATATGCATTCACTGGCAATGATAACAGTTGCCGGGAAAGGGTTATTATACCGAGGGCGTGAAACGGTTGTACCTAAAAACCTATTTTGAAAACCCTGGTTTAGGGGCAATTTTGAACCCTTTGTAAACAATGCAAATTTAGTTGCCATTGCTCAGAACGAGCAATGGCACCTAAATTTCCATTGTTTACCAAGAAAAATGATTTAACGCTTATAAAGACCTTTATGGCGAGGTGATTAACCTTGGTAAGAAAATACCAATATTAGTTACAACCGTTTCACGCCAATCCCTCGATACGCTCCCATTGAATAGAGTACACGAGCTGCGTCCAGCGATAGCGGGTCACCTTGTATATCCGTGATGAGATAGCCATACAAAGTGATATGTAATAACATCCGGGGGACTACAATTTTAGGTTTTGTATCCGAATAAACATCTTGTTCTACACTACATACAAGCGAGGCGTGAACACTCAAGGTGATATTGGGCGTAATCAACGGCTCATCTGAGTCTTCACTGTGCTCTGATACACAAGACCCCCAATTCTACAGACGCGGCTAAAATATGTGAACATTTCAACGCTTAGCATTTTATACAAACATTATTTACCTGTATGAATATTTCCTCGCTAGACAAGGTCAGTTTTGCACATATTGACCAAAATAGTAAACATTATCATTATTGTGCAATAAAAATTAACTTGTCTCACAGGTTTATGATAAAACTTCACCACTAGTATATTGTTTGTCTAAATGGCGTTTAATGTGAATTCCAACAGTGTTTCAGTTTAATACGCTTTCAAGGGAACACTATTACTGATACGTCTATCCTGAAATGAAGGCAGCGCTCGTGATGCTTTCCCCCACAACAACATAGGCGACAATGAGAGAAGCCACTTCTTTATTTTAACCCTTTCCCACATACAACAGATCTGCGCAGACGACTTTAAAAACATATAGGAACAATATTGAAACTCTCTATAAATGAAGGAATAGTTATTGAATAAGGTTGAAAACATTGTGGCAAAAGGGAGAAATCGCTCATTATGAGCAATGTCCCCTTTTGCCACAATGTTTTTAAAACTCGTCTACTCAAGAATCGTCAGGAAGCTTCTGTATGTGGGAAAGGGTTAAAGTACATGTATTCAATGTTAACCGAAGGAAGACGCCTGTAGGCTTACAATCAATCCATTGAAGCGATATTAAGCACAAGTACTGTGTTGACATGGGTACCGATTTAGAATATATGCGAATGTGAATTTGAGAGGCGCTCTGCGAAAACCAACCTTAAGACGATAGCGACCACTATAGAAACTGACCAGTATGTTCATCCACACCGATTATCTATGATTGTTAATCAGTCACAAAAGCATCCAAGAGGTGTTAAATTTGCACAGTCTTAACAATTTCTCCCTTTTCCACAATGATTTTAAAGTGACGTTCAGGTATCAACCCTCTAAAAGTTATGGGTTCAAGGAATGTCTTTCATAATTGGAAGGATTCTCACAGAAACATACAAAACACTTACTTCAATAGATGCATCAATCTGGCCATCTCAGCAGAGTCATCAAAGTCATTGGTGTCCGACATCTTTGTGACCTTGAATATTGACCTTCTCCAAACTATGACTTTGTTACAAGTTAATAGTGACCTTGAACCAAGACACTACAGACAAGTTTTTGAGGTTTTGTTCTGTTCTGTTTCCTTCACAAATTACCCAAATGTTTACAATGCATACAGTATAATCAATATAATTACTTTCTCAACCAGCAATTTCCCTTGCATCACTAAATACCACACATGCAAAACAGAGAATAGATAACTTAATCCATACCAGAAATTTATTGTTAGAATTTCAAGTTAGTTCATGTGAGATTTGTCCATCGATTCTTAGCTTCTTTTCCCAAAGGGTTTCATATGTATATATGCTATAGGTATCCCTAACACTAAATCTGTACACACACCAACACACTGGTCACTTTCAAAGCCCTATCATATAATACATATATGCATACACGCTTCCTATTCGAATGAGGGTTTTAGACAGCAGCGCAGTAACATATCTATGAAAATAGACAATGTCATTAAAATATTTGCATCCCCTAATCTATAAATGATGGAAGTAATCAGCCGTTGACCATGTTTAATTATGGATTACCCATTCACTGTAATCCCTCGGTGAACTGGAGAGTTTAGTTTGTATTCAAGATTAAACCATCAACCCTTTACTCCCAGTATCCCCCTCACATCACCGGGCATTAATTGACTCGCTGATTTGAAAATATCGTGAGAAAATGAAGCGAGACTCCGTTCGTATATAAAACGTAGGGAGAAACAATAAACTCATTGCCTGTTTAATGTTCCTGTTTGTACAAAAAAGAAAAACCTATTCTCTCAATATGATTGGCATTTTGTCCATTACAGACAACTATTGGATGACTCTTAGAACCTCAAATTGATAAGTTGCTTAAAACAACCTAACATTAATATTTGAAGATGAATTAAGAATACTAATGCGGAATCACACCACTGTCATACACAATAACCTTTTCCCACATATAATATATCTGCATCAATTGACTTTTTGTCAAGAACATGAAAACTTTCTGAAAATTATTTTAGTAAAAGTATAATAATTGAGTAGATTTGAAAAGATTGTGACACAGATGGAAAGTGCTCATTATGAGTAATTTCTTCTTTTTTCATACTATTTTCAAAATGCGTCTGTATTAGAGAACGTATAGAGTACACACGTTTACACCAGTCTACCTATGTTCTCACAGTGTTCTCTCCGCCATCAGCTAGTTTAACACATACACCAACTAAATATGCCATATATCGTAAAGTGTATTGATATTCAAAGGGTTAACCCTACTTTTGACAATGCCCGCTTAGCTCACACAATATATACAGACTCTGTATCAAAACGAACTTCCACTCGTCTAGATATGTCTTTCACTATCAGCTAACGTTGACCAACATCGAAACAATCACTTAAACCCATTCTCACATGCAACACATCTGCAAAAGACAGTGCGGTGGTAAACTTTTGGCAAAAAAATATGTAAAATCTCTCAAATATGTAGATATCTTTGGATTTGCTTATTGCTTATAAGCTGAATGATTGTGGTAATGTCTCATTTCGAAGCTGCCTTCAGTCGACCTAAGCAGATGCAACAGCATGTGAGAGGAATATTTAAGAGTATATCATTCACATTAAGTCCAAACACATATAAGGTAGCTATCTAATCATTACTATATTTCTCCCTGGACTACATCGGATGTCAATTAAGCACACTGGTCACTCTATGACCACTTGTCGAAGCAGTGACCTTGCTGACCCATCACTTTGTGACGAATTATGATACCGCTTATACAGCCACGTCACAGTAAAAACTAGCTTCCGTAGTTTATCTATATACTACAGCCACGCCAGGCGGATACATTGAGTGCGTTCAATTAACCCTTTCGATGTCAAAGGCAATTAAAGGATTTTGCAAACAATTCAGATTCAGGTGAGACAGCTCATAACGAGCTCATAACGAGCTGTCTCACCTGATATATGCATTGTACGCCACTTAATTATTTTTGTCGCCAAAATGTCCTGTTGGACGAAAAATGGTGTGGTCCAACTTTCAACATGAAAGAGCCGACTTTGTGAAATTCGGTAGTGAAAGGGTTAAAATACTACGTTCGCGAACGTTGTCTGTAATTTGATTGATGGATTTACTTTCGTAACCGTTAACTGAACGAATCCTTATCTTCTGCGGTTTACCAAATGATGCGCACCTATTCTACAGTTCCAAATCAAAAATATCTGTACAAACAATGAGGTCAGGTCTGACAATTAACGACTAAATTGAGTTAACCCTTCGATTGCTGACGAATATTCAATTGGGTTCTAATCGACTAGTGAATGATCTTAGCCGATGAATTCCGATTGAGAAATATTACAATAGTACATTCTGACAGATGAATAATGTTTAGGGGTAGGGTGTTCAATAGTGAGAGGACAATTAACAGTTTTACATAATGATTTCTAATTTGTTTTTAAAAATCTAGAAGTATATTATCTACTGTGAGACGATTCAAACAAGGGCACCACAAAGCGGATGCATCACCTCGGTATTCAAAGTCCAATTTTGACCTTGATCCTATGACCTTGAAAATAAATAGGCTTCTAGACCTTGCCATATACTAACTGTATACACAGTTTGGTTAAGATCGTTCGAAGGATGTTCAGTGTAGAATGGTCACAATGTTGTTACGGACGGACGCACGGACGAACGGGCGGACAGTCCCGTTACTATATCCCCATCACAAACTTCGTTAGCCGAGGGGATAATAAGCTTAGATTCTAGTAGAGGTTTGAGAGTACTCGTGTAACTCAGTCCAATAACACAGGAGTATGGTACTAGATTGCAATAACAATTCTTGTTTGTCCAATTTCGATTTCAGTGGTGAGAAAACTAACCTAAGCGTAATTATTACACGTGTAGTACATGTAACAACGCATCAAAGGAATTTGATCAAAATGGTCAATCATTGTAAAATTATTGAAACCTCCTGTCACTAAATGGCGAACAGTGCAGATTGTGTACTTTTTTGACATGGGATATAAGTGTAGTATCCGAAACAGTCCGCATGGGTAAATTTCGTTACCGTGAGTCAGTAACTCATGTGACATCACTGCATTAATTAATAAATTTCGTTTTCAAAATGGCATGTAGTATTTCTGAGTAGGCCTTACTAGCCAGGGCGGGACCTTATTGTGAATAACGATCAGACGACCCTGATTAAGATGCACGGATCAATCCCACATGAATACCACACCTTTGCATGCGCATGCCTTTGGGTATTTGCTATCAGTTAAACCAGGGTGAGTGTATTAAATACACTCACCCTGGTTAAACCAAGAGTATCATGTAGTTAGCAGTAATTCATCCATACTCATATGATACTAGAGGTCACTTTTTACAACAGGAGCAATAAACAAGTATACACATCGATCGGGCCCGTATTTATTTATCATTTTAAATTGTCTTAAAGGAAAAGAGTAATTTACCCTCCAAATGTGGTAAATCACCTTCGGAATGTTGAAGTTCACAAATTTATGAACCGAAACCCTCCTGTATAAACAGAGAAGTTGCATTCTTTTCAGTAACCCATAAAGGCTAAATTTGTTAATTTTTCAGATTTCGTATGAAATATGCAGTAAAAAGATAACAAGCCCTTTTCATGCCCATGTTATGATTTTGAAATCCGAACGAGTTTAAAGAAATATTGTTGCGGTAGGAATTTGGCTTGTTATTTAAAAAATGAAAACACTTGCGTTTTTTATACGAAATTTCTGTCATTCGCAAAGTTAAACAATTTCTGATTGGCTTACCATATGGTTAAGGCTATCTTAAATAATCATACTTTCAACTATATAATATTAAACAAATACAATTATAATCAAAATTAGTTGGCTAGTGCGGACCCTATTTCGTCATGAACAGACGTCCAATGGAAGGTCGATCGCCCGGCTAGCTTAATCTCGGCCACCATTTTATAGACGCTGTGTGAAATACATCCATTAGACATTAACGATCAGTAGGCCTATAGATCAGCGCAATCTGAACTGGCTATGTAACGTTCGGCAATTAGTCATAGAAAGTTTCAAGAAACTTCAGTAATGCAGTATACATTTGGATCCTTTAGTATGTCTGCGCAGACAGGTCTTTTTTCAACACATATGAGCCGTCCCAGGAGTAATCCAAAAGGATGGACTCTGCGTAATGTATCGATCCAGGCTAATCCGGGCCGACACATTCCGTCTCCGGGGGTTTGAGGTGTAGAGTAATGATTCCTGAAACAGAAAATCCACAGGGGGTGAAAAGTGTCTGTCCGGGTTAGAATGCGCGGAATACTTAGGCTGATCCAGGTCGATACTTTACGCAGAGTCCACAATGTTGGTTTTCTCGTGGGACGGCTCATATACTAATTTCGCTACGATATCTTCAACTCGATTTACACCTCGTCCGTCGTTAATGAATATTACAACCGCGCGACCTTCATAAATATGAATGAATTGTGTGGAAGTATTAGTGTTGTGTCCATAATAAACACACCGTTGTATTATTCACGTCGTTTTTTAATTTACATTGAAAACAGTACTGTGATATGTCACCACATTCAAACTCACGATAAGTTTCTAGTATTGCTGTTTGTTCCTAAGCATACGTCAACATATGCCATAAATTACATACCATTTATATAACTATTTTAATCAATTTGGCGATGGTAAGATCAGGATAGAGGTTACAGAGTGGACAACATTGCGGACAATGACCATCGCAGGTGCTCCTAACAACATACACCACTGTTTAAAGACGGTGCGTATAAAGGGATTTATTCCTCCTTCTTCGCGATGCTTTCAAGAAGTTGATTGTATATAATAGCGTCAGTTATCAAGAACGGGTTATTGGTTGGGACGCTTAACTTAAAAGTGCATTGCTACATCTTCGAATCTTTATCAAGACATAATGCATACCAATTGTAACATAATAATCAGCGCACTAAACAAAGGGTAATATTTCCACTAACGTATTTAGTCGTTTACTTCATTCGGGTTGCTGGGTTAGCATTATGACCGACTCGCTGGTCAGTGGCGGATTTACTGGGGCAACAGGTACGCAAGAAATGCTAGCCACGCAGCACTGAGCGCCAAGGAGGGCAGCCATTGCTACCATTTTCAATGTCTTTGATATGACCCGGCTGGGGATCGAACCCACCAACTCACGCACCCGAGGCGAACGCTCTACCACTACACCAACGAGGCGGTTTAAAGACATAGACAATCTCTAAACGAAAGTATAATTACAAAGTAAACTTGAAAACTTTTGCGGCAACGGGAGAAAATGCTCATGATCAGCCTTTGTTCCACAATTTGTTCATCTCTACGTATTCAATAATAATAGCTTCGTTTCTAGATCTTCCATAGTTTTGCATAGACGATATTTCAAAGTCACCAACTGCAGATTTACTATATTCGTGGAAAGTTTAACACTGACCGTACACTATATATTATTATGTAATTAAACTGTCACGGTAGTTTGGTCTTTGCCTTTAGCTAATAGGTAGACATGCATAAAACGGTAATTCGTGTAAAGTAAAGTCAATATTCGGACAGTAGTTTATTGGGCTAATATTTAAATGTACAGGTTTATGATAAGTTAAAGCTCCACCACTAGTATTTTGTTTGTCTAAATGACGTTTAATGTGAATTCCAACAGTGTTTCAGTTTAATACGCTTTCAAGGGAACACTATTACTGATACGTCTATCCTGAAATAAAGGCAGCGCTCGTGATGCTTTCCCCAACAACAACATAGGCGACAATGAGAGAAGCCACTACTTTTGTTTAACCCTTTCCCACATACAACAGATCTGCGCAGACGACTTTAAAAACATATAGGAACAATATTGAAACTCTCTATAAATGAAGGAGCATGTTATTGAATAAGGTTGAAAACATTGTGGCAAAAAGGAGAAATTTCTCATAATGAGCAATGTCCCTTTTTGCCACAATGTTTTCAATACTCGTCTACTCAAGACAAGAGTCGTCAGGAAGCTTCTGTATGTGTGGGAAAGGGTTAAGGTACATGTATTCGATGTAAACCGAAGGAAGACGCCTGTAGGCTTACAATCAATCCATTGAAGCGATATTAAGCACACGTACTGTGTTGACATGGTTACCGATTTAGAATATATGCGAATGTGAATTTGAGAGGCGCTCTGCGAAAACCAACCTTAAGACATTAGCGACCACTATTATAGAAACTGACCAGTATGTGCATCCACACCGATTATCTATGATTGTTAATCAGTCACAAAAGCATCCAAGAGGTTTCAAATAACTGGTTTAGACCCCAAATGGAGGAGAACAAAAAGAAAGATAGTTGTTATATTGTGACAATGAATTGACCGAAGGCTCGAGTTATATCATTCGTCAGTGCACTCGCAAACTAGGCTGCGTGAATGTTCGTAAAACTCCGTCATTCTATGTAAACCAACTCACGAACAAACTTGTGTCTACCGTTTTACGAGTGCATATGACGGAATGATTCATTCGGATTCCTCGATCAATTAAATTTCACAATACGCATGTCACAATTACCGCAAGGTAAGTCTTCCTGGATCGCCATTCATTTTGTATTGTCTGATATAATTGACCGCTTACTGTGACGTCGAAAATAGTTAAGACACATTCTCTTCGAAATGTTAGTATGACCCCCCCATCTATCTATACACACTAACCACGGAACGTTCACGAAAGTACCGCCGTGTCTACCAATGTTTTGAAAGCATGGGACTTAATGGTATATTCAAAGTCGGTACTTTTTCACAACTAGTGGTATCAGTCCGTTGAAAGGGAGGAACCCAGTCGAGTACACATTATTATCGTGTAAATAATATATCTAAACAAAGGTAACTATTATTTAGCTTTACAGTAGGTAAAGCTTTTTACAAATTCAGCCAACATGTAATCTCGTTCCGACATTTCAATTCCCTAACCTACAGGATAAACCTGTTTAACTGTTTACCTCATATGACTTGAAGAGTCGTTTGCTTTGCAAACATTTGGATAAAAAGATGTGGGGGGGGGGGGGGGGGGGGGGGGGGGGGGGGGGGGCATACTGAGGTGAATTAAATGTGCACAGTCTTAACAATTTCTCCTTTTTCCACAATGATTTTAAAGTGATGTTAAAGTATCATCAACACTCTAAAAGTTATAGGTTCAAGGAATGCAAATTTCATAATTGGAACGATTCTCACAGAAACATACAAAACACTTACTTCAATAGATGCATCAATCTGGCCATCTCAGCAGAGTCATCAAAGTCGTTGGTGTCCGACATCTTTGTGACCTTGAATATTGACCTTCTCCAAACTATGACTTTTTTATACTTCAATAGTGACCTTAAACTCAGACACTACAGATTTCAAGTGTTTGAGGTTTTGTTCTGTTCTGTTCTGTTTCCTTCACAAATAACCTAAATATTTACAATGCATATACAGTAGTATAATCAATATAATTACTTTCTCAACATTTTCCCTTGCATCACTACATAACCACACGTGCAAAATAGAGAATGAATAACTTAATCCATACCAGAAATTTATTGTTAGAAAGAAGTCAATTCAAGTTCATGAGAGCTTTGTCCATCGATTCTTAGCTTTTTTTCCCAAAGGGGTTCACATGTATATATGCTATGGGTATCCCTAACACTAAACCTGTACACACACCAACACACTGGTCACTTTCAAAGCCCTATCATATAATGCATATATGTATACACGCAGGCTTATAGTTGCTTTCCTATTCGAATCAGGGTTTTAGAAAGCAGCGCAGTAACATATCTATGAAAATAGACAATGTCATTAAAATATTTGCATCCCCTAATCTATAAATGATGGAAGTAATCAGCCGTTGACCATGTTTAATTATGGATTACCCATTCACTGTAATCCCTCGGTGAACTGGAGAGTTTAGTTTGTATTCAAGATTAAACCATCAACCCTTTACTCCCAGTATCCTCTCACATCACTGGACATTAATAGACTCGATCATTTGAAAATATCGTGAGAAAATGAAGCAAGACTCCGTTCGCATATTTTACTACAGGAAGAAACAGTAGACTCATTGCCTGTTTGATGTTCCTGTTGGTACATAATAGGAAATACCTATTATCTTATCTATGAGTGGCATTGTCTATTGGATGACTCTTGAAACCTCGAACACATTGTGGAAAATTGATAAGTTGCTTAAAACGACCTTACATTAATATTTGAAGAGGAAATACGAATACTTATGCAGATGGATTCACTACACTGTCATGCGAGTTAACCCTTTCCCACATTCAACATATCTGCAGCAATTCATTTTGAAAACATCTTGTCAAAAAAATGAAAATCATTTCAGTGAAAGTATAATAATTGAATAGAGTTGAAAATATTGCGACACAGATGGAAATTACTTATTATGAGTAATTTCTCCTTTTTTCACAATATTTGCAAATGGCATTATAATGCGTCTGTATTAGGGAAAGTGTTGAGTAGACACGTTTACACCTGTGTATCTATATTCTCAGAGTACTCTCACCTCCATCAGCTAGTTTAACACATACAGTTAGTATGCAATATCGTAAAGTGTATTGATATTCAATATTCAAAGGGTGCCCCCCACCCCCCGAACATACCCGACTTTTGATAACTCCCGATAAGCTCTCACAATGTATACCGACTCTGTATCAAAGGGAACTTCCATTCCTCTAGATATGTCTTAGTATCGGCTGACGTTGACCAAAATTTAAACAATCACTAAACCCCATTTCCACATACAACACGTCTGCAGAAGACGACTTTGGTAAGTCACATATTGGCAAAAATATTTAAAATCTCTAACATATGAAGATATCTTTTGAGTAACCGCAAATAAGCTAAATGACCAAAATTTAAACAATCACTAAACCGATTTCCACATACAACACATCTGCAGAAGACGACTTTGATAAGTCACATATTGGCAAAAATATTTAAAATCTCTAACATATGAAGATATCTTTTGAGTAACCGCAAATAAGCGTGAATAATTTCTCATTTCGCCACTGCTTTCAAAAATCGTCTAATGCAGATTTAACTGCATGTGAGGAAATATTTAAGGGTAAATCATTCACATTAAGTCCGAACACATATAAGATCTTATCATTACTATATTTCTCCCTGGACTACATCGGATGTCCATTATTCGAACTGGTCACTCTATGACTCTATGTCTCATTGACAGGTTTGTCGAAGCAGTGACCTTGCTGACCCATCACATTGCGACGAGTTATGATACCGCTAATACAGCCACGTCACAGTAAAAACTAGCTTCTGTAGTTTATCTATCTAATACAGCCACGCCAGGAAGAAACCTGGTGTGCGTTCAATTGTGATACTACGTTCGCAAACGTTGGCTGTAATTGGATTGGTGGATTCACTTTTGAAAAAGTTAACTGAACGAATCCTAATCGTCTGAGGTTTACCAAATGATGAGCACTTTTTCGACACTTCCAAATCAAATTCATATGTAGAAACAATGAAGTCAGATCTGAAAATTAACGATGCTCCGATTGCTGACGGATATTCAGTTCGGTTCCAATCGGCTAGTGTACGAGCTTAGCCGATGAATTCTGATTAAGTCATAAATTATCACAAAAATGCATTCCGACAGATGAATGTTTTTTAGGAGAAATGTGTTCTAAAATTATTTATTAATTGTTCTTTAAAATCTAGAAGAATATTATCTACCTTGAGACGGTTCAGATAAGTTCAGATTCTAGCAGAGGTTTGAGAGTACCCATGCACTTTCTCCAGTAGCATAGGAGTCGGGAACTAGATTGCTTTAACAATTCGTGTTCGTGCAAACTCGATTTCAGCGGTGAGAAAACCAACCTATGCGTAAGTATTACACCTGTACATAAAAATGCAACGCATCAAAGCAATTTGATCAATAAGCGTAAATTTCTTGCTGTAAATAATTGGCGAACAGTGAAGACTGAGTCCTTTGTTGACACGGGATATAAGTGAAATATCCGAAACAGTACGCATGGGTAAATTTCGTTACGGTCAGTAACTCGTGTGACATCACTGTATAATAAGCAAATTTCGTATTCAAAACAGCACAAAGTATTTCTTAGTATACCTAACTAACCAAGTCGGGGCCCAATTGTGAATAATGATCAGATGACCCTAATTAAGATGCATGGATCAATCCCAGGCGCCATATGAAACCACACATTCGGGTATATGTTATCAATGACAATGACAATATTTTATTGACGTAAACTATATAGTTTCTAGTCAAACAACACATCATAGTTATATATACAATACAAACATGTACAATTAATTACAATAAACATGAAATATACACCAAATGTTAAACCAAGATGATCTTGCGCTTCCGCTCAATATTTTACAGGGGCGTAGCTCCAGTACTTATCAATCATAGTAAATAGTCTTAAATTTCATTCGCAAAGTAACACAACTTATATTGGGCTAATCCAATCTCATATTATCAAGAGATCATGTAAGTGGTGAGCTGGAATATTTTCAATATACCTTGGCTCTCTCTTGTTGTCAAATAGCCATCTTTGTACATTCTTCAAATCTCGTTCGTATTCAGTTTTTTATTTTTCATTTTTTGATCGTCAATAAACAGATAGATCTATGTCCACACCCTGTGGGCTTTCTTATGCTCGAATGGCTCGAAAATGTCATAATTTCCGGTATGTGCCTGGGAGACAGCGTCAATAAGCGAAACAGCTGAATCAAAATCCGTGTTTACATCGAATAACAGCGAAAGTAGTTCCGTCCTTTGCGGCACGTGAACAAGATCTCAGTGCAATATTATAGATATTGACTGATATCTATCCTTTATTCAAATGGAAAATAGAAGAAAAAATATCAAAGTAAACGATAATTATAATTCGATTATCTTGGCCTACATTTGAGAGACGCTCTGTGGAATACATTCTTTACACATTAGCGATTAGTAGGCCTATAGAATCGCGCAATCTGAACTGGCCCTGCAACGTTCGGCAATTAGTCATAGAGAGGGTTTCAAGAAACCTGAATTATACATTTGGATCATTAAGCAGTTGTTTTTTTCCAACAAATTTGAGCCATCCCACGACAAATCAAATGTTATCGACTCTGCGTAATGTATCGTCCAAGATCAACATGCGCAGGCTAATCCGTGCCGACACATTCCGTCTTAGGGGGGTAGAGTAATGATTCCTGAAACAGAAAATCCACAGGAGGTGAAAGTGTCAGTCCGGGTTAGTCTGCGCGGGCCGATATTTTACGGTCCACAATGTTGGTTCCCTCGTGGGTCGGCGCATACACTAATTTCGTCAACTCGATTTACACCTCTTCCATCGTAAATGAATATTACAACCGCGCCAGAATCATAAATATGAATGAATTGTGTCGAACCGAATCAATATTGGCGACGAAAGAACTTCTAGTTGTGTTGAATAAACCAATAGCTTCTTATTAAATTTTACTTCCAAGTTTCGAAACAGTTTGCCAATTTGTTCCAATTTACAGAGCAAACAGTACTGTGATATGTCACCACATTCAAACACAAGTTAACTTCCTAGTTTTACTGTTTGTTCTTCCTAATCATCCGTCAAAATATGCCATAAATTACATATCATATTTATTTTGATCGATTTGGCGATGGTAAGATGAGAATAGAGGTTAGAGAGTGGACAATATTGCGGACACTGTCCATCGTAGGTGCTCCCAACAATATACACCACTTGTTATAGACGGTGCATAAAAAGGGATTTATTCTTCCTTTTCCACAATGCTTTCGAGAGGTTTATTGTATATAATAGCGTCAGTTATCATGAACGGGTTATTGGTTGGGACGCTTTACTTAAAAGTGCATTGCTTCATCTTTGAATCACTATCAAGACATAATGCATACGAATTTTCGGATTTACTGGAGCACGTAGCAGCAGGTACGTAAGAAATTGCCGGTATCCGGTTTAGAGCTTACGCCGACAGTATGCACAACTAGGCTTGGTATCAATCATTCTTGTGAAGTTATATTGAATTGTGACCAAGGGTTGCTGAGAAATAGTGTTCACAAGAAATGTCCACAGACCAACGGACCGACTGACAAGAGCGACTCCTATATAGCCCCCTATACGTATCTGGGGGTATAATGAACGTATAACAATTGACTATAGTTGAACACATGGTGGCAAAAGGAGAAATTCCTCATAATGAACAATTTCTCCTTTTTCCATGTGTTTTAAACGTTGTCTGCTGCAGTGGCATCAGAAAGCTTATGAACGTTGGAAAGGGTTAAATAAATTATCCACAATGCATGACAGACAATGGACATTATTTGGTTTAACACAAGAGCTAACTCAGTTGTGTTAAAATTTTAAATTTATTTGGGTTTATATCCGATTCAACATTGCATGTATTTCAGTTATAACAGGCCAAGAGTGGTGTACAGTTATCCATGGATGACTAACCAACCAATACAGTGCTGAGAAATGTTTGTTGCCCAAGGGTACAAACAACATGACCGGCTTTAAACCCCTCATACCCTGCCATGTCTTTAACCCTTCCCCACATACAGACACTTTCTGACGCCTCTGCAGCAGAGTTTTGATAACATTGTGTCAAAAGTAGAAATTGCTAATTTTGAGCAATTTCTCCCCCTACCACAATGTTTTCAACTGTATTCTTAGATTTATTGTCCGTGGGAAAGGGTAATCACTCCAACCACTCAACAACAGAACAATCCTTCAAACATGTTTAATTATACTTTTTATCTATCAAAGCAAAAGTATATTAAACTAATATCGTCTGTGCATCAATCATCATCATCAAATTTAATCTTTTTCCCGGAAAACTCCACTTTTAAAGATTGTTGTTGTTTACGTTTCAAGCTAGCCTCCCAGGAAGGATGAATGGCATTCTTGTCCGGTTTTGCTGGCTTCACTGAAAATACAAAATAAAAGCGTTCAATTTTTAACTCTTTCCCACATGCAAAGAATCTGAAGTAGACAACTTTGAAAACATCTAGACAATTATATAGAATACATACATGTATATTGATAAATGAAAGAATATTTATTGAATAGTGTAGAAAACATTTTGCCTAGATGAAAAATATTATGAGCAATGTTTTAAAAATGATGTCTGCTTGCAATGCTTCTACACTACACAAAGGAAAGGTATTATATTTCATATATCCAGTTAATTATGTATTATCGTTTGTATAATAGAAAATAACTGACATACTCAAGGCAAGATTAAATGACCGTGATGGCAAAATCTTCTAGAAGAGAAAGAAAATGCTTGTCTGAGCTATTTCCCTTCTAATCAAGCAAAGTTTTCAACTTATAGCATTTCCTCCTCTGTCTCAAAGACATATGTAATTTAACGCATTTGCAGCTTACGATTTTTTAAAAACATTATGGCAAATGGAGAAATTGCTCACGAGAAGCAATTTCTTATTTGTCACCCTATTTCAACTAAGTTCAACAAATATACTTTGTTTTACAGAGATTTCCCAAATGATTGTCTAATGCTTAGAGTAGATATTTAAAAGATGTCAATAACACATATATTGTATGCGCAAAAGAGTTGTTATTACAGATGGTTTCAATTTAGTGGAGTCAAATATAATCACATATTAGATACTGGGTTTGACTTAATGAGCCAGAAGCATTGAAATAGCCAGAAATAATCAAACTAGTCATTTCCAAATCAGACAGAAAACTGAACTATTGACCATTTCCCACATTTAGTTGCATTTTGACGGGTTTCATAAGTGTAAACGGTCAAAGGGAAAACATTTCAGCAATAATAAGAACTTTCTCATTTTCCTACAATATTTTCAAGTCTATTCAATAAATATAAATTGGTTTATTGTGATTTTCCATATTTTTGCCTAAATGTTTTGAAAGTCGCCTTTCGCAGGCAGCTTTTTTGTATGTGGGAAGGGTTCAATTGATACCACAAATTAACAAGAGTTGTCGGAGGACAATATAGCTCGCCTATCAGAGCCTACTTCAGAACAGTTATAGCATTGATAAAAGTCCAAAATCCAAAAATTAAATAATTCAGTAGAAATTGAATTTACAAAAGAAAGAAAACCGTTTAATAGCAACAGCATAAATTATATAGTTTCTGAGAAAAGGCGTTGAATGCCTAACTATAACCCACAATTCCCAGTCTTGCACACAAAGGTTTGACCAAAAAGGGGCACAATTCAGTCAAAATTCATTCCAGAGTTATGGGACTTGACTTACAAGGTCATCTTATGACCCTGAATAAGTGTGTGAAGTTTCGACGCAACAGCATACACAGTGTCTGACAAAAGGCCTTGCACGCAAAGGTTTGACCAAAATTCTAAGTCCAAAAATGGTCACAATTCCATCAAAATCACTGCAGAGTTATGGGACTTGACATACGAGGTAATATTTATGAGCCTGAATAAGTGTGTGAAGTTTCAAACCAACAGCTTACACAGTGTCTGAGAAAAGACCTTGCACGCAAAGGTTTGACCAACATTCTAAGTCCAAAAAGGGGCACAATTCAGTCAAAATCCATTCCAGAGTTATGGGACTTGACATACAAGGTCCCCTAATGACCCTGAATAAGTGTGTGAAGTTTGAAAGCAACAGCATACACAGTGTCTGAGAAAAGGCCTTGCACGCAAAGGTTTGACCAAATTTCTAAGTCCAAAAAGGGGCACAATTCAGTCAAAATCCATTCCAGAGTTATGGGACTTGACATACAAGGTCCCCTAATGATCCTGAATAAGTGTGTGAAGTTTCAAAGCAACAGCATACACAGTGTCTGAGAAAAGGCCTTGAAGGCAAAGGTTTGACCAAGCTGGCAACGCGGACGCCGGGGTGATAACATAAGCTCCCCTATTTCTTCGAATAGGCGAGCTAATAACGAATAATTTCCAAGAAATAAGTAAAGAAATGTTAAAAGTTTACCATTCTTTGTTTTGAAATCTTCCTTTCTTCGTAGGCAGTAGTCTCCCTTCATTTCCAATGATCCCTTTTCAGTTCCTGTGTCGGTTCCACTGCCCCCTACTTTGGTACCAGCCCTGTCATAACCAGCAATAGTTAGTAGACTGCTCCCAAGTTCTCCCTGCTCGGTTTCCCTCAGTTGAAACATGCCTTTCTTTTTTAATTTTGCCTTGGTACCAGCTGAGACTGTCTTACCACTTCTCTTTCCTTCAAACTCTTTATCTTGAAACTTGTTTTTTTTAGCTTTCTCTCTGGAAAAAAAATGATACAGATCAATAAAATGTTAACCCTTTCCCACACACAACAAATCTGCTGCAGGCAACCGAAATAAAGCATCAAGGCAAAAACATGGAAAGTCTCAATAAACGAACATACATGTACACTTACTTCAAAAGGATGAAATTGCTTGTTGCCAAGTTTTCTGAGGTCATCAGAAGTTGTATGTATCAGCAAATGGCTAAAACAGTTCATAATGAAACTAGAATGGAGTGCTCCCCTGGTCTTGTCAGAAAATTTTAATTTTTGACAGAAAAGGGGCAATAAATCCGATATAAAAATATTTGGATTATTCCCCTTTTGTGAACCCATCACAAAGATTGATATAAACATTTGTCAGAAATTTCAATCCAATCCTTTGAGTAGAAAAAAGTTTTTTGTAAACGTGACGAAAAAGTGTGATGGACAGACAAGACAGACGCCGGACAAAAAAAAAAGTAATCCCTAAGTGCTTACCATGCTACGCAGGTGGCACAAAAAGGGAGTGGTCAAGAGACTTAAAAGTAATTGAAAAGAATATTATATATTATTACCTTTCTGACTGTCTCAAGTTATTTTTCCTTTTGTCTTTCATTCCACTACTGCTCAATGATTCCATGAATGTAGACCTAAATGCATGTTTTCCCATATTATTGGCTTTCATATAAACACTACCGTCCCTTCTGGACTTTTCATTGAAAATATAATCATAATCATCAACAACCATATTCCTGTCATCAGAATTGTCATCATTGTCACCATCCTCATCTTCATCAGAATCCTCATCTGTCTCACTCTCAGCAATGTCAACAGAATTATTATCTGTTTTCTCTGACCCTGGGTTTCTATTAGTGTAACAACCGGCCAGTGTCAATAAGTTTTTCCCCAGTTCTCCAGGCTTTGAATCCCGTGACTGAAATAGATTCTCCCCTGTGTCAAAGAAAGGATCCCGTTTCTTTTTCTTTGATTTCACTCTCTTTTCCTTAACTTCTGCATTAGAAGTATCTTCATTAGCCAGTAAAGTTTCTGGCACTTTACTGTTATCCACTGCCGGCTCAGATTTGCACCATTCATCTAAGTTGAGCTTTTTAACAATGATTTCACCCTGAACTTTCTCTAATGATATTGGTTTAGATTTAGCCTTTTCTGAAGTATTATTTTTATTTTTATTTGTGGATTCTTTCTGTTTCTTAGGTTCATCCATTTTGTCAGTACTTTTCATTATACTATCTTTCTTTGACTTTGTATCTCTTTTGGAACTTTTATTCTTTTTAGAATCATCAGTATCTTTTGTCTTTACATTAGTATGTTTTTCCTCATCTTTGATTTTAGATTTGTCCATTTCTTTGTTATCAGTAACTAATAATTTTTTGTTAGCAATCTTTAAAACTTTACTTTTCTGTTTCTTTTGTGGTGCATCTATATCATCACTATCAGTTTCATATTCATTTCCACTATTTAAACTTTCTTCACTTTTAGTCTCATCACCATCATCATCTTCTTTATCATTCCCAGAGTTCTCATCGTCTTCATTTTCACTTTCACTGTTCACTTCATCAGAATCACTAGCAACTAAGCGATCAGACTTGATCACATCATCCTTGTCAGATTCTGAATCACTCCCAATATCTTCATTCTTTAACTTCTCATTCAGATAGGATTTAACCATTCTCTCTGAAGCTTCAACATTCGCTTTGGTCTTCAATCTCTTTAGTTCTTTCATTTGCATTGTTAGCCTGTCTGGCTTCTTCTTTTTCTTTTTAAATTCCCTATTTGTATGTTTTGTCATAAGAAAGGCCCCTAACTCTTTCCAGTCTGGATGTGTTTTCCGGAATTCCTGGACCACATCTTGAATATACTTGTGACCAGCAAGTCGTACCAGGGAAATTTGTTCTATGGATACACCGGGCTGAAACAAAATAACTCTTTTGAATAATTGTTTCCCCTCACATAATATCTTTCTAGTCAGAAAAGTATGTTTGGAAAATAATGTGACATTTAAATGTTTTTGTTATAATATTTACCGTATGTTTTCCATAGATATCAGCAATTTAAATGTAATTTGTGTAGAAATGTTGACCTCTCGTACCAGAGGTCCAGGGTTGATACTTTACAATATCTTTACCCTTTACTACATGTAAACGCTGCAGACAACTTTTGAAAACAGTGCGGCAAAAGGAAAAGTTGCTCATGAAGAGCCACAATGTTTCCAACTCAACTCTTGTCAATAACTATAGTTTCATAAATAGATTTACCATATTTTCGCTTAGATGTTTTCAAAATTGTATGCCGCAGATTTTTTTGTATGTGGAAAAGGGTTTATCATAAATAGTAAAATTGATGAAGTAATACATACCTTAGCAAATACAGTGTCCAGCTTTTCTGTTGATCCTATTGCAAACTTAGACACGTGATCATTCTGTAGTGCCTAAAATAAAAAAAAAATTGACTATTACAACTTTTTTCTAATTACCCTTCACAGGAATCTGCCGTGGTCGAGTCGTTAGCGTTGGGGATTTGGAACCAGGTGTCCCGGATTCGATCCCCAGTCGCAGCACGACGGTCATGGTGGAGTTCCCTTGGACAAGACACATTTTTCTAGCGTAGTACCGGTTTGTTTACCAAGGGATCATGAATAAGTAAACTGTCGCCGTGATATAACTGAAATAATGTTTAAAGTGGCATAAAACCACAATAAAACAAACAAACAAAGCAACATTTACCATTCAAAAAACTTCAAATATGTATCAAGTTATCATTTAGAACTAGCATTTTAATCCTTTCCCACAAACAAAAACTTTATGACACACCTGTAGCAGACAGCTTTTGAAAACATTGTGGCAAATCGAGAAATTGCTCATTATGAGCAATTTCTCCATTTGCCTCAAAGTTTCAACACTATTCAATGAATAAACTTTCATTCATAGAAATTTTCCAACTGTTTTTGTTTGTGTTTTCAAAGTCGTCTACTGCATTGTTGGAAAAGGAACACATGAGTAACCTGCCAATATTTCAGTTTGAAATGATGGAGAAGTGATCACAGAGGACACAAAAAGAGGAAATAGATTATGATGAGAAGCATGTTCGTTTACTTTGTCCCATGACCATACCATTTATCTGTTCATTTTCCTGTATTTTGGTCAAATGCTTTTAATTTGAAAGCACTTTCTCCTTTTCCACAATGTTTTCAAAGGTCTGTTGCATGTAGCCCAGCAGATTAGTGAAAAAATTGTTCACATTGTGGTACAAGCACCAAAATTGACATGGAGACTCCTTTGGGACTACTTATTCTGAAAATCCCGTTAGCCACGAGAAATTCAAAATGGCGGCCATATTTTTTTGAAGATGGCCGCCATTCTAGGTAGTCATAACTGTTTTTATTATTTAACTTGACATGCATGACCAAACTAAACGGTTTTTGATCAGAAATTATACATATTCATTGTATACATGTAAAAATAATTATGATTTATATTTTTTTGTAATTTTATGGGTTTTATTAAACAAATTATAAGCTTCATTTTTTCTGAAATTAAAGAACGAGTCCTGTCTATAAATAGATTCTAGCCTTCACAATTTCATTTACACAGAGCTGTACAAGGGAAACTAAATCGATAACACTTGCACCTGCCACGACATTCAGTTGTGCAGCCACACTTCGTAAGCTGTTGGCAATTGGCGGAAGTGCTGTCCAAAAGATTTGCCACATGTCATCTTGCTTATTCCAATCCCGGTCAGCAGCGCTTTCGGTTTCCATTTGACATATAGTTGATTGCCCCATATGCAACCTACTTGGTATGCAGCACGCTTAACATGTTGAATAAGAGCTGCTTGTGTTGAAGGAATTGATTTATATGACCTCTGTTTTCGAGCAAACAATTCCAGTCTTGCTTCATCAATGCTATCAGTGGCACTAGACCTGTCATACATAGTGACTACGAACCTCTCAAGAATATTTTGATCTTCTTCGTCAATTGTTGGTGGGTACTGACTGAGTTTTATAAAAACATTAGAAGCCTCAGGGCATACATTCCATGTTTGCCATGCACTCTTTTCACCTTTACCACGGATGCAGATACAACATCACAGCCAGTAAAAGCGTGGAAAAATAATAGGCCTTTGGACTTTTCTGGGCCAATTGACGTACTTATATCATGTATGGGAATCTATCTCAAGTTTTGTCCTTGACCAAATGCGACCCACAGCTTTTCTACACCAAGAAGCTGCAGAATTGGCAGACCGCAATGACAAGGACATCTGTGTCGCTGGCTTTAATCATAATGTTTTTGTTACCATCTGCTGCAGCGTGTTTTGCATGCAAGAAGATGTGTGTGTTTGCTTCCTCGTGATTGCAGTGTTTGAGTCCTTCAAGACTTATTGACTGATTGCAGACAACACCCTCATTTTTAGTGACTATAACTGTATTATTTGGACACAGCTTCACAATTGTATCCGCCAGAAAGTTAAATAGCTCAGTCTTGTTGCTGTTGTCTCTCAAGAAGCTACGCCAATTTTGTGGGATTTTCCCTTTGTCAGTCACTCTGTGTCTAGCGCCTATGCCTCGCTTAGTTCGTGGTTCAGCTTTTAAACTAGAGGACCAGTATACGTCAAACACAATATCTGTTCTCGTGTAAGTACAACTATATGTTTGTACTTTTGGGTATACCTCTAGTGCTGCATATTCGTGAAACGTCTTCGATATCCTTGGAGGCAATGAATTGATTAAAGCCGATTTCTGACAGCTGTGGAGATAACCATTATCACTCAGTGCAGCGCGAAAAGAATAATTCTCATGCTCGTCCTTTAAGTTTTTTTCCTTTGAATCGCCCGCTTTCGGTTCTGGCTTTTGCCGAAAGAAATCCGTCTTGTTCTTCTTGATTGGCTGATAAAATGAACACTCCTCTGTATGCAGCCCTTTCAGGAACTCATTGTAGCGAGTTTTACCATTATCATAATGAGAAGCAACCATTTCAGCAGCACTTGGATGGGCAATACCATTTGTATCCAGTGTGAAAAGATCCTCAGCCTCTTCCATAAATGGATTGCCCAGCTTCTGTACTTTATCGAAGAAAGCCTTGTGTGTGTGTTCTGTCTGTTCGTGATCTGCTGATTCATACTGAGCAACCAAATGACTGACTTCAGATCCGGCTACCATCCACCGTCGTAGTGCAGATGGGTCTTCTGTCACACCAGTGACACCACCACCACCTTTGATAACAGCAATCGCTTGCTCATGAGCTTGGTCAATAGCCAACGCTGAAAATTCACGATTTGATTTGTGAACAACACATTTTCCGTTATGGAATTCTGCAGCCACCTGAGGATGTGTATGCTCAAGTAACATCATGTCTCTGAGATGAATGGGGAGCCATTGTGCATAGTTCACATTGTTGTTGGCCAAAAAAAGTGGTATCAACTCGTACAATGATTGACGGTATAAAGTAAAGTCTGCTTTTCGAAATGATCGGACCGGGGATAAGATTGTTAATTCCATTGTCAACACTAGATTGCAGAAATGAAATTGTGGAATTTCAGTTTTGCATCTTTTACACCAGTCTCCGATACTTAGCACATCCAGGGTTTGTTCATTGGCCTCTGAACAGTAAAACCAGTAGGCTTCCTTAAGTAGCTTGAAGAGAGTGCTTACTGTAACCTGGTGCATTTGCCATGTCCTAGTGACATTTGAAGCAGAAAGAAAGGATTCTACTGAGCCCGAGGAAGCAATCCCTGCCTCAAAATCCACTATTTTGAAGGACTTAAGTGCCGCCATTTCAATATGCAGACCCCCAAACATAATGACAAACTTGTCTTCACCATACTTTTCGGGCCAATACCACTGTATCTGTTTTGCTACTGCGTAGATTGGCTGGTGAGCAGCAATAACAGGAGTCTGAAATGGATTAAGGTATGCAACCATGTCATGCCGTATTTTGGCCACTAAATGGGCTTGGTCACGAAGAAGAGGTAACAGCGATGTAATACTAACTTCAAATACTGGACCTCTTTTATTGGAGGCATGGAGGGCCGACCAAGTAATGTTTTCTTCTTCATCAGATGCCTCTATTCGGCTGATCTTCTCAAGCCATTCATGCTCAACTGTCAAATCAATTTTGAAATTATTTGTATCGAAGTCCAATGGTATATTGACTTTGGATGGAGTTGGATTCTATTTCGTGAAGAAAGCAGGGTGGATGTTGGTGAAAGAATCGGGAAGTTCCGGAACTCTCTTTACCTTGCTGTCTTTAATGTGAATTGACTCACGCTTTTTACCTGCATTGTCAGTTGATTGATGCTGGAAGAGTGAAATGCTTATTCCATGGATAGAAGTGGTTGCTGTCGTTGCAGTAGGATTATGGTCTATGTTGTCCATAGCAGCTGTGGTAAACATCCCTTTCCTCATGACTGTCGGACAAACTACTCCTTCCTCCATGTATTTACTTACAGCTGCATCTCCCAGTTGTGCTAACACTTCAAGCACCCGATCATATGGAATGAAGGACATGTTCATGAAGCATTTCTACAAGTAGTCTTTTTCTAGTTTTGGCATAGACAGACATCCCATAAAAGACAACAAACGGTGTTTCACGGTCTTTTGAATGCCTGTGAGCTTGGTGTTAGTGAACAATAACCTACATTTCTGGTAATAGTTGGCATTGTCCCGTCTCAATGTGTCTACAATAACACCACCTTCATATACTCTGATGGGATCTAAAATAATTGGAAGTTGGTTGAAAGAGGGAAATGTTTGGGATACTGAATACAACTAGGTTCGGGCATAAACTAACTGCTCTACACCTAGCCCGATCATTCATCCAGTGTCATTTAAGTCCTGTGCGATATGCACACCATCCAGATAACTAATGCCCCGTTATCCTTGGCTTGGCTCTCCCGCGCTGGCACATCCTGTCAATTCAGGTGCGGCTATTTAACTGGTCCTGCAATTAACACGACTACAGGTAAGTGTATATGGGGCTTGTCAGATAGCATTTGGGACACTAAACTATACTTAAGTGAATATTTAGCTGACACTGAACACCATGCTGAGTTTCACAGCAGTGGTGTCACCAGTGTGCCCTCGTTGTGCTATGGCACTCACTCTCTTTCTCCCGTAAATGATAGTGGGAGCTTCAAAAAAGTTTAAATTGTATATATTTGGCTTCTCTGTAAAAGCAAATGTACGATTTGACCCCAAAACCATTAACATGGAACTACTAAGTCAACTTTTATATTAAGAATATATTTTTTTCATTCGGGATTGGCGGCCATCTTGAAAATGGCCGCCATTTTGAAAAAAATGGTGGCTAACGGGTTTTTTCAAACAAGTATCCTAAGGGGAGTACCCATGCAAATTTTGATGCTTGTATCACAAACTGAACGATTTCTCTGAATATTGACATAATCTGCCGGGCTAATGTGGGAAAGTGTTAAAGTATTAATCTATTTCCAAAACACACAAGTCTTTAAAAGTTTCACCTTAATCATATCTATTTCTTTTTCTCGATCCAAAGCTTTCTTCTCATTCTTCTTTTTCTTCTCATCTGTGCCTCTGCAATGATAAATGAACATTCATGTAATTGTTGGATCAATGGAACAAGATTTAACTGAGGTCATTCATGCATAAATTTTGTGCCCAGGATCACAAAATAATATCAGCAATCAATCATGTTTCTACAGCTAAAATCCCATAAGCAGTTATTTTATTACAGAGTGACAAAAAACAACTTGAACCCTTTCCCACATACAAACAAATCTGCAGCAGACAACTTTTAAAACAGTGACAAAAACCTGAAAAATCTCCATAAAAGATAGCTCAATTGTTTAATAAAGTTGAAAACATTGTTGCCAAAGGAGAAATTGCTCATCATGACCAATTTCACCTTTGGCCACAATGTTTTCAAAAGTTGTCTGCTGCTATTGTTTCAAAATGCGTCTACATGTTGGAAAGGGTTAATGGAAGTTATTCATGCAAATCTAAAAAAAAAATCCTATTACAGAGAACTGTGGATGCCTCTGCAGAAGAAACATTTTGAACAAACTGTTGAAAAAGAAAATTTACTCAAAACTTTTCAATTTCATCTTTTCCACAACGTTTTTAACTTTGTTTAAAATTAATACTTTCATTTTAATTTCTAATGTTATAATTTTACAGTCAGCCATTTAAAAGACAGGAGTTTAACTCATTCCCTCTGACTGATGACTTTGGACAACATTGTGACAAAAGGAGAATTTGTCAATGTCGATGATGAGAAAATTCTCCTTTGCCACAATGTTTTCAATTAATTTGTTTTTATATTAAATATTCATTATTAATTCATAACTTCAATCATAGAGATTTCCCATGTTTTTGCTCAAATCTTTTTGGTTGTCTGCTTCTGATTTCATTTATTTGGAAAAGGGGGTTAACGTATCATATCAGGTAAACGGTCAACCCTCCATCAGATTTAGAGAAATAACAATGCTTACTTCATGTTCTTCAACCTTTTAACCACATCTCGTAATTTTGAAATAACAATCCTCTTTGATGCATGAATCTTTGGTCGCATCTTCACAATCTGTTTTAAGAAAGAAACAACAATTTGAAATAGAACACTTAAAAATTACAAACATCTGTTGTTCATGCATTAGAGCGAACATCTTCTAGTTCATGCATTAGAGCGAACATCTTCTAGTTCATGATTCAAATTTGAAATGACATATTTAAAAGGTAACCCAGTGTCCGACAAATCCATTGCCCGGAGCCCGCGGGCTACCACAATAATTGCCCGGGCTACTGTCATTTTCAAATGAAAGCCCGGCGGGCTACTGTTTATTCCCGTGTCTGGTAGCCCGGCTTAATTACTTACACACATGTCGTGTATAAACAGTGACTGTATGTTACATGCAAAAACACTCGCTGTGACCATAAACAAATCAATATCAGTAGGCGGAGTTACCAACCTGTCAGATCGAGTGGTTTCAGCCAACCGAATCGCTTCAGTAATAGTCAATTAACGTGATATATATACCCATTACGGCGGTCCAATCATTAGTGACTATTGTTCCCTGGTGTTAATCCATGAATGATTGCGAATAACCAATGAAATTCAAATATTCCCTTAAACGTATTTTGATCCATATTTCTACTTTCGGTATGCGATGTTTGCAAACTGGTGCAGACCGGTTCAGAAAGACGGAGAAGAAAATTGTCACCATGCAGAAGCTAATAAAATAAATTCGATCCAAATATTAAAGACAATACAATACGCCCACTTCTAGATCTTATCTTGTTGTTAATCAAATATGAAACACCTTCATAATCGACATAGTATGCGATATGTCAAAGAAAATGTTTGGGATGAAATCTATAATGAATAATAAATGCCCAATCACGGCTTTGTTTACCAAAATTAATTAGCATAACCGGCGGGAAAAAAAATCATATGACTTAATAATTGCGATTTCATTGGAAGAAATGAGAAATTGGGTCAATGACGTTAACGACCCGACGACCCCGATGTTTACATTCAACGCTGTTTACCGATTTCAAATTCTCAGTAGGGAACCATGATTAACATTGCGCAATTATCAAAATGGCGGCTATGTTGTGAATAATACCGTTACACATGAAACAAATTTAACGTGTTACATGTGTTACGGTATTATTCGAGTCATTGTTTTTGACAATATTTTATGATTTAACCCTTTCCCTCATACAACAATTCTGCAGCAGACGACTTTGAACATATTTTGTCAAAAAATAAAAAATATAATGGATAACCTATGACTAAGTGGAAAACATTGTGGTAAAAGGAGATATTGCTTGTTTTGATCAATTTCTTCTGTTGTCACTATGTTTTCAAAAAGCTGTCTGCTGCAGAGACGTCAGAGAGCGTCTATATGAGGGAAAGGGTTAATAACTTCATTGAACCTGATAAATTTGACTTTTGGTTAATAAATTTGAATCTTATTTAATATGTCGTTCTTTGTAAAACTGACACTCGTATCGTATGCCCTGTTTCGGTGAGGGACCTAAATCGGTGACCTCCAATTTGAAGAGTTTATACTACATCTTTTGATTTTTTGGTCTCAAGTTTAAACATTTCTGTCACTAGCTTTTAAATCTTTTGTAAATATGGATAAAATACATACATTTTATGCAGAATATTTCAAATAACCTAGTGAAAAGTAATCTTGAAAATCTTTAGTACCAATTTTCTCCTATATGTTAATTAAGCTCTACCAAAAAGTCTTTTTTCCAAATTTCATTTTATTTAACTGAATGCTGCACTTCAGGTCTTTTGCAACACAGTCATGTTATTTGAAATGGTCATTACCCTTAAATCATGTACATGGTGTGCTCTTAATATTATGCTTGTACAGAAGTAGAAAACAAAAATAATCATAAAACACTCATTGGCATCCGCGATATTTCGGGCTACCAGCTTCCAAATCTGGTAGCCAAGTGGGCTACCAAACAATTCTGAAATTTGTCGGACACTGGGTAACCACTAATCAAATAGTAGAAGGATAAATTGTCATTACAAATTTAGTGTAAGAAGCACTATTCTGCCTTGGAACACAGCCATGCAAGCCTTGAAAAAAATGGCATCATTGTGCTAAAATGAAATGCAGAGTTATAGAACCTGGTCAGAGAGACTATCAAATGGGGCATAATTTTTCAAAATTGAAAATAAGAGTAATGTAACATTAAACAAGAGGGCCATGATGGCCCTAAATAGCTCACCTGATTTAATAGAACTTCAATAGTTTTCAAAGTTTTTACTCTATACATATAAGGAAAACAAGCAACCCCCCTGGTGGCCATGTTTTTCAACGGATCTGATTAAATTGAACAACCTTGGCAGAGGGTCACACAAGAAACATTTGTGCCTAAGTTTTTTCAAATCGGGCCAGTGATTTTGTATAACATTTATATAAGGAAAACAAGCCCGCCCCCTGGCAGCCATGTTTTTATACGGATCGGATTAATTTGAACAACCTTGGTAGAATGTACTCCAAGTAACATATGTGCCAAATTATCTTATACTTTTGGACAAGAAGATTTTTAAAGCTTTTACAATGCACATATAAGGAAAACAAGCTTTGCCCGGCAGCCCCCTTGCGGCCATGTTTTTCAACTGATCAGAATAATTTGAACATTCTATGTAGAGGGTCCCCCAAGGAACATTTGAGCAAATTAATTTTCAAATCGAGCCAGTACTTTTGGACAAGAAGATTTTTAAAGTTTTGGCAATTTTCCACTTTTCTGATGCGCAGCAACCAAAGTTCTACTTGGAATTCAATTTGCTGAACAACTTTTGAAATCAGTCCATCGGTTTAGAAGGAGAAGTCATTTGTAGGAAATTGTATACAGACGGACGCGCGGACGACGACGGACGTGATCACAAAAGCTCACCTTGCACTTTGTGCTTAGGTGAGCTAAAAAGGTGCAATCGGTGTTTTCCTATTAATTAAAGCTCACAAAACCTCAAACCTGTTACCAGGTGTATATCTTCAGTCAATAATAATTGAATTCTTACCACATTGTTTAGGTTCACAACATCTATACTGGCTTTAGATGCTACATCAAGTCTTCTTTCAAAAACCAAAGAAACCTTTCCATTATCCTCTTGTTCTGCTTTTTCTGGGAAAAAAAGGTAATATTGTTCATAGAACATAATAGCAAAATATTGAATGCATGGTCCAAAAACAATGAAATAGGAATTAATTATGAAAATTAAGATGAAAGCTACACTAGTCTGAATACCTAAATATTACATATACATATATATTGCATTGTAACAAATATCCATGGATGCAACCAATCAAAACAGAAACACATCTGAGATCAGAAACCTGGACTTAGTCGCATAGACGACTTTCATCCACTTTTATCTTGGTTTTTTTCAAAAAACATATAATATATTTGTTAATTTACTAATAAATTTGATCCAAAAATAGAATTTAATTATGTAAGGGCATCAATTTTCGCCACATTGTGTTTTCGACTGTCACTTTCTAAATTCTTCAGTAGCTTAGTCAATAGCAATGTGGGCTATCAATCCTGGGGTTGTGAGTTAATTCAGGCTCGGCCAACATTTATTCCGAAGTTGGACAAAAGTCACTGTGACATGCGTCATTCACCAATGGGCTGTCTAACAGTCTATGTGGAAAAGCAGCCAGTTGGTTGGAAAGTATGTTGTGTGGGGCCTGGTGTACTGGTGTGGGAAAACCAGGAAACGCATGAGTAGGTGAACTGGACACCGTGATATGACTGAAAATTTGTTGAAAACAGCGTTAGGCCCTTATCGATCAATCATTCCTGCGAAAATGGCTCTATTTTCAATACCCTGATAGTAAGAGGATGAAGGAACATCAGGTACAAATTGATACAGTAATACATTGATATTTCATTATTTGCCATCAACTTATCTATTTTGTATGTGATTTCTGTATTAATTGCATATATAAGCGGACGTGTGTGCTTGCTACATTTCATTACTTTATTCTGTAAGTCACCAACACACATTGCTCTAGATAAGGTTCGTTTTGCATGTTCTAAAATTCATATGCAAGTTTTTATAACAGTTACCTAGCCATATGTTGTGGGTACTCGAATCAATCGTCTCAATGTTTCGAGTACCCATAAGAGACAACAAGAGAGATATTGTGGTGAAAAGAGCTTGTCCTTGTCCTTATCTAGAACTCTGATCACATTAATTTATACAATTCTCGGAGATAATGAAGGGACGAATCTATCTAGGAATCCGGGATAAACTAAAAAATGTGTATTTAAATCAACATTACTGCCCTCCCTTTCCCCATATCAAGGCATTTAAAGAGATCTTTTGGTAACACGTTTTGGATGAACTTCCAACCATTCAACATACCTATCATCTTGCTATGTCAGAAGGAAAGAAGTTGAATATTCTACTAAATGTTGATTTTTCAACCGGAAACGCATGGACATCACCGCTGGCTCCCGATGTATAATCACACTTCGCTGGTTCTCGAATGTAATTGTACTATTTTTAGATTCATCTTCAATCAAAACGTTGAAAGCACTAATCTCTATTTTTATTTTTTTAACGCCATTTACAACTATGTTTCAACGCGAATTTTAACTTATTCATGTCTGATCAATGGGCAAACAAACCAGTAGTAGGCTAAGAATTCTGCGAGTTACTGAGGATCCCGGGACGACCAGTTCCAATTCCCCGACGCTAACCACTCGACCACGGCAGATTCTAGTCAAGGTTTCTGTACTCGGAATGCGATTTTATATTGTGAATGTAAACTTCCATATATTGAGAATAGGCAGATTCATAAGGACATCTGTAAGGCTTATATATGTCATTGAGACAAACAATCTTCTTTTTTTTAAGCAACACAATTTGCCTGCCAATAACCAATATGTATATATATCCAAGCCCACTTGACGCTTTTCTCATGTGACAGGAAAACAGCATGAGAGACAGAAATGTAGGCTAACAAAAGAGAAACGTGTTACAGGTGCTGAACTCCAGATGGAGATGAACATTTTGAAATGTTGAAACTTTTGAAAATATTGCCAATAGTGACAGCAACGTAAGGAATAAATAGTTCAAAACTATTTTGGCAGTAAATGTTGAAAAGCAGTGAATTGCAAGTCATGAAAATATACAAAATTAGACTTGCTGGGTATATCTATCCAGTTAAATAAAGCATAAACTATCGCTATGTAGATGCTTATTGTACTGGAAAGTGAAATTATTACTCTAATTTTATCCCAGAATTAAGATTCTTATATTTCAAGACAACTTTTGAACAGTTTTTGGGATAGGGGCGTTTCGCCACTATACCATACTCAGGCTGCTTTCGAAAAGTCGGATTACGACTGCAACCACAGTCGAATTCCTACGGCAAAATCGAGTTTTGATTGGTTATAATCTGCTTTTCAACGATTTCATTGGTTCGACCGAATCACGAAAAACCCTCCGCTTGCATTAATTAATGAGACAAAATAGTTCCAACGCGTGAAACACACTCTGAACTATGATTGACCTCAATGTCAGTGGTGTTAGGTAACGTCGATCGTGCTGTGACCCCATTAGTTTACAACAGTCGACTTATATAGAGAAATGTGCAAATCACTGTAAATCAAATTATTGAAAGGAGTTGAAACCATTGTGGCAAAAGTAGAAATTGCCTACGATAAGAAATTTCTCCTATTGACACAATGTTTTCGATTGTCGTCTACTGCACATCTGTAAGCGGAAAATGGTTACATCCTCCCCATGGAAGCGGAATCCTTTACGTGATACTATAACAGTTCGAATATTGAAAATATTGTTGAAAATGGAGCTATTGCTGACAATGAGCAATTTCTCCTTTTCACACAATGCTTTCAAACACGTTTCAAATTAATTATTTTCATATTTGAACGTTTGACTATGGACATTCTTTTACTCGACACATTTTGAATAACATGCTAGAGATGAATGATAACGAGCAATGTTGCCTTACATCAAGGGGAAAAATATATAGTTGAAACCTTTGTGGAAAAAGAGGAAATGAGTCACGATAAAAAAAATGCAGCCATCTGCTGCACATGCGTAAACAAGCGACGGTAAGCGGGAAAGGGTTGAACCGTTTCCGTTATAGCTACTTAGTTACATACGAATGTTGAAAGTGTATTTGCAAACGGAGCAATTGCTGACAATGAGCAATTCCTCCTTTCCAAACAATGCTTTGAAACATGAATCAATTTTTTTCTATAACCTAGATAACGAAAACATTTGTCTTCAGTTATTATTTTAACCGTTGCCCCTTTTAGACACATTTAACTCACCTTAACAGATGAATGATAATCAGCAAGTTTGTCTTTTTCCACAATGTTTTCATCACTATTCAAAATTGGAAATAGAAATTAAATCTACAAATTAAAGATAAGTTTATTTCAACATTGATTGATTGGGGTTAACGCCTTTTTTAACATTTCCTCAGTAATACCACGGCGGCCAGTTCACCTACAAATGTATTTCCTGGTTTTCTCACACCAGTACTCCACACAACAATCTTCCCAAGCAACTGGCTGCTTTTCCACATAGACTTAGCCCATTGGTGAAGACGAATGACACATGTCGCATTGACTTTTGTCAAACGTCGGAAAGAAATTTGGCCGAAAATGTCAACATACACACGAGTTATAACCGCAAGGTCATTATTTATTTTATAATCGAGACGCTTCTAGCGATTTTGGGACAGGATTTACAATGTATATATGCATTTGCGTTCATTGAAGACTCAACGTCCGTCAACGTGTAATCTAGTCCTTGATGTATCTGTTGACAAATAAACTAGAAATGTAGTCTAAATAGGTTTTTGTAAATTAACCTTGTACGACTTCTGTAATAAATACTGCATGCATTGCATGTATTGGTCAACTAGTTGTTAGTGTATGGCAGATTTATTTCAAAGTAGTTACACTTATACCGTGTGATCAGGAGAACGGCAACGTACTAGGTACATAACTCTGGTCTGTTGGTCTGCTTATTTTAGTTATCTTATTTTTCCTTATTTAGTCCAGCGATTGTCTCAATTAATTTCCATTGTATCCATTTAAAACTTGGTTTGTAGGTAACTTATGACCTACAGATTTGAAATGCACCATTACCATAACTTTAGCATGCTGCGTTTGGAGTGTGTATATTTGTGTCTTTCCATGTTCTCACTTATTATATGACTTTCGCATGCAACACATGCGTTCCGTGAAATGCCCTTGTTCGTTAATGAGTGCTTCCCCCAAGCTGTGTACTTTGTCCGGAGCGACTGACTGTCTGTCCGTCTTTGTGTTCATCCATCCGTCCGCCTGTCCGTTACGGTTTGCATTAATGGGTCAAAACTTTGTTTCTGTTTCGCGGATCCATTTCAAAGTCGTCACACGTATACATTGGGATTAGGAGATCGATACAATATTTTGAACACAAATCTGATCTGATTTTTTAGGTGTAAACTAATTTTTTTCATTTCTTCGGTTATTGTCCCAATAGATGTCCAATGTATCAATTTAAGACTTAGTGTATATGGAACTCTAAGATACAGATGTGCATTGCAAAAAGAAACATAACTCTAGCATGATTTCGATCGTCTTTCATTTATCAGCATGATTACAATATACATTGTGGATCTTTAGTGATTTCTGAACTGGAAATATTTTAATTAAGGGTCGCTGCTCGGTTTTTTGTCAATCTTTTGTCCTTTGTACAAGAAAAGGGTCAAACTTTGATAAATAAGGTATATGTTATTGGCAGGCAGTATGTGTTGCTTCACACATTTTTGGTTTGGTTTGTTTTAAAGGTCATTGTTTATTGTTTCAACAATGTTTGTCCATATTATCTATGCCATATATTTTCAACTTACATATGCCCCTATACCATTAGGACTTTCAGCGCTTTGATTAAACTTTGACTATACTACCTCTGAGCTGGAGTTCAGCACCTTTAAGTCTGCTTCTGGTTCTATACGGTGCAGGGCCTTTTACAGCGTAAGTAAACTACATTTGGCAAAACTTATAAGTACTCCGTTTTAAAATAGCTGCCATTACTTTATTTTCAATTGAATCGCTTTAATATTTGCTTCGTGGTCATTTTAGATAACATATCAAATAACCCTTTTTGTGAAATTATTTAGCTTACGTACTCAGAGGCGGAGAGACAAAAATCAAGGTAAGTTGCACGTGCAAATCGTGTTGTGTTTAGGATAAATTACACAATTGAAATTTGAAAGCCAGTTGATTTCACACTTGAACATTATTAAATGTGTCGATTATTGATTGAAGAAAGAGATATATAAATTTTGCAATCAGCATTTCCCATTTCGAGGTTATTTAAAGCAATTTGCAATTTAGACGTGTTATATATTTGGCTAGAAGATTAAATTTGCTTTAACTAAGTTGTGTGGGAAAGCTAGGAAACACATGAGTTGGAGAACAGGCCGCCGTGATATAATTTTTTTTTTAAATTGCGTTAAGCCAAACTCAATCAAGCATGACTAAGATGGGCACGAACACATCTAATAGTCTACGAGGGCCTACTTGGCATTGATTCTCTTCTCTGATGAATCGCTCTTTAAGTTACATGGACATGATGGGCGAATTCGATTTTACCGAAGGCGCGGTGAACGATTTAGTATTCATTGCATAACTGAGCGAGAGCCTGTCATGATATGGGCAGGAATATCACTCAACACGAAAACACCTGCAATAATTGTGTCAACGGTAATCTAAATGCTGCGCGGAATCAAACTGAAACTCTTCTGCCTTTAATCCGCAACAACCGAGGCATTCAACCAGTGCATGGTGGCGCAACCTGTCGCACAGCAAGCGATTTGCTTCAACGTCAAACCGTGGCCATCTAAATCTATTGTTTTAAATCCAATAGAGAACGTTTGGGATGATATTTAAAGTCTTTACAAAACGTAAGGAAAACAAGGCCCACTGTCGGCCATATGTTTCAATGGATCAGAATAGTCTGAACGATCTTGATAGGAACATTCCTGCCAAATTATCTTTGAATCGGGCCAGTACTTTTGGACAAGAAGTTTTTACAATGCACATATAAGGAAAACAAGTTTCGCTCCCTAGCGGCCATGTTTTTTAACCCCCAAGGAACATTTGTGCCAAATTATTTTTTAATCGGACCAGTACTTTTGAACAAGATGATTTAAAAAGAATGGAAATTTCCCCCTTTTCTGATGCAGCAGCATCCAAAGTTTTACATGGAATTTAATTCTTTGAACATCTTTAAAAGAGGTCTACCTAAGGAACATTCCTGTGAAATTATTACTTATTTTGAAATCAGTCCATTGGTTTAGGAGAAGTCGTTTGTTGAAAAAATTGAACAAACGGACATACAGACAGACAGAAAGACGTATAGCGATCAAAATAGCTCACATTGCAGTGGCTTGCACTTCGTGCTCAGGCGAGCTAAAAAAAAAAGCCATGGAAACAAAGAATTTTGCATGGATAAAAAATGAAGATGAACATTGAAAAGCTCCTATCCTAATATTTGAAATTCATTTTTTACTTGAATGTCCAATATACAATGATCTAAGACAAATCTATATAAGAAAATAGTATTGGTCTAGACCAAACATTCCTAAATTCGTCGAACTCTTAACAAGCAATAAACAGAAAATATTATCCAAATTATGCATGTTTCTATATAAAAGTTTCGAAAAAAGAATGAAGTCACTTGATTAATTATCTCATTTAAAAATAAATGTATATTGTTATTGTTGTTTAAATGTTATTGTTTTTTTTTTCTCAAAGTGTAAAAAAGGAATATGTATATATGTGTAAAATGTATTATCAAAGTTTATTTCCATTTTCGAGATTTTCATTTTAGTTCTATTCTTCCACGTTACAAGGATAATGATCAATATTGTATTATATATAAAGAGGCAGGTCGCTTGCGTTTCGTTTTGGTAAGCATCTGAAACTCTTTAACTAGTATAGGTTATTGTGCTATATATAAATCGATATATAATTACTTATTTGCACTTTAAGGTTACAGATTTTTATATTCAATTTCGAAAAAAGTCTGCAACTATGTCTCTATGTATTAAACAAGAGGGCCATGATGGCCCTGGATAGCTCACCTTAATTATACAATGTACTGCAATGCAAAACACATCAAGACAATTATTCTGAATGCAACCTCCAGTGTTAACAATATTTTCCTTCATTTGGCCTAGTGATCTATATTTTTTTTTACCTGATATGACCCATATTCCAACATGGACTAGATATCATCAAGACAACATTCTGACAAAGTTTCAACTTGCTCTAAGTGAAAATGCGGCCTCCGGAGTTTGAACAATATTTTCCTTTATTGACCTAGTTTCTGATCCAATATGACCCATATTCGAACTTGACCTAGATATAATTCAGACAAACATTCTGACCAAATTTCAAGCTGCTGAAGCAAAAAATGCGGCATCCAAAGTGTTCACAAGATTTTCCTTCTATTTGATCTAGTGACCTAGTTTTTGACACAGCATGACCCATATTCGAACTTGGCCTACATATCATCAAGAAAAACATTCTGATAAAGTTTCATCATGCTGAAATTAAAAATGCAGTATCCAGAGTGTTAACAAGATTACCCTTCAAATTGGCCTAGTGACCTATTTTTTAATCCGGCATGACCCATATCCGAACTTGGCCTAGATATCATTCAGCTCAACATTCTGACCATATTTCAAGACGCTGAAGCAAAACAAGATTTTCCCTCAATTTGGCCTAGTGACCTAGTTTCTGATCCATTATGACCCATATTTGAACTTGACCTAGATATCTTTAAGACAAACATTCTGACAAAAGTTCAAGCTGCTGAAGCAAAAAATGTGGCATCCAAAGTGTAACAAGATTTTCCTTCAATTTGACCTAGTGACCTAGTTTCTGACCCAATATGACCCATATTTGAACTTGATCTAGATATCTTTAAGACAAACATTCTGACCAAATTTCAAGCTGCTGAAGCAAAAAATGCAGCATCCAAAGTGTTAACAAGATTTTCCTTCAATTTGATCTTGTGACCTAGTTTTTGACCCGGCATAACCCATATTCAAACTTGACCTAGATATTTTTAAGACAAACATTCTGACAAAATTTCAAACTGCTGCAGTGTTAACAAGATTTTTCTTCAATTTGACCTAGTGACCTACTTTTTGACCCAACGTGACCCATGTTCGAACTTGACCTACATATCATCAAGACAAACATTCTGATAAAGTTTCAACATGCTCAAGTTGAAAATGTGGTCTCCAGAGTGTTAACAAGATTTCCCTTCAATTTGACCTAGTGACCTAGTTTTTGACCTTATATGGCCCAGTTTCGAACTTGTCCAAGATTTTATGGAGATGAATGTTCTGATAAACTTTCATGAAGATTGGATGCAAAATGTAGCCCGTAGAGTGTTAACAAGCTCAAATGTTGACGACGCACGACGAACAAAATGTGATCACAATAGCTCACCTTGCACTTCGTGTATAGGTGAGCTAAAAATGAATAAGCTATTTCTATTTGTCTATTTTCTCCACTACCATTAACCAGGAAGCAAATGTAAATGACAAAAATGTATATGTTCATATATGTGTGTGTGTTTTGTTTGATTGTAGGTACAAGATGGACATTTTGTCTTTTGGGAATAAAATCTACCATGTTTTCAAAAGTTGTCTGCTGCCGAGGCTTTAAAAGTTGTCAGGGAAAGGTTTGGACGCTTTCGGACACCTCTGCTGCAGATGATATTTGCCAAAATATTTTCCACTTTATTCAATAATTGTTTACTACATTTTTAATAGTCATCTGCTGCAGATATGCTGGAAAGGGTTAATAGATAATATTTATTTTAAAATAACACAAACAAATGACATCAAATAAGTTTCATATCAATTTAATAGTATAATGTTTTCACATAACCATAGTGACAACGATAAAATAGGTTGCCATCTTTTTTTTATGACTCCAATATATGTACAATAATGGAAGAAGATAAATACATGCATACACAGACGCGTTGGAACCGATTACCTGAAATACCATCCTAAGACCTTTCAAATTCAGGCCTTTACCCAATACATAATAATCTCAATGTCTCTGCAGCAGACAACTTTGGAAAACTTAGTGCGCAATTTTTTATTTTCCTACCACATTTTGACACATATCTTACCACTTTTTATCCAAAGTTATATGAACTTCTTCTTGCAATATGTAGTCAGAACCCTTTCCCTCATATAGACGCTTTCTGACGCAGACAGCTTTTTGAAAACATGGCGACAAAATAGAATAGTAAATCATGACAAAAGATTGTATGATATAGGGATGAAGCAGAAAACACTTTGAGAAAAATGAAAACTTGGTTATTCAATAATTTCTTCTTTCTTCAATAATGTTTTAAGAAGTCTTCTGCTTAGAGGCATCAACAATGGAGGTTATCTGATAATGGTTCTCTACACAGTAACAGAATGAAATGAAGAAGTGACACTTTATTGTTTACATGTTATATTCAAAACCAGTTGTGTTCTATTTCTCCTTTTACCACAATGTTTTCTACTTTAGTCATAGGTTATCCATTCAATTATAGAGATTTTCTATTTTTTGACAAAATATGTTCAAAGTCCTCTGCTGCAGAATTGTCCTATGAGGGAAAGGGTTAAACCAGTTGTGTTATTTTTTATCACTGAAAATTCTTCTCCATTTAAGAAGCATGCATTGTTTTCCTGACAAACAAAAGAATATTATGTGACAAGAGTGGAAAACGTTGTGGAAAAAGGTGAACAAGTTTTCAAAACATTTTACTGCAGAAATTAAACAAAAATCGATCAGGATTGATTAATAAGCTTGCATGTAAATTAAAGTCACAGCTCTGTTCTAGAAACGAAATTTTATAATTCAGTTTGTTTCAAAACTTACAGTAATTGAAGTCATAGATCAGCATATGTAGATAATTATGCAAATGTATCATTGACTTCACTTTTTGTAACATACTACTCATTTATATTAAGCTATATAAAAGTTAAAACTATTATGAATATCTACAAAAATAATAATTATAATACATTTTATCATTACCAATTATGTGAACACAAAAAAGTAATGTTGAAAGATCACAGATAAGAGTGGGTACAGTTTTTGCTACTAAACTAATAATAACACACTCTTTCGCATTCAGCTAGGCTATGACTTAGTTCTATAATGGCCTTTGATGTAGCTCCTACAAATAATTCAATCCTTTCCAACATAGAATAATACTGCAGCAGAGGACTTCGAAAACCTATTATTTAAATATGGAAAATGTCTCATCAATAGGAAGTGGTTATTTAATCGAGTTAAAAAATTCTGGAAAAAGGAGAATTACTTATAATGACCATATTTCTACCTTAGCCACACATGTTTTCAAAATGTGTCTGCTACAGATGCTTTAAAATAAGTCTGCAAGCAGAAAGAAGTTAATCATTTGCAGCCCTTTTTAAATGCTTATGAAAATTCAAAAAATATCCTATAGTATGCAAAATTTGTAAAATCTAAGAAAAGTGTAAACCCCTCTAAAGCAAATGACTTGAAAACATTGTAATAAAAGGAGGAATAGATCAAAATGAGCAGTTTTTCCGTTAATCAAACTCTTTTCAATTCTGTGATTTTCTATTCATTGGATTTCCCCCCTAGTAGATGACACTAAATAAATCGCATTAGGTCAACAAACGGTGAACCCCTTCCCAGATATAACAAATCAACAGCAGATGACTTTAAAATCATCTAGGCAAATATATTGGATATCTCAATAAATGAAAGTATCATTATTAAATAGAGGTGATAACGATGTGGTAAAAGGAAAAATTGTTCATTATGACAATTTCTCCTTTTTCACAATATTTTCAAATGGCGTCTGCTGCAGATGCGTCAAAATGCCTCTGCATGTGGGAAAGGGGGGTTAATTTTATCACTGAAATAAGTACTTTTCTTTCCTAATACATTTTAGGCATACAGCTCTTCAATCCATTTTTGACAGATATAAGCTTCACTTCCACATATTCACCTTTTTCCTAGATACACTTTTAATCAAAAAGATGCAGAAGACTTGAAAACAATGTGGTGAAAGGAAAAATAGTTTATGATAAGCAATTTATCCTTTTGCAATAATGTTCACACCTCTATTCAATAATTACATGCATACTGTCATATTACATATAAAGATTTTCCATATTTTTGCTTCAATGTCCTAAAAGTTGTCTGCTGCAAACTTGTCACATATTGGATTGATTGATTGTTTCGTGTTTTATGCTGCTTTTCAACAATTTTTCAGTTATATCACAGCGTTTCCTGGGTAAGTTACCAGTACTTCTGGTTCAATTATCCTGACACCAGCCAGTCAGTCAGTCGTAATGCAAAATCCACAACCCTGAGTGACCGCCAAGGAGGGCAGCCATAACTACCATTTTTAAAGTCTTTGGTATGACCTGGTCGTGGTATCTTTTGGAAAGGCTAAATTTCAATAGATTGCTTAGCAAACATAAAACCTCTGTCAAAAAAATATCCATAAGTGCATACACTTACCAATATTTTGAATGAAGTCAATGAACGAGGTACTAGAGATTGTTTCCATCAGAATCTAGTAAACACTTTCCCACTTACAACAAATCTTAAGAAGACGATTTTGAAAATATCTAGTGAAATGAAAATAAACATATTGTTTAGAGTTGACAAACATTGAGGAAAAAGAAAAAAACTTCACATAATGAGCAGTTTCCCCTTTTGCAACAATGTTTTCAAAGCTCATCTGCAGCAGATGCATAGCCTTTTCAATGATTTTAAGACACTTTAAAAACACTGGGAAACAAGATGTGTTTGTGAAACACTGATGCCCCCCAATGGCAACATCTAGGTCAAAGGTCAAGGTCGCAAGGTATACACATGTGAAATATGGTAGCATTACCTGTTATTGTTCAAAAGTAGTGGGGAAGGTTAAAAAAAAAATTGAGAATGGCAACATCTAGGTCAAAGGTAAAGGTCGCAAGGTCAAAAATGTTGGTACTGACAGAAAGGTCATGTCACAAGGAATACACATGTGAAATATGGTAGCCGTATCTGTTATGGTTCAAAAGTAATGGCCAAGGTTAAAGTTTTTTTCGAGAATGGCAACATCTAGGTCAAAGGTCAAGGTTGCAAGGTCAAAAATGTTGGTACTGACATGTGAAATATGGTAGCCATACCTGTTATGGTTCAAAAGTAATGGCCAAGGTTAAAGTTTTTTTCGAGAATGGCAACATCTAGGTCAAGGTCAAGGTCGCAAGGTACTGACAGAAAGGTCATGTCACAAGGAATACATATGTGAAATATGGTAGCCATACCTGTTATGGTTCAAAAGAAATGGCCAAGGTTAAAGTTTTTTTCGAGAATGGCAACATCTAGGTCAAGGTCAAGGTCGCAAGGTCAAAAATGTTGGTACTGACAGAAAGGTCATGTCACAAGGAATACACATGTGAAATATGGTAGCCGTATCTGTTATGGTTCAAAAGTAATGGCCAAGGTTAAAGTTTTTTTCGAGAATGGCAACATCTAGGTCAAAGGTCAAGGTCGCAAGGTCAAAAATGTTGGTACTGACAGAAAGGTCATGTCACAAGGAATACACATGTGAAATATGGTAGCCGTACCTGTTATGGTTCAAAAGAAATGGCCAAGGTTAAAGTTTTTTTTAGTATGGTAACATCTAGGTCAAAGGTCAAGGTCGCAAGGTCAAAAATGTTGGTACTGACAGAAAGGTCATGTCACAAGGAATACACCTGTGAAATATGGTAGCCGTATCTGTTATGGTTCAAAAGTAATGGCCAAGGTTAAAGTTTTTTTCGAGAATGGCAACCTCTAGGTCAAAGGTCAAGGTCGCAAGGTCAAAAATGTTGGTACTGACAGAAAGGTCATGTCACAAGGAATACACATGTGAAATATGGTAGCCGTACCTGTTATGGTTCAAAAGTAATGGCCAAGGTTAAAGGTTTTTTTGTGCAGACAGACAGACAGACCAACAGACCAACCAACCAACAGACAGGCCAAAAACTATATGCCCACCGAATCGGATATTCCGGGGGCATAAAAACCAATTTGCTCATTTTTTGGAAGGCTGCTGCTACCTAAGATTAGAGAGAGCAACATTTAATAAGTCATAGGGCAAAAAAAAATAGCATCTTACATACATAGGAATCACACAATTAAAATAGAGGTAACTATTAAACCTTACCCTCATACAGACGCTTTCTGACGCCTCTGCAGCAGAGGGCTTTTAGAAAACATAGTGACAAAAGAAGAAATTGCTCACAACAAGCAAGTTCTCCTTTTGCCACAATGTTTTCCACTTTAAGTCATAGGTTATCCATTCAATTATAGAGGTTTTCTATTTTTTGACAAAATATGCTCAAAGTCATCTGCTGCAGAATTGTCAAAGAAGGGAAAGGGTTAATTTTCTAGTGGATAAAAAAATGCGAGATCATCAAAAAGGACAACATTAAGCGCTGTTTAGCTTTTGAACGTAAGAAGAAGAAAATATCAAACAACTTCCTTTTAGCTTTGCTATCTATAATTGTTTAACCCTTCTCCACATACAGCAATTCTGCAGCAGACGACTTTGAAATCAACAAGGCAAATGTGTGGAATATCTCTATAAATATTTGTTTAATTATCAAATAGTTAAAAACATTGTGGCAAAAGGTGACATTGCTTGTTTTGAGCAATTTCTCCTTTTATCCCAATGTTTTCAAAAATTGTTTGCTTCAGAGGTGTCAAAAAGCATGTTGAGGGCTTGGCGTGAAACAGTAGTAACTATAAACCTATTTTGAAAACCCTGGTTTAGGGGCAATTTTGATCCTTTTATAAACAATGCAAATTTAGGTGCCATTGCTTAGAACGAGCAATGGCACCTAAATTTCCAGTGTTTACCAAGAAAAATGATTTAACGCTTATAAAGACTTTATGGCGAGGTGATTAACCTTGGTAAAAAATTACCAATTTTAGTTACAACCATTTCACGCCAAGCCCTCGATGTGTATGTGGGAAAGGTTTAACATGAATGATAACTATTGGTGAAGATAACTCTTTATCAGTAATCACAGTTATGTTTCATAGTTGGAAGCAATAAAAAAAAACCTGCAGGTTCTGAGTAGAAATAAAACATTTACATATATTATATGAATATATGTAACAGAATTACATTATCTTCTTATTAAAAGATACCTATTTCTACAATGAGAAAAATATATAGTATTTTTATATCGAAAATACGAAGCAAAATTTATAAATAACTGCTTGAGTTCTAGATAAGGGGAGTTATGTTATTAATAAACCGTTCCCAATTGTAGACCGTTGTTTCTTTGAAACTCTTAACCCTTTCCCTCATACAGACGCTTTCTGACGCCTCTGCAGCAGACAGCTTTTTGAAAACATAGTGACAAAAGAAGAAATTGCACAAAACATGCAATATCTCCTTTTGCCACAATGTTTTCCAGTTTTTGTCATAGGTTATCCATTCATTTGTGGAGATTTTCGATTCAAAGTCGTCTGCTGCAGAAATGTCATATGAGGGAAAGGGTTAATAAAGTGATTGCTTTTAAGAGAGATATTGTAAGAAAAGAACACATTTACTCCTCCTTATTTAGTCCTCTGACATACATATAACGGAGAGTTTGTACACCCTTTACCTGATATAGATGACTTGATAACCTGATACAGCAAGAGCTGCGTGCTCAAAATGTGTAAAGAAAAGGGGTAATTCCCGGTACAGAGCTTTGTCTTACTTCTATCAATTATTTTCTTCTCTATCTTGGAAGTTAATATTTTTTCTTTGTGTTTTCTTTAAATGTTTTTGATTTTTTAAGAATCCAAATGAAATATATCAGGCACGGAGATAAGAATGTTTTTAGTGTAATTGCCTTAAACTGCTCCATAATGAATTAAACACTAAAACATGATTTCATTGTCCTTTGTTGCCTCTCTAACGTAGGAAGTAAAGCGCTTTAAGAACCTTGGATATTCCCGCTTGTACACCGCTCTCAACACAGATGCTGGGGCCCAGCCTCCTGGATTAACTGTAAACAAGGAATCATAGAAGAAGAATTACTTTATAAATTAATAAATACTGTCAATTTAAACAATGGCTGGACATAAAAACTCTTTTAAATCCAAATCGTTTTTGTAACATGTCCTTCAAACGCATTTCAAGTAACAAGAAGATTGACAAAATGCAACAAGTGAAGTACCGATAATGACCAATTATACACAATTAAATATTCAGTAATGGCTGAAGAAGTTACAGTTTTGTTAAGCTATATGTCACCCCAATTACAGTCCTGGACCTTTCACATGACGCTATATTGTCAAGGTAACAAATTATTTTCAAATTTCATAATTAGTATATTTCAAAGTTGCAGACAGAACGTCACCTTCTTTAATTTGTAGGTAATGAATGCAACAATTCATGTTAAGTCTTATCCAAATGAACAATAATTTATTGTGCTAAGTTTCATTGACGCATCTTTGCCGAACATCATCCATATTTCTCAATTAGATCACGATGAAATTAAAACAAGAGGGCCATTATGGCCCTGGATCACTCACCTGAGTAATACAATGTGATTTGTTATACCAACAACAATAACTTATTTTTTAAGGAATTTCATAGAGGATCACACAAGAAACATTGAGAGGATGCTTTTTGTGAAGATTCATCCCAATTGACCCATTAGTTACAGAGGAGAAGATGTTGACAGACGATGGATGACACACTTTGGACAAAGGGTAATCACAATAACAGGTGAACCAAAATAAATCCAAGAGTTCATATCTTTCTTTACTTGAGTAATTATCATCAACTTTTTTCTACAAGCAGATACATCTTGACACATCTTTGAGAACTTTGTGGCAACTGAAATACTTACTCTTTCTACATTAACCACAATGTTTTCATCTATAATCAACTATTATCAATAATCTTACTTTCATTTTTAGAGATTTTCTATATTTTCCTCTAGATTGTTGTTGTTTGCTGCAGTTTTGTTGTATGTGGGAAAGGATATATGTATGTGGCTCTTCAGATTTCAAACATTTTCCAACAGGCTAAATTACACCACATAATGCAGAATAATTCATATTTACTATCATCACATGATCCATCTCACATGATTATTTTATTAGAGTTTATCTCCATTTTCAACATTATTTCAGTTATATCAAGGCAACAGTTCACTTATTCATGATCCCTGTGTAAACCCTATGACATGAATTGCTATAGAAAGTTTTAAAATCAATATCAGTACAGACCTTCAAAAGATTGAAAATGAATGACAAAATTGATCTCCCAAAGTTTGAAAATTATTGACCTAACCACCCTTTCAAGGTTCCAGATTTAATGACAAAATTGATCTTCCAAGGTTTAAATTATTGATCAATCCAAACTTACGAAGTATAAAATAATATGACGAAACTTACCTTTCAATTTTTAAATCAATAACAGAACTGATCTTCAAAGGTCTTAAAATTGAGGAAGATTGGAGGGATACATTTTTGTGTGGCGTAGATCATACAATTTAATCAGCATAAAGAAGAGAAAACAACTCACCCTCAGCAGTGTAGGTTATTTTACATTTTATGTTATCTCGTGTGATTTTTCCGTCAACTGGTGGTTCTACTATCGTCTGACATGCCATTGCAACATTCATAATCACTCGAACATATTTATTGGACTGTGGATGTAAACAGATAAAAGTAACTTTACTTTTCAGACTTGAAGACGCCTTTTGACTCATTTGCAGCAGACAAACATTGTTGCATTAATGAACAATTTCTCCATTTGCCACAATGTTTTCTACTCAATTCAATAATTATACTTTAATTAATAGACTTTATTATTGAGTTTTTCATATATCTGCCTGATGCAGATTTCTCTTAAGTGGAAATGGCTTATGACTAAAACTCATGCAGGTCAGTTTTCTGTTTGAGATTTTGATTGATGTATTTTATGTTGGACGTTGCAAGAAAATATACAATATTTTAACCTACAATTATATATTACGCTTTCCCACCTGCAGAGCCATTTTTACGCAATAGCTGCAGACGACTACTGAAAACATTGTGGCCAAAGGAGAAATTGCCCATGATGAGCAATTTCTCCTTTGGCAACAATGTTTTCAATTAAGCTATCTTTTATGGAGATTTTTCAGGTTTTTGTCACTCTGTTTTCAAATTCGTCTGCTGCAGATTTGTTGTATGTGGGCAAGGGTTAGCAAATGTTTCAAAGGAAAAAATGTGTCACCTGACAAAGTGTGTGAGACACCCATGTATTTTAGCAGACCTTTCTAAATGTTGTGGGAAAAGAAGGAATTGCTCAAAAGTAGCAATGTTTTAACCCTGTTTTGAAAATATATCCCATTTTCTCCAGTTGCAAAATTGTTTGCCTCAAGGCTGTTCAATGACAATATTCCAGGGGAAAGTAGGCATGACCAGCAGTTTTTAGGGTGCTTATAATTATATTTTGGGTATGAATTAGTATAATTATCCATCAATTAAAACTAGAACTATCACTGAAGATGATAAATACCCCCTAAACAGCACCTTGACCTACACCATAACTTAATAAGTAAAAGGGCCATAACTCTGTAAAATAACATGCAATTGTAACCCCTTTAGGATATGCACATCTCCTCTTGGTATAGAAGCTTCATGTAAAATTATAGGCCGGACAAACTATGGCTTCCGACCGACAGACAAACCGACACAGTGACTCCTATATACCCCCTC